>JBCNJP010000027.1:89845420-90140210 GCA_039602395.1 Deinandra increscens subsp. villosa | reverse complement strand
AACAGACCCAAGTTGTGGACATGAAATCGGACTTGGTAAGGGAATCAAAAGGTCGGAAAACAGTTTCCGACGGAAAGATGCCGGAATTCTTCAACTCGAGAATGTCGCGATTGTCGAAGGTACAAGTTTCTTCCTCACAGGGGATGATATACCCCTGATCATGGAAATCTTCGACAATCGGAGAGCTTAGCGAAGAAGATGACCGTGTGTTTTTCTTGGCCATGGCCGAAAAACGAGAAGAAAGCGAGAAGACGAAGAAGGGACTGACCTGGAGTAATCGGAGAAGCTCGAGAGGTTATGTGAAGAAGACGGTGAGAATCTCTTGGTGAAATCTTCTATTTAAAGAAAAAGTCATGATTACCATGAGGCGCCGAGAAATCTGTCCCATCTCAACTGTTTTTACCGTTTACAGGCCGTGAAAAAGGCATCTTTTTGAATTTTAACAGTTGTCGAGCTTATCCACATCTGTTGAAATTCAAGGGGCAATTGTTGAGGGTGTATTTTCATGATGCTCGCAGGAAGCTCACGTAGTGCAGGAATCCTATTATCGTCTGGGAATCCCATTTATCCAGGTATCCTGATTTATATATTTTTAACTAACCCTCATATTTGCCACGTGTTTATTTGACCAGGTTTCGACGAAGTCATCAACTATCTCCGAAATTCACGCTCCAGCTAAAGAAGATCGTGGACTTAGTGAACGAAGAGGCCCTTAACGGTCGAATTAGTTGGGTAGTAGGATCCCGGGAATCCCGGAAAGTTTGTTACCATTGTATTCGTTATATAAATCGAGGAATCGATCAATAGGAACACACACAACTCCTTCACGCTTTAGCTCTGATAGCATACGATCTCTGTAACACTTAGCTTGATCGATTACACCTCCAAAATACTTGTAATTTTCAGTTTCCTATCAATAAAATTGTGAGGAAGCAGGCTCTTCAGGCCGGCTCCGGAGGTTTTTTTGCTAGGATTCCTAGAGGCAACTCGAAGAATCCTGGATTTTTCCCTCGTTACATCCATGTGTTCAGTTTTACATTTTGAATATATTGACAAGCACACTACCTCACATTCTAAGTTTGGAATACGAAATTCCTTTGTGACTTTTGACCAAAACATAGATTTTTTTGCTATTATACGTTAAAGAGATATGAAATGAGAGACAAAATAAGGAAATTTAAATCAAAATTTAACATATAAAAACTATTATATAGGTATTTTCCTAAAATAACTAGGTTTTCCAATATTTAGGAGGTTTTTCAATGATCTTCTTCCTATATATATATATATATATATATATATATATATATATATATATATATATATATATATAGGGTTAGGTTCAAATGAGAACTTTTTCTTTTGAGAACTTTTGAGAACCAATTTGGGCCACTAATTTTCAAGGGGGGAGCATTCAAATTCATGGGGGGGTTTTCCATATATATAAACTAGTGGCTAAGATTAGTTCTTTTTAGTTCTCAAACCCAATTAGTTCTCAAATGATCCTCTCCCTATATATATATATATATATATATATATATATATATATATATATATATACTAGTTTTTATACCCCGTGCATTGCACGGTTAAGATTTAAAAAAATAAATGTATCGCACGGTTGGGGTTTTAAAAATTAATAATGGTAATAGAGTACAAAAAGTGAAACTCATATAAAGAAAAAAAATATATTAAAGTAAATAATCGGTAAACTATAAAATAAATAGAACTTTTATTGAACTGATAAACTGTAATTTAGTAAACTATATTATATATTTAATTTAGTAATTAAATAATTGGTTATTAAATAATTTATGAGACAATAAATAAAAAGTCAGATATATATATCCAAAACTTTTCTTTTAATAGAAAAAAATATTTTTTTTAAATAATTAATTAATTATGATGGTGATTATTCCTACAATTTTGGGAGGTGATTATCTATATAATAAATATTTTTATATAATAGTATGATATATATATGTATATATATATATATATGATGATAGATATTAACCATGTCTTAGTGTAATAACTAACTAACTAACTAACATCTAATGGCTTAAAAAAAATTCACTAGATGATGACACTTGTCATTTCTTTTTCTTTTTATTCAAATAGGGCAAAACTGTTAATGTACATAATCATATAAATACCCCCTTTCATTTTAAAAATTTCATGACTTTTTTATACTTCGTCGGTTTTTTTATAAAAGTTGTACCGTTAAACTCGTCGTATTTTTATCTTTAATTCAAGTATAGTCTCGACCTTTTTTTATTACTGTTTTCTCACACGTGCAATGTAACACTAGTGTTATATGTATAAACACTGGTGCTAGTGTTATTGACATAAACACTGGTCAATAAGTACAACTAACTCAAAAATTACAACCGGTAGCACTAGTATTACAACTACTAGCATTGAACAAATTTACATCCATACACTCATAAAACCCGCTAGCATCGATGTTTATACTTAAGTACAACTGCATATGCATATATTACAAATTAACTAAAATTATAGGAATATGCATATATTACAACCACTAGCACTAGTGTTATAAATATAAACATTAGTGTGTTATCTAGTAATAGTGGTGTAATGGTCAGTAACACTGATGCTACTATTTAAAAATCACCAAATGTACAAATAAAAATACATAGATTACAAATCGCAAAAGCACCAACATTATACAAAATCAAATATACTTTAGTATGAAAACTGAATTGAATAACATCTGAACATCGAATCAAGCATAAAAATACAAGTAAAAAAATAACACTTCTTGCTCAATATGAATTCGGATTAAGGCCTTCCAAGAAAACTTTCTAACACATCAGATTCAACAAAAAAAAAACATTGTAAAAAATAACACTTTTTGCTCAATATAAAAAGCTTTAACACTAAAAGTTATATAAAAATGATAAGAAATTACTAAAAAATTTGCAACATCAATCCAAAAAAAATTGCTGAAAATATAGTCTCGAATCAGGGCAAAAAATGGTCAATATGAATTTATCGGAAGAGCCAAAAAAATTTGTTGTTTCTGCTCTCGCATCAATCCATTACATATTGAGAAATTTTTACTATTTCCACATTAAGAGCCAAAAAATAAACTAATTACCGATCACAAATCGGAATTGATCGGGAGATGTGGTGGAAGCGACGGATCAAAGTCCCCGATCAAAACGGGGATGGCAAGCATAGGATGGTGACGACGAACAAGAGTAGCGGCGATTGACGGCAGTAGGAGTAGTTTACAGCAGGAGTAGCGGTGATTGACGGCGGCAGGTGAAAAGCGCTATAGCGGTTGTTGACGCCGGCGATTGACGACGGCTTGGACAGCAGCCAACGCCGCTTCTGCTTGGGAGAGTAGCGGCGATGGATGGCGGCATGAGCAGCAGCGATTGACGACGACAGTTGAAAAACACTATACGGGTTGTTGATGTCGGCGATTAACGACGGATTTGACAGCGGTCGAAGCTGCTTCATCTTGGACAGCGGTTAACGCCGCTTCTGCTTCTGCTTGTTGGCAAATCAAACAGGGGTGAATTTGAGAAATCTAGGGTTCTATGAACGAAAATATGAGGGGAGAAGGTGGGAGCGCAAATGTAGGGAGGGGGGTAGGGTTAAGTGTGTGTTAGCACAATTACCATCTTGTCCTTGGATCAATTTCAACCAAAAAAAAGGATCTTTGTTATCAACCCTTGGATTAAAAGTAATGAGGCTCAGATGGGAGTTATTTGGTTAGTTCACTAAGAAAGGGTTATTAATGGTTCTCAATCCTATAATATATATATATGTATATATATATATATATTACATATATTACAATTTGTTAAAGTATCTTTGTGAGAGAGTTTACTGTACTTTTTAAGATCAACCGTTGTTTGCCATCTCATTTTGTTGTCCACACGAAATCTTCCATGTGGCTTCGCTTTGTCATTCAATTATATGTGAGTTGTGATTAGTACAAGCCACACGTTATTAATTCCACCCCCGCCCCCACCTATCCCCAGTTGTGTCCCACTTTCCCTTTAATCTCTCTTGAGACCTGCAACTAACCAAACGTTTCTCTCATCATCATCATCATGTTGGTTCTGCTCTTCTCTTCACTGGCCTTCTAAGGTAGCCGGAGATCCGGCAGATCTGTCCTCTCTAAGATCCTTTCTTGGCATCCAAGGTGGCTAGGTTCTGGTCGATTGTTGACCGGTGCTCTATCGTCGTCGACGAGCCACGATTTCAGTAATTACCATACATTTTGTGAGGGAAGTTTGTTGGTTTTAGGTGTCCGATTGTCGGATAACATCAACGTTTCTATCGAGGTACGATCCAAGAGTTACACATTGGGCAACAAACAAGAAGTTGTTAATTATCTAATCATGATTAAATGATATAAGTAAACATCCATTATTATTTACGGAAAAATAATTATGAAAATCGGGAAACCATTCAGTGGGCATTTCATAGTGGTGTGTTTGGGTCTTGCATTCGGATGACGTAACGACTCGTTATGCCGTAACGAGTCGTTATTGTTGATACCTGATATGTGCGTCATGTGAAGTATCAAGCAATGTATAAGATCAAGTCAAAGTATGCTTGGCCGAACCTGGTCCGAACCTGAAGTTCAGAGTGGCCGAACCTGGGGTTTGGACAGGGATCGGCCAGCTGGGTATAAATAGTTGTTTGGTCTTTGTAATTGTTAGTTCTGAGCGTGCGAGATTATTGTTAAGTGTGTGTTTCTGAGTGTGTTTCTCTGAGTGTAGTTCTGAGCGTGCGAGATTATTGTAAATAACCGATTGATTTATTGATCAACGAAGAACAATTACAATCAGTAAACACTCAGAAACAGACTCAGAGAAACACACTCAACACACACTTAACAATAATCTCGCACGCTCAGAACTAACAATTACAAAGACCAAACAACTATTTATACCCAGCTGGCCGATCCCTGTCGGAACCCCAGGTTCGGCCAGTCCGAACTTCAGGTTCGGACCAGGTTCGGCCAAGCATACTTTGACTTGATCTTATACATTGCTTGATACTTCACACGACGCACATATCAGGTATCAACAGTTATGCGAGTTCTGGACTAATGACCCGTTAGTAAGTAACAGGTCGTTATGCAAGTATTAGATAACGGGTCGTTATCTTGTAACGACTCGTTATGGGTCAATTCCACCCCGGTTATAATTATGTAATAATTACGAATCTGGATGGTGGTTAGTGTAATTATAGATGACTTATTCTCCAAGTCGGTTTATATCTATAAATACGAACCTAACATAAACCCTAATTGATTGATGAATCTTGTAGAACACATAAAAGGAGAGGACACAACCCTAGGAGCCGCCACATATGCTGGTCGAAGTTCGACTAGGACCAACCGGTTGTTTCCGCCATCGCCATCACATATCGTTGTGGTTCACAGTCGAACTACCAAACAAACACGGGATCGTGAAGATACCCGAATCAGTCAATTTCTGTGGTAGCTTGTTGTGGACCACCGTAGAACATCTTTCATTGAGAGATACAATAGAAAGCGACTCCAGCTTCTTTTGCTGGATAGGAGATCCTTAAAAAATTTGGCATATTTGGGCATCTGCTGTAGTGCCTCAACGAACGAAAGATTAATTTTTAGTTATTTAAACATATCTAAGAACTGTCTGTACTCTCTCGTATACTTCTGCTGGATGAGATGGGCGGGGTAGGGGAATCACCTTAAATCCTCAGCAGTGATCTCTCTCTCTCTCTCTCTCTCTCTCTCTCTCTCTCTCTCTCTCTCTCTCTCTCTTCATACCTCTTCTTCTTCTCTACTGCGTTAGGTGTGGGAGTCTCGGTGTTTGGCACGGTACTTGCTAGGTCTCACCTCTGGTGTGCCCTCCCATCCGGAGTCTCCATTTCTATCTGCTCATCCACCGGCTCTTCCTCCTCCGTCGGTGGTTCCTGGTCTCCCCCTTTACCACTACGTGTAGTGACTGCCTTAAGTGACGCATTAGGGTTTGGTTTGGTACTAACTGAAAATGATCCTCCCTTACTCACTAACTCAGACACTTGTTTTTCTATATCACCTACGGAACTCTGCAAATCTAAAAATGCCGACTGTTGGTTCCTAAGGATAGTATCGTGTTCCTTCAGCTTCTGTTGCATTTCCTGATCTTTAGCCATGATTTTATTTAGCATATCCATTTGCGCGGACATCATCTCCTTGAGTTCCTTAGCCACTGCCCCCATGTCATTCCCACTGTCCAGGTTCTGACGCGATTGAAAACCCGAAAGGTTCGCGCCAGCCCGCCAACCAGAATTAGGGTTGGTCTTCCACCCCGACTGAAAAGAGCTACCGAACTGGTTTTGGTTAGCAATGAAATCCACCTGCTCCTGGGTGGTAAGTGGGCAGTCGATGGTGTCATGACCTCCACAACGTGAACCTGTTTCTGCAGTGCCTCAATCTGAGCCGAAGCAGCAGTGTCAGAACTCACTTGATGAACCCCCCGGATCGTGGAAAGTGTAGATTTCGTTGGAGATAGGGTAGCCCTACGATCATCAGGGGGTTCTGCTGCTCAGCCAACGCAAAACTCTCAAGAGAGTGTTGAAACGCTCATACGCAAGATAGTATGGCTCGTCAGGGTCCATGCGAAACGAATTAATCTACTCCCTAGTACGGGCAGCTTTGGCAAGCGGGTGATATTTCTTTAGGAACTTCTGCATAAGGTCAATCCAAGTAGCAATCGAATTTGCGGGCAAGGTGTCCAGCCAAAGGGTAGCGCGGGCGGTGAGAGAAAATGAGAATAAGTGAAGGTAAACAGTTTCGGGCTGAACACCATTAAGACCGAAAGTGGCACAAATACGCACGAATCAAGATATATGAGCGGGTGCGTCCTCCTCGTATAGGTAGTGGAACTGAAGGGTTTGGGTAAGAGTGTTCAGCACATGAGATGGGATTTGCTAGTTAGCAGTGTTAGCTATGGTGGCCGGGGCAATGGAAAAACTACCGTCTACGACGCCCTCACTAGCTATTCCGTGCACAGTACGTCTAACGGCCATGTCTAAATTAGGAAATGGAATAGGTTCATATAAACGAGAAGCTGGTTTAGGGGTGTGTACCTGACTATCACGAATGACTTTCAGGCGCTCACGAAGCTCACGAATGTGCTCGTGGATGTCTCTCTCGGGTTAAGATATAGCAGAAAACTCAGGCAACCCTTGAGATTGAGTAAAGGGCATAAACTAAATAAGCACACAAGAAAGCAATTTAAACCTAAATTTAACTAAGGCACAAAAATATAGCGGAACAAAAATAAAAATAAAATAAAGGCACAAATAAAACTTAAGGGTAAAATTAAACTAAATTAACTAAGCACGCAAAGAAAAATATAAAGCACACGATTAATCATAAATCGAAGTCAATTCGCTATTGCCAAGCATCCCCGACAATGGCGCCAAAAACTTTATGTGCAAAAATCGATCTATAAAAATAACTAAAATTGTCCTAGACCTAGACACACTAAATTAAACCCAATTAACCTAAAACTAGACCGGTTCAACAGGCAAGTGAACCTATTAGATATAGAATAGCTTATGGTAGACCGGGGTCGAACCCTAGAGACACTACGAAAGACGAAAGTAACTAGGAAATGTGAAAAACTGATTAACTGATGAAATTTGGATTTTCAAATTGGAGACTTAATTAACTAAAAGTTAACTAAATTAAAATTAACTAATAACTAAGACTTACTAAAAATGGAAATTACTAAAATTAGAAGTTTCTAAAAAAGGAAAGCGATCTACCGAAACTTAGAACATAAAAACGAAAACCAGATATGAGAAAAAAACACTACCTAGGCTAGGAATCCTAATTGATGCTCACGAATTCACTCGGCTATGGAAAATCATGACGGAATCAGGATCTTTATGACAACTCTAAGAAAACCCTGATGGACCCCAGATCACTCTCTGGGTGTGACGCAATAAAAAATCCTAATAACCGAATACGCTCACTGATTAAGTAAGTCACCTCCCGGATTGTCCCTAACGAATGTTCAAGCACCCGAATTAATAGGTCACCTCCCGGATTGTTCCTATCCCAGACACCTAAAATATGAGATGAGTGATTACTAACCTACCAAAATAACATGGAATAACAAGAGAGCTAAAGTTACTAGGGAATTCCTCTCCCGAGGCAATTTGACCTAAAAACCTAACAAACCCGATTACCCAATAGACTTATCACCTTCCGGATTGTCTAAGACTAGTGGAACACAGAAATCAACCTATAAATCAGAAGCAATTCCTATGGTGTTGGGACGTCTCCTAGACCATCTATAAACCACAAACACACAGTAGGCAGTCTAGCATTCAACCCTAAATTGAAAGACATTCATAGGTATAAGAGGAACATGCAATTGATCCATACATTAAAATCAACACTCATATGCATTTAAGAAAAGTAGCAACCTTTTACTAGAACACTAATCCGTACATAACAATCCAAAACCCGAACAAAGTCGGAATCATCAATAGTCTTTAATTTAGCCTAGGTAGTACAATTGGCTTAGCCAAGAAACATACACATGTCCAGAATAATAATAAAATCAGTATCTTGAGAAGTGAACATGATCTGGTCTACTAAAACAAAGTGAAAATCAAGATAGAAATAAAACCCAAAAGCCGAAGTTTGTGTTGAATAATTAACTCCAGGCTCTCTAAGTGGATCCTTCTCGATCAGCAGCTCCAAGTTCGTCTCTAATGGCTCTGGGTTACGGCAGGAAGCAAAGGATCCCGAACACAACCCTTAAAGTTATATTTATAAGGTAAAAATTAGTGTTTCCGGAAATTTACCCTCCAAGTGTATCGCTTGGAGGGCCTTCAGCTGGAAGCGATAAACATGGATCCTCCAGGCGCATCGGTTGGGGAACCCTCTCCTGTAAGCGATAGGCATGCCACCCCTGTTTCGGCATTCTTCTTCTTTTTCCATTTTCTAACTTTTTCGGCTCTCGTTTATCATCGAGATTTGAACCATAATCTGTAAAACTAACACAAAACCTACTTTAAGACACAATTACTTACAAACATATAAAAACCAACTGCAAATGACTCAAACTATACTAAAAATGGCGCAAAAATGTAAAGGAAAACCAATGTGTTTTGCGCCACATCATGGTCCTACTCACGTTTCAAATTCTAAATCCACACACCTTGTATGCCACGTATAGGGAAAACGAAATCCATCAAAATTAGTGTACACCTTGAATTGCAAACATCCGGTTATCTTGGTGCCTCATCAATTTAGATGATGTTACTCACGACACGCTACGACCGCAGTCGGTGCCAATAACCATAACCCTCTATGTTATACATCCATCCCAGAGGAAACCCATCGCTCAAAGATCTATTTTGATAAAAGCTCTGACTCATCTTTATAATATTTTTTTTAATGTAAGTTGAGATTTGAAACCTTTATTTTTCTACTCTAATAAACAGTTACAATTGTTGACACTTGTCAACACTAGAATTATTCTCACACAAATTTTCCCTCCAAAATCTACTCTTTAATAAATTCTTTTTTTGGAAATTTATATCCATTATAATCATGATATATTTTTATTTAATTATATTTATGGAATTATGACAATCATATATTAATTTACATCTAATTTTATTTAAAATTCTTTTTTAAACTATTATTATTTTCATTTAATAAATATTTAAAAAACTTATAAATACCAAAAGACATTTATTTGCCATGTTTTTCAAATATAATTGAGCAAATCACGGGTTGGGTTCTATAAAAAACCAATATTTTGCAAAAAACCAAGAAAAAAAGTAATTTTTTATAACTTTTTTTATATGTTTCTTTCATGATTTTAAGATTACTGGAAAAAGAAAAGAATTTAAAAACATTTCGAGTTTTTTTTTAAAATAAAATAAAATTCGGATTTTAGCTTGAAATTAATAATGCACTATGGAACAATAATATAAAATTGGTTTATGAATGCCAATTCTTTGTTTTTTACATTATTCGCATAAACCACGTTCATATTTAAGTTAAGTTTCTTCTTTTTAAGTAGTTTTAATTATAATGCATTATGCAATACTATTAGTACTATTGCATGATGTACTAATAAAAAATCACTAAATTTTTTATTTTTAATTTTTTTTCCATTAATAAAACTAATGAAATTATAGAAATTTTGTTGAAATTCTTTCTAAAAATTATTAATATATGAAGAAGTTATAGAGAAAAAAAAAGGTTGGTTTTTTGGTTTTCTGGATAATTGTTGGTTTTCTGAAGATCTTTTCCCATCATATTTAATATTATAATTATAATTAATGAATAACTAATATTGTTTTACAAATCCAATCAACATTGTGGATGATACTATTTATAGAGAAATCCGTAAACGATAAAACTTATGTTCATAATATCCAATATTAATAGTTTTTCTATCATATCAAATGATTCATGTTCATTCAAATTGAAAATTTTAAACATCATGACTAATACAATTATGCGTTTTCTAATATATACCAAGATAAATATTTTTTTATTGATTTAACATTATAATATTGTAATTATAATTTAGACTTTATACTCAACAATTAGAATATGTTCATTATAATTTTGATAAAATTTTATACTCACCTAACTTTCTATCGAGACTTAAAGTCTCAAGTTTGTCAAATCATAAGTTAGTGTTAGTCGCTATTCAGGGTTGGATTGTTTTTCTAACAACCATTTTTAAAAGATTATGAGACGTTCATATTGTAAATTTTTTTTCCAAATATACAAAAACACATGATTAAGTCAAGCAGGTCACACATAACCATATATATATATATATATATATATATATATATATGTATTGCTAAAAGATATAATTTTCCCGTTTCTCGGGTAATGCTTCCAAAATCTTTTCCTTCAAATCAGCTTCTTCCTTTTTAAGACTTAACAAACGCATCTCACTCATAAAATGTGCAAATCTTGCAATCAGATTTGGAATTGATTCATTATGATAATACTTGAAACTATTGAATTCCTTTTTTTCAAAACCTTTTGTCATTACCCTCACATCTCTTTTCCAAAGCATCCCATAAACTTTTTGATGTATTGTTAGCAGAAAATTGATGTAGCAATAACCCCAAAATATGAAGATACCGTATGCCTTTTTCTCAACTTGATATGCCTTCTTTTATTCAGAAGTGAGTTTTCTTTGAAGAATCGGCTCTCCAGACTCATCCTTAGGATAGATGTATTGTTCATTGAACGATAACCACATGTCAACATCATTCGTATCAACATAAGCTTCAACCCGTTTAATGCAACTATGATAATCTTTCAATTTTAACAATTTAGGAACTTTCTGACTTGTTCCAATTTCATTATCATAGTTCATCATCATTTGCATTGTAGCTTGCATTGAATTCTTAATTGCAGCAAACGCTTGAAAATCCGACATTTTGAACAAACTGGTTACTGTTCACCCGAACTGTGCCCGAACTCAAAATTGTTAACCAAACTGAACCCGAACTGGAGTCAAACAAAAAATTCAAACCTAACCTAAAATAAACTCAGCCCAACCTAAACATCGGATGGACGAACTAAAACCGAACCAGAAAGTAGCCGAACCTAATCCGAACTTAAATCAGACTGTCCGAACTTGAGCCGAACTAGAAACGAACGCTAAACCGAACCAACACTTTGTTTGAAAAACAACCGAACTGGATCCGAACTATGAGTTCGGAGTGATTACAAACTCGAACACTTAGATCTCACCCGAACTGAATATGAAGTGGAACATTTTCGACTCAAATTTCACGATTTTCCATGTTTTCAAACGAGATTTTCCACAAGGACTCAGATAAACTCAAAAGGAATGACGTAGGAGAAGATTTTTCACGAAAAACACACTTGAGTTGATCAAACGAAAGCAAAAACGAGAATATTTTTCAAAAACCCCAACTAATGACTTGAAAAGCTGAAAAACAATGATTTCTAGACCACTAGATAGAACCAAATGCTCAAATACCAATTGAAATTGCGTCAGCGGTGAATCGCCTATTCGGTCATGATGAAATCAATGTAAAACGAAAACACGAGGAGTAAATAAAAAGGACTTATATTAACCATAAGGAGATTACATAGTAAAGCACACACGGTAGAATGAACCAGTAGTCCTGAATTCTATACAAGACAAGCTACTTATAGATGAACATTAAAGCACAGATGCACGATCATCCAAACTGCCAGTTCGGACAAGTTCGTGTGAGTCCGAACTGGCAGTTCGCCTTCAGTTCGGACAGCAACACAAATGCATCTCTTGTCTTGTATTTGATACTTCACATGACGACCTAGAATTATGCATCAACATCCCTGTTGAATTAGAATACAAGGCTTACTCAGCCCTTCGCACATTAAACATGGACCTTTAGAAGTCATGTCAAAAATCGAGTCGGTCAATTAACGGAGCTCGAATAATTACGCGGCCAAGCCTACGCCAATTCCAACATCTACCAGGACCAAACCAAGAAATACCACGATTCACGACTGAAGAGGCTGAGAAAGATTCAAGATGGAGATAAGGTTCTGCTATATAACTCATGTTTAAACTGTGCCCTTGAAAGTTAAAATCTAGATGGACTGGACCTTACCAGGTGGTGCATGTTTATCCCTATGGTGCATGTTTATCCCTATGGTGCTGTTGACATAAGCGACAATGATAAATCTATATTCAAAGTCAACGACCATTATCTCAAACTCTACGAAGGAACACCACGTCGAAGAAAACCTTCCTCTAGAGGGGTGATGCACATAGTGTATCAGCGGGTCCGGCCTAGGACTCAGAAATAAATTTAGGTCACCTATCCATAGATTAGAAAATAAATAAAAAGTCAAAATCAAGAAAACCGCAATTTTTAAGTTCAACACGCCCCGTGCTAAACTCAGCACGCCCCGTGCTTGATTGCGTCATCATAGGTTTGCAGTCACAAGATGCCATATGATGTCCGATAGCTAAGCACGCCCCGTGCCTAGCTTGGAACGCCCCGTGCCGTCCAACAGAATACAGGAGATCAGCATTTTGCTGCCATCTTTTGGCTACATATGCTCTTCATCCCCTCCTTTCACTTTCACTCTGCCCTCTTGAAGTTAAAACACATACACACCCATTAAGGTAAGTTCCTTTTTTTCGTCATCATTCCATCTTCATAACCCTTCTTTTTCTAGCCATGAACACAAGAACATTCTTGGTGTTCAAGCTGCATTTCAAGCTCATTTGTTCATGTTCTTTTGCTATCTCAACTCCACAAGTACAAGTTTATGTCACAAAACCCACAAAGGTTGTTTTTGAGTTCTTTAGATCATAGTTTTTGCTCAAAAATGTGACTAAAACTTGCACAGACCCAATTTTTTAAAACAAAAACTGGAATGGGTTGAGGTAACAAAGCTTTTCTGAAAATTTGAAACTCAAAAACTCATTCGCAATGAACAGCACGCCCCGTGCTAAACTAGGCACGGGTCGTGCCACCTACTATGCATGCATAAATATTTTTTTTGTTCTTAAGATTTTTCAGAAATGGCGATCAATGACAATCTTGAGGAGAAAAACGTTCAGCCTGGTACACCTCCTACGCTCATAACCTTGATGAATTAAGTCATGACTTTAAGAGCAAACTTGGATGAAGCTTATGAACGAGAGCTCGAGCTAAATGATAGGGTCAACTTCTTGACTATTTCTTTTGAGTTCTTGGCAAGATGCATGGCCTCTCTGAGCGAGAGACTTGAGCCCATCATTCTGGATCCATGGCAGGATCCATGGCTTGAGGATGAGGTGTTGGGAGATATCAACTTTGAGTCCCACATTCTGGATGACGACATGTTCGCCCAAGTCCATGTGCTTGATGCCGTGGTTGATGACTTTATTATCAATCCGGAAAACGACGAGGATCTCCCCAAGCTCCCGCACGACCAGGCTGGTCACTAGAGAGAGCTCTCAATAGTGAAGCTAGGAAGAAGCCGCGTAGAAGAAGTAGGAATGGAATAAAGTAGTTTGATTGTGACTGATCATGATGAATCCCAAATAGTGGGATTATTTTGACATGTTTTAGATTTTACATTAGAAATGGTCTTGGATTATTGTAAGTCTAAAAACATGTATGACCTTGATTTAACTATTGTAAATGCGTGAGCGTCAGATCGTCTACTCGATCTAGCTATTTAGGATGAGAAACATATTAAAAGATTATTTATTAATCAAAACGAACAATTACAATCTAAGAAATCACTCAGAACATTCATAGAGAAAAACACCTTTGAAACACACACTTAACTCTGAACTCGTTCTCCACTCCCTACAGAATTACAAAGCAAAACGGCTATATATACTACAGCCTACCTAACTCAAATGAACTGCCAGTTCGTATGAACCGAAACTCACCCGAACTGTGAGTTCGGCTGAAACTTCGTGTTACTTCGTTTCCACTTTGTTTGATAGCCATTTTTCACAACTTCGTCTTGTTCAGATACTTCACATGACGAACCGTTCATACACTAACAAACTCCCCCTCGACGTGAGCAGTATCTGTTCTCCAGTTGAAACGTATCTTCGAACAAACTCCCCCTCAACTTGACGATAGCTTGATCTTGAAAACTTAATGAAGCACAATGTGTCTCTGCCTTTATCAACAGCTTTAGAAGACTTGAAGTTGTGATAAATAACCTTGGCGCAAAACGTCTCTTCGAGACTCCAAGACATAGATTTTGAAAAATTGATTAGTATCACATGTCGATTAGATCGAAAAGAAAGTAGAAATAAAATCTTTTTGGCTTTTAGAAAGTTTATATCAAAACAAACCTAAAATCTTTTTGATGTTTCAAACTTATGCTAAAAGACACCAAAAATCTTTTTGAATTTTCTTAAATGATATAAAATTGCAATACATAATCAAACTCTATTTTTTATATGAGAAAGATGACTATCTGGAATCATATTGAACAAAACGCACTGAACTACACTTCAATTTCAATTAATTGAAACACACAAGTAATGTTGATTGCTGGTATAATTTATCAATCTTAAACTCTGGCAGAATCATACTCATAACATCTGGATATGTTAATGTATTGATTAGATTTTCTTTGACCAGTGTATCCCACACTATAAGACATATTCAGATATTTTTCTTTTTTCTCGTGTGATTACACTTGTGATTAACACATAGTAATATTAACCATGATATTGTCAATTGTGTGCCATGCAAAAAGAAATAAGAACGTTAAATCATCTACCTTAAGGTCGATCTTTCAATACGCAGATAAGGCCTCGGATTTAACAAAATAAGAAAGATAAAACAAGTTGAAATTGTATTATTCAACAACAATCAGGTCGGTCTTGTGGACACACAGAGAAAGTCTGATGAATTTTACGAAGCACCAAAGAAAATAAAGCAGATTCTCAAACAAATAACAATCAGGTCGTTCTTTCAATATGCAAAGAAAGTCCGATCGTTTGAGAATATAAAGAAAATCAAACAAGTTTAAATCTTTGTAAAATGAACATAAGTATACACAGTGACTTCTCATTTTTTGGTTTTTCACTTCTTTTTTCCATGAAATATACTCATCAAGATGTTATCGACATGGTCAAGCATAGTATTTAACGTATATCACATCTTAATACTTTCTGATTTGTTGAGCCTACCAAGCATATCAAACAATGATATTTTGTCTATTTCATCTACTCTATCCATGAGTCAGATACGTAAGCCAATGTACCATCATTTCACAATGATCAATTTCTCAAAATTTTATATATTTTGCTCACTAGATTTTTCATTTTTTCTTAAATACTACGTCAAAAAGTGGCTTTAGCCACAGTTTTTTCAAAAACACCTAGCCACGGTTTTAAAAACAACCGTGGCTAAAGGTAAGAAACACTAGTTTTAGCCACATATATTTTGTACACGTGGCCAAATATATAGCCTTTGGACCCTTTTAGCCACGTATTTTTTTGTTTATTTGACAACAACAATCAGGTGTAGTGGCTTTAAACACTGTTTTACAAAAACATGTGGTACTTATTTGTCACACTTAAAAAAGAGTGGCGAAATGCACCAAACGGCCATGGATTTTTTATTTATTTTATTCATGTGACCAAAAAAGGAATACAAAATGCGTGAGCGGTAGATTGTCTACTTAGTCGTAACGAAATCAATGTAAACGAGTAAGAACACGAAGTAAATACAAAAGGATTTGTATTAGACCACAGAGAAACACCACAGAGTACACATACAATATATGACCAGGAGCTCAAATGTTCAAGTGCTCTGAATTACAACACAAGACAAACTATATATACTAGAGCTAAACCCTATGGTCCGAACCTCAGGTTCGGACAAGTTCGGACCTGTTCGAACTTGCAGTTCGCCAAGGGTTCGGCCAGAAGCTTTCTGTCACACCCCCAATTTTCATTAACGAAGTTTTACCGTGTGGGGTGTGATCCAGACCAGGATCCGAGTCATTAGTTACATCAAACATGAGTTTAGGGTTCGAAATGTAAATATATTTCCAAAGTGGAAAAATACCAAAACCAGATTTTTAAAATCCAGTGGAAGCATAACAAAGTAATGTCGCAAAAAACAAGCGTTCATTAAGTAAACAACCAGTTTAAATTCAAGTTTGAAAAGATTAAAGTCAAGTTCCCAAAATAAAAAGGTTTTAACCAACGTACATGCCCAAAAATTCAATACTCCTAGCGTCCTGCAAAGCATGCACAACAAGCATGTGTCAACTAATGTTGGTGAGTTCACATAAGCACATAAGTATAACTAGTATAAATATGCAGTACGAATACAACAGTCCTTATTCGTATGTAAGCATGTATATTACAAGTACAATCCATATCGTAGGTCGCGAGCCTAAGTTCATGTCACTAAAACGTTCGCAACCGAAGCTGACCAATTAGTTGTAAGAATAATCCTTACGTGGTTTGCCTACCCCGTGTCTACTCTATCATGGTAAGTTAGGCTGACATTGTCCTCAGTCTGACTGCCAGTCGGGTGGTGCATCTCGTGCCCGTTGAGTGGGGTTTGTCAGACCCTAGTAGTACTACCCAATATCCCCTCGCTATATGCTATTAACGGTTCGATAAAGTAAGGACTTGAAAAATAAAGCATTTTACGTGAACATGTGATATATACTGGATTTCTACTTTAATCATACATAAACGTTGTTGTGTTATCACTCCAACCCGGGTGTAACGTGTTTGCGTGTGTTATCGTCCAAAACCGGATGTAACATAAAAGGCCGTGTAACTCACCTTAGGGTGCGCTGCTACAATTTAGTAAGACTTCTAGTCTTGCGTAGTTTACCGAGCACCTAACGAATTTACATACGTAAGTGGTTGTTCGAACATACGTAACATAGCCTAGACGACGGTTTAAATTGACAAGTAATTCCATATGTGACGTAGGTGACAAATTTCAAAATGTGACGAAAATCGTTTGTTCGAATGTAGTCAAAATGACACTTAATCGAGGACATAGAGATTTACAAAAATCAATATGTGTATGTTATTCCAAATAATAAATGTAGGGATCATCGGGTATATACATATATATATATATATATATCTATACTATCTTAATATATATATTGGAGAGAGAAAGTGTGTGTGTTGAATTTTTAAGAGTTTTACATGTTTTAAAGCATTGTGTACAAGTTATTAAAGCTTTAAATCTTAAAATGTATGTTGAAACCGTCCTAAGTTCGAATCTTGCCAAGGGAAAGAGAATAAGAGGATCCATCCGGTCGCAGAGAAAACCTACCTATTTGTGAATGTGGTCCTTCCACCCGCTTCCTTTTTGAGAACCGGCCTTTCAAAAGCCGGTGACCCACAGAGACTTTTTCCTCCCTTGCCCTATTTCCGGTAAACACAGAGCGTTCTTTCTCCCGTTCCTTTTCACAGTTGTCGTTCCTTTTCACAGTTGTTGCCAGATCCATGAAGAAACACAAATCCGATGGTCCTCTCATTTGGAGCCCTAATCCGACGGTTCTCTTGTGTGATTCACACGGATTCGTCTCTGATTTTGACGAGGATGGAGCCTAGGTCAAATTGTGAATCATGCTATAAAGTCACTACAAGATTCATCATCCATATCAATCGGCTTTCAATTTTCCTTTCAGTTTTTGGTAATACTTTATTTGAATGTTTATATTTTTCTGTTTTTCATTTGGAAATAGCCAGATATAAGTTATTGTGGACATTAAATTGTTTATAGTTTGGTCTATTTTGGATGAGCTTTGTTTTCAGGTTTAAGATTCATCTTCAGCCATGGTTCAAGCATCTATCGGTGCCAACACCTGTATGGTTTGCGGCTCTCCACAAAGAGTATGTTACATATTTGGTGATTTCCTAAAGTTAATTTCTATATGTTTTATGTAATTTTTCCAGTCCGAGTCCCTAATTGAGTTTTCAAGTTTTTTGAGCGAATTTTTAGAGATTATCATATTTGATAGTAGAAGGTTTTCAATTAAGCAAGTTCTGTCCCTACTTAATCAGGTTTGCATTCTCCCTTATGTGGGTTGGGTTGAAAGACAACACTAATTATTGCCCATTTTTTATAAAATAGTTTGTTTTATTAACCCGGAATCTTATGCAGTAGCTATGGTAGCAATTATGGAGACAAGAATCTACAAAGTTAAAATGGGCAATATGGAATTACAATGGTTGGTTCTGTTAGTGATCATTATCTTATGGTTTGTTTGTTCAGTTTTAGTTTTTATAAGATTTATCAAACTTATCATATGTAGAAGGTTTTGTCATTTGTTTTATAAGGAAGTTGTTCATTTAATTTCTTACTCAATAAAATGAGCTTAGTGGTTCATTTTAGCTTATTTTCAATGTCATTTGCTCTACATGTTACCAAACCTTATTAAACTGCAGTTAAATATTCTTGCAAGCTCAAGTTCAAGGAGCAATCAATTATAGACAGAAATCCACATCAGGTACTAATAGTTTTTAATATGCATTGGATGGGTTAGGTTTTTTCTGTCACATGTAAACAAGTCTCCATTGGACCGACCCATGAATACTTTTCTTCAAAAGTAGTTATAAGTAATTAATATATGAAGTAAACTTTGGTACTAATTATTTTTGACCGGAAGTGATTCAACTTTGGTACTAATTAGTTTTTAATTCCCACTGTTGACTTTTAAGTGATTTAATTTTGGTACTAATAAGTTTTGACTTGAAGTAAACTATGTTGCAAATACATGTAAGGATGCTCACTTTGTGGTGCCAATTTGGAGTTTTTGGTGAATTGTTTACTTCCATTTTTCAGCTTGGTAAGTTGCTTAGTGAATTGTTTGCTTCGGTGAGGACTATTATTTTCTTTTTTATGAGCTTGAGCTAAATTGAAGTTTATCCCATACTTGACTTCATTCCTTTCTGTAATAATCAACAGACTATACATCAAAATAATTGCCTTTGGTCTTTTGGGTGATATACTATAATCACTTGCCAAATTTTTATTTGTTCGGTGTAGTTTGATTTTTCCACACTATGAATTTATGAGTGTGTATATGTTTATGTTAGTACTTTTTTTTTGTATTTAGATTTCCTTTTTGGTGTATGTGGGGCTAAAAGTGGTTGTTGCCTGTGCTTCTAAGTTGATGGATCTGGTTCTAAAAATAGGTATATTTTTCATTGTTTTCATATAACAGATGCTTGTGGAGCAGAGGCTGCTATGCGCTTCATATTTGGCTATAAATAATATGCTTTGCAGGTTTTATTTTGGTGCTTTGTGATTTGTGTGTGGGTTTCTTGAAATTTAGACGTTTAAACTGATTTACGCATGTACCAATCTTTGCTTTCTTTATCCACATGTTAAACTAAGTTAAGCATGTTCTTGTATTATTCAACCACCAAAACCAAGTAGTTTAAGCATGTATATTTTTTATGCAGGTTTGTGTGTAATTTTGGATTTTTATGGATCTGAATAATAGAGTATTGCAGTTAAAATGTGGTAAGTATGACCGTAAATCACACATTTATTTTAACATGTTTGAGCATTTTGTCTTGATTTCATATTTTAATGATTTTCTGTTTCATAACTGATGATTTTTGTTTTTGTGTTGTTTTTGTGTTACCTTGTCTGTTTCACCTGTCATTATGTTAACAATACTGAATGGGCTCTAAAATTACGCGTTCCATCAAAAATGGCGGATGGAACTGAGCATTATGAAGAAAATTTTGCATAGAAACAAGGTGATCGATTTGTGTGGGTCTGCTGGTAGCACCGATGTGGTTGAAGTTACTCATTCATATGCGATGAGAGCTAACCTAAGGACCAAAAGAAAGCTTGATGTGCTACATAGTCCAAAATTTGTTAACAAAATGCAGGGCTGTGAAGGGACGACAAATGACAGAGGTAATGGCTTATTTAATCATAACTGTTAATGTATTTTACTACAGGAAGCTGGTAAGGGGCAATGCATTCCATGATTTCAATAGGTTATAGACAAATTTAGACAAAAAGGACAAATAGACAAATTTAGCTAAAAGCAAAACGGGTCAAACAAGGTTCACTTCTAATGCATAAAATATTTTTGCTCAAATGCTTAAATTTTCATCGCAATAATATCGTTTTTAATCACAAATAGCCGCATTAATTATTTACATCTCTTTTTAAAATATACAAAAAAAATGCTTGCTGGTCAAGTGTAGCCACTGGTTTTGCAATCTCAAAATAAAGTAGGTATGATTCCCTTACAATTGGATTTGGGTGGAAAAGATGCTTATAATATTCTTGGGGATGCAAATTTGGATTTGGCCTCATCTAGCATAGTTAAGGGAGGCTATTCTTACGGGTAACACTAACTTTTTATTTTTTGTTATTAGGATGTTTTGTCATTCAAGATTCTTGATTTATATGACATGTCAAAAAATGAATCTAACTAGAGGTCGAAATTTGGATCCATGTATTTGTGAACAGATTTGTTTGCTAAATGGACCAAATGGAAAAAAAAAATGCTAAAAAGATTAAATGGGTTTGTATACAACCTCTTCAATTGCTTTATTAAAAATTAATTTGTTTTTTATTGTAATGATATACTTTTTGTAGTCCTATCTAACGTATTTATTATTTATAGAAAAGTTGGAAACTAAAAATTAGAGAATATAATGATTTTGAGTAGACCCGATGTCACACCCCGGTCAACGGTTTCGGGTGTGAGCGAGAATGGAATCATAGTCGAGGATACATAGAACAACTTCTAATAATTTAAAAACTTCATAAAACATTAATTCATTTCATTGCAGCGGAAAAGATAGTGGAAACATTAATGTCTTACAATTTGAAAACATAAGTCTTAAACAATTATTAAAAGCATGAAACGGTTAAATTGGATAGTTGGGACTATGACTCCAAGGACAGGTCCGATAGCATTTGTAAGCCCCATTTGCATGTCTTCAAAGAGTTTTCGTCAATTACCTAAGAAATCATGAATATAAATCGGGTCAACATAAAGTTGGTGAGGTTCACAGGTTTAGGACTCAACAGTTTAAACAGTTGTAAAACAGTTTTCAGTATACTTAAATATTATCAGGGTTTATTGTTGTGGGTGTATGATCTCACCTGAACCTTGATTTCAAATACTAACGGTTTACCCACCCAGCATCTCTTGCCCAGAGATGTTAAACAGAGCAGAATAACTGACGTGTACCCCTAGACAATCCGGAGTCAGAACTGGAGCTACCAGTTAGGGTAGGGTTGTCAACCCAAATAGATCTATTCACTAGCCATCGTTTCGTACAGAACTAATTGAAATCAATTAATGATGGGATTTCGGTTGTACAAACGTTTATAACGATAATGTACCAAGTTGGGCAATCAGTAAGAGAACAAGTAGTCATACGGCTAACAAGTAAACCATAATATTAAGTAAAAAGCATTTAATCAATTTTCATGATTTCTCCCCCAAGTATAAAACAGTTAAAAAGGAAAAGGGGCCGTGAAACTCACTGAATCAGCAGGTATGAAATGAGCAACCGTGATGCGGTAGCAGCAGGTAGCAAGTAAAAGCCTAATTAAATAA
Organism: Deinandra increscens subsp. villosa; assembly: GCA_039602395.1. NCBI lineage: Eukaryota > Viridiplantae > Streptophyta > Magnoliopsida > Asterales > Asteraceae > Deinandra > Deinandra increscens. The sequence continues at coordinate 90,118,117 of JBCNJP010000027.1, read as the reverse complement.
ATAAGGTCTTGCATAAGGTCATGATCAAATGAGTAACATAAGTCACCCAAGTGATACCGGTCAAGTCTTGACGTTTTAATCCGTTTGAAAACGTTTGAAAACCCGTTAACTTGTATTTATTAAATAAATACGTTCGGTGATGATTTATATTTATGTTAATAAATATAACCAAAGAATGATCATTTATAATAATTCAACCAAGTTTTGAACATTGTGTTTTAAAAGAATAATAGTATTTATTATTATTTTCACAAGTTCGCATAATTATTTTAAGTAAATAATTACATATTTGATTTGTTAATCTTGCAAGTTATAATTATATTAAATAATTATGATTAACAATGCTTTGGTAAATTGTCACACCCCCAAAATACCACTAACGGAGTTTATACCGTTAAGGGGCGCGACTAGACCAGGATCCACAACCATAGTTACAAATACTAAACGAATCAGGGTTAGTTCAAGCACAAGTTATAAATCAAAGTCTTAAATTACATACGCAGCGGAAAAATAATTGTCTTTAGCACTAACCACGTGCTTTACATAAATGTTGTTTTAAATTCCCGATTTAGTTTAAATAAAAGTAAACATCCTCTGTGCCATGCCAACCTCCAGCGGATACTCCTTAGCGATCTGCAAAAGTTTAAACCACGCAAGTGTCAACCTAACGGTTGGTGAGTTCACAGTGGGCTTGTCATGCATTGGCCCGGTCTCATAATCATAATATCGTGTCAAGGTATACTTACAAGTTATTTATTTGTGAAAAGCAATGCTCGTAACTAAATCTCAGTTTATAAATGGTTTGTCCGTGACCTACGTCATCGGGTATGTACTAGTTCCGTAAAGTTAAAGGACTCAACCGATATCGCGGGTAGCTAATCCGTTGTTCCATGCTCTAAGGAAGTTTGTACCAAAGCTGACTTATTTTGTGGGGGCCGAGCCATCCCGTACGGTGCGGACATACGTCATCGCGGTTTTTGCCTCCCCCGTGTCCTCTCGGGACCACGGTCAAATAGGCTGATATTGTTCCTCCGTGCACTCCCCGTGCCACGGGGCGGAGTTTGTCAAACTCCAGTAGATCTACCCAACATCCCCTCGCTTTCACAAATTAATGGCACAATTAAGTTGAGGACTTTAAAGTTATAAGGCATCCTTAGAAAACATGTGATATCATGTGGTTCAGACTTTAACCTACACTAGCCATATTAAAACGTTTTCAGTTTTGTTTCAGAAAAATAGTTTGTTTGTAGTCCACAAGTGTTTCCCATAAAACACTTCAGTTCATCAAGTGGGTGCCGAGCATCCCGAGTTCTCTTGTTCATTGGTAGGTGCATAGCACTCTAGAGTTTATCAGCATTGTTTTTCGTTAAGTTATTCGGTGTGGCCCAAACGGACTCACGGTAAGCGGGTTAGTGACACTCACCTTTGGTTGCACTGCTACACTTCAAGTAATCCAATTTTATGTTTGCTTAACGAAGACCTAGAACACGTTTAGGTCTTAAGTATTAGTTTCGTGTCTAATCTTTACTTAACGTCACTATGGCCCATAACATAGCACGTTGCAACTATGACTCGACATACCGACACACGACACCAATGGTTGATCATAAACAAGGGTTCATATAAATCAGATATCAAACATGTTTCATCATGGCATAATCATGTAAGTCATGGCATAACACTTAAGCAAATTTCACAAGTTTGGTTTTTAGGTCAGGTCTTAGTTTCGCTAGCACAGTTTCGCTAGGCAGTTTCGCTAGGTGCACGGGCAGCACTTTCGCTAGGCAATGCCCGGTGACACAGTTTCGCTAGGCTAGTTTCGCCCGAAACTGCTGACGCAGTTTCGCTAGCCTAGTTTCGCAGGGAAACTGGTTTGAACTTTCGTTCAGGTATTTCGCTCGGTAGTTTCGCTCGAGCTGGTCTGGTCAGGTTACCCGGCGACACTATAGTTTCGCTGGGCAGTGTCGCTGGAAGGAGATATAATTTCGCTACTTAGTTTCGCCCAGAGAACACGCAGTTTCGCTGGTCGCGAAAAACATACGGATTTGCCTAAAAATCAACCTAACAGCTTCTGATCTTACATGCAATTCATTATCTAGCATCCATAGGCATTTACCAACATAAATCAAGCAGCTTTAACACGTTTAACATGCATTTTAATCATCAAATCTCTAAAAACACTTCTAAACCCTAAAATGGCCAAAATTGCATAAATCATCATCATGGTTTGTTTTTAAACGTAAAGTTGCTGACTTTATGGTAGATCTAGCATCCCTAAGCACTATCTCAGAAGCATACAAGTTTTCATGAAGGTTTGAGCATACTTTATAAAGAAACACATAGAAGAAGCAAGAAAACATAGTTTTGGGACTCACGGTTGGTTCTAGGATCGATAGATGAGATGAGGTGATGGTCTTGAGGCTGAGGTCTCGGTTTCTTGATGGTTTTCTCGGCTGACCAGTTTCCAGAGAATTGTGTGTGTGTGTTTGTGATGAAATGAGGCAAATGGAGAAACTAGGGTTTATCAAGATTATTTATATCAGGAGCCAGTTTCGCTGGCAGTTTCGCTGGCCAGGCGAAACTAGCTCTGGTCTCGTGATCATTGGATTATCTTAGCTGGCTACCGGGCGACACTATAGTTTCGCCCGTTAGTTTCGCTGGCTACTAAAACAGGTCAATTTTCACATAATCAAGTATTTACAATTAATCATGCTATTCACAATAATAAGTCATGTATTTAAATCACATTGCACATAAAGACAATCAATGATGAACACATAACACATATGGACGGGTTCGGTGATCAACCAAAGGTCGTGGACGTATTCGGCCTAGTTATGCATTAGTTACTAAGTTAACACTTATAACGTAACTAACGGGTTTGTCTAACGGAAGTTAACCTTGAAATTCTCGGGTGTCACATAAATAATACGTATATCATTAGCAAATAATTATTTGTCAAAAATAATTATTAAGCGTTTACTTTATTTTTAAAACGTAAATCTTTAAAGAAAAACATTCAAAGCTTTTAACATTTAATCATTTATTTTTCGAAAGTGTTTAATATTTCATTTTCATGAAGTATATATATTTCTCAAAATATCTTAACGACGCTTGGATTTATATAACGTTGTCTTTATAAAACTCGAATTTTATTTAAAATCTCCAACGAACGTTAGTTCATTTTTTTTTGGATACTTTGTTTTCATCAAAGTAATATTAAAAGTTCATGTAAACATTTAAGGCCAATGATTTGTCTTTGATTTTTTTTTATAAAAATCTTTTATAAAAATATTTATTTTCAAATGTGACCTTTTTATAGAAAAATGTCCATTTCTAGCAAGTTTTAAGAAAGGTTAAAACTTGTAATAAATCCAAGTATTTATGTCATATTAATCATTTGACATAAATATTATTCTTACTAAATCTAGCAAGAATTTAATATATTCTTTTTGTCTTGATTTTTTTTTATAACACATTTAATGTGTTACTTTTACTAAAACAAGTAACATTCCTTTTGTTTTAGTCATAGGTTACATATGTAACTTTTTGTTTAATCATTTCATCTTGTTTTATTATTGTTTTAACATGTAACATATATAAACATAAATAAAAATCAACCAACACATTGGTGTTAGGACTTTATAAATGTAAATAAACAATCAACTAACACATTGGTGTTAGGACATTTAAATATAAATAAACAATCAACTAACACTTTGGTGTTAGGACATTTAAATATAAACAATCAACTAACATTTTCATGTTAGGACAATTAAATATAAACAATCAACTAACACTTTTGTGTTAGGACAAATAATATAAACATGTATAGATGATTATTCATGATTTAATTTATATGAAGAGGCTTAGAGGTTTGTTTGAAATCAACTAACTTATGAAACCAAGGTTCCATAAACAAGATTCAAGGTGCACACCATATTACTTTCCTTGGATTTCATAAGTGTGTTTCACCACACTTGTTGGCTATCTTTAAGCATTTAAAATGCACCAACAAAGTGTTTGATCTTGGAAGAAAGGGGATTAAGAAAGAGTTTTTGTTAGTTGTTTAACAAACACAAGCATTCTTTGATTATTTGGTTTAGTTTTGATGGATTGTTGTCAAGACTTGAGAGGTTTAAAGGGTGAATATATGATAGAATTAAAAGACTCACAAAAGAAGAGGAGGAAAAACGGTGGAGGTTGGCGGCGGCTTGCGGCGGTCCGGCGGTGGTTCGGTGGCGGAGCAGCGGCGGCGGACGGTGGGGCTGTGGTGGCTCTCGGCCGAACAAAGGGAGAGGGGAGGAGAAGTGTGGTTGGGTGTGTTGGGTGCAAGGGGACCAAAGGGGGGGGGGGGTGTGGTCTCCTTTTATAATCATGATTAAGGGGTATTACCCTTTGGATAATTATGTGTTGTCAACACCATAATTCTCCTAGCTAATCCAAGTGTAGGTGATTAGTTTTTATAAGTTTTATAAAATTTAGAAGCTTTTTATAAAATATGGAAGGGTTAGGGGTTATTAAAAATCATAACTTTTTAAAATAAAGTCCAAGTATATTTAATCCAATAGGATGGTGGTTTTTATTTTTATAAACATTACTAACCCAAGTTTTATAAAATATTAATGGGTTAAAGAAATGGGATTAACTTTTATAAAAACTAGTGGGCTTTAATAAATAATTCACTTTGTTTTCAATTGGGCCGAAGCCCAATCGAGTTCGACATAAGAGAATGGGCCGAAGCCCATTCGGTTTGGAGATGAGGCTAGGCCGAAGCCCAGTTGGGTTCGCGAGGTGGATCGGGCCGAAGCCCAATCGGGTTTGCGAGGAGGATTTGGTCGAAGCCCAGTTGGGATCGGGTTGGGCCGGTCCTCGGCTTTGGGCCGCAAAACGGAATGGGTCGGGTTCGGTTGGTGTGGGCCGCGGAGAAGGAAAGAAAGAATTTCGACCGGTTTGGCCCAATGCATATCGGGCCGCGGGTCGGGTTCTCGGTTTGGGGTTTTTACTCGTCTAGTTGAGATGAACCTTTGGTTAAGTTTTCGGGTCAATCCGGACATTTTTGGGCTTATTGGGCTTACTGGGCCCAATAGGCTAAACGTTTGGAAAATCGGCTAAGTCTTGACAACATAACACTTCTTTTAAGTTCGTAAAGCGTTTTAAGTTCATGAAATGACTTAACAGTTTTGAATTGGTTTGATAAAATATAAAATGTCCAATTTTATATTAAATTTTCTTATTATTAAAATTCCATTAATAATAATAAGTTATATTCATAATTCACAGTTTCTCAACGCGAATTTTCATATCAGTTAATCGTTTACTTAATCACAGTAAATCAGGCAGCTTAAAACGGTAAATCACGTAATTATCTCATAATGAAAAGTCAACAAAAGTCAACGGAGAGAGAGTTGACCTGATTTTTGGGCCGGTTGTCACACCCGACCCATTTTGTCACCTCTAGAGGATATGATTTAATGGTCATTTTACTTCAATGTGACAACGTATGAATATGGACCCACAAAAAACAGAACTGAAAATTGTGGATTCAAATTTGTATATAAATAAATGGAACCATGAATATATCCGGAATCATGAATATATCCAGATATCCAAGTGATAAGAAAGCTTATACTTTGGATGTCTCTATATTTCTCAATGTCCTTCTATATATTTGTCTTTCTTTGTATGTCTCTCCCTCTGGAGTATTGTAGGGATCGTGTATAATGATTCCTTCTTTTCTATTAGGTTCCCAAGTAAAGAAGAAACAAATTTGGTATGTTCTGTTATAAAACTTAACTTATCAAAACAGGTAGATGGATTGTTGTAAACTCATTGACCATGTCTTTACTTTATGTTTCCCTAGAATATTGCATACATTCATAAGAATTATAGTATGGCCATTCTGTACAGATTGAAGTGTATTTATTAGTTTGACTACATTATGAATCAGCAGGTGCATTATTTGAGATTCTCCTTTTTTGCACATTGAGATCCTTGCATTCTAGGTACTTTCTTTCTTATGCTTTACTGAATGTTTATGATGTTCAGGTGGTGATTAAGGGCTTTAAAGGATTTGGTGGTGAAATATGTTAACAGATGTTTCCAAGTTTTCAAAACAAAAAATATTATAAACTGACAATTTCAAATTTCATTACAGACTTAAATGAAGAAAGCAAGAAAGTAAAAGTGACAAACTAGAATGTGACCCTTGAAGGCATCAAGGGATAAGAGCTTTAACCTTTTGATCTAGCTTATGTAAACAATAGAAAGTTGCAATATAGATCCATCCTTTTGTAAGAAACATTATGCAAATATGAATGCATAGTAGGTGTCAATGCTCTAGCAATTCTTACGTTTAGTGTGAACTGGTGAATCCATATTTTTATATAATAGACTGCAAACTAGAAAATTATTATATTAACACATTATACAACTTGTTTAAATGAAAGGATAATAACTAATTTAATTATTGTAAATATAAAACAAAGAATTTTAGCTAATTTTAGTTTTGTAACAAAAATAAAAGCACGATCGAGTCATTAGCTTAGTTGGTAAAACATATATAGGTGATTTTCTTATCTGTCCATGTTCAAAATCTTTACTAAACAATAATATTTTTCACATCTTACTTCGCTACTCTTACTTTGTCCGTATAAAAGAATCACACATTGCGCCGTCGATCATAACAAGCGAACAAATGATGAATAACACGCCATATGAATTGCCGTCGCAACGCGCAAACAATTGACGAAAAATGCGCTATAACTGTTGCCGCCGCAACGCGCGGGCACTAGGCTAGTATATATATATATATATATATATATATATATATATATATATATATATATATACTCATAAACATAAATATAGGAGTGTAGTCAAAAGTGTGAAAAATAAAACGACCAATATCTATATTCATATGTCGTGTCAAATTTTACAAGAGTTTTTAACGATAATCTTTAAAATTTACGCGTGTACATGAGTACATGATAATAAAACAATTATATATATGTATATATATATATATATATATATATATATATATTTCTATGTTTAAAAACTAATTTCTATTATTAATAAAAACGTGACCCTTGAGTTTTTAATCCACTTAAATCATAACGTGTTCATAATATAAAAATTCAACGAGAACCTTCGAGTCTATGATGACGTAGGGGGAACGATCGGCTGAAGGTTTTAAGTCAACCAAGTCAAGGGAACAAGAATTAAAAAAAATAAAAAAAAATAATCGGAGGTCACCAGGTTCGAACCTGGGACATTTGGTTTGCAAACCAATGACCTAACCACTAGGCTGCAACCGAGATTGTTAACTGTATCGACTGGCAATGATTATATGTGCGCGATGACAGCAAAACCGGATTGGGGAACAAATCTATTAAAAAGAAATGTGACCTAGGAGATTCGAACCCGAGACCTTTCGGTCTCCAGCGAGCGCACCAACCAACTACGCTACCCATGCGCAGGTGTTGGTATTCGGTTACTTAACTATATATCCAGTACCCACCTACCACCATCTTCTTCCCCACAACTCCGGTGGTCGGAGTTTTATTTCGGTCACCGGAAAATCGCGAAACCAGAAGTAAACTGAAGATAAATATGTGATTAACATATATAAGTGGTTACCTCGAATTAAAGATGATTTTTGTTGAGTTTTTGAAACCAAAACGAAACCGAAAAATCTCGACTCGAACACTTGACGTTGCTCCGTTCCCAAAATCATTGCTACTGGGTTGATCGGCAGAGAGAGGCGACCACAATGATGTGAGAGAGGTGGTGCAACAATGCTTGGTTAGCCAGAATTTCCGAGTTCACTAGAAAGAAAAGAAAAAAAAAGAAGGATGGATTTTGCAAGGGGTATGGGGGTAGGCAGTAGAGGTGATCGAATGAACCTCAGAATCCTAATGATTGTGTTATTGTGACTGATCGGTTGGAGCAAGACGTATAACCGAAGGAGGATTGAAGTCAGGTTTAAAGGGTAAGTCGGTTCGCGGAAATGAATACAGTCGACGGTTTCAATTTGAGTTTCAAATTAGGTTTCTCGTATTGACAAGAACAGTCTCTCAGAGTTTATAAAATAGGGACAGAGATTCTGGTAATTACAAGTGTAGTCCCTCCCAGTTTAAATCGATACAACAAGTTTCAGAATTAACAGAATAGGCCCCTCAAGGTTACAAAATATTAACAGGGTTAACCTGGGAAATTGCTGGTTGTCACATCATCCCCTTGTTAAGGAATTTTCATCTCGAAAATTGCTTTAAGTTGCTACGGTTTCTGTGGAAGGAGGATAAAAATTTTAGGGTTGCCACATCATCCCCTTGTTAAGGAAATTTTGTCACAAAATTTAACTCATATCTTGATTAGATGTTGACGTTTGATCAAATACGTGAAGATATTTCTTTCTCATCTGATCTTCTCGTTCCCACGTGAACTCCGGTCCATGCCTAGATTGCCATCTCACTTTGACGATGGGAATTTTACTTCGTTTCAATGTTTTCTCCTCACGTCCCATGATCTCCACGGGTTGTTCGATAAATCCCAGATGTTCATCGATTTGCAGTTCTTCTAATGGAATTATGAGAGTGTCATCAGCTAAACACTTTCTCAGGTTCGAAACGTGAAACACGTTGTGTACGCCATCTAATTCAGGGGGTAGATTTAAACGGTAAGCCACCGGACCAATGCTTTCGGTGATCTCGAGTGGTCCTACATAGCGAGGATTCAACTTCCCGTGCTTTCCAAAATGTATGACTCCTTTCCAAGATGAGACTTTCCGTAGTACTTTGTCGCTGACTTCAAACTCTAACGGACTTCGGCGTTTATCTGCATAACTCTTTTGTCTATCTCTTGCCGCTTTCATGCGGTTTCTGATCTGTACGATTCTCTCTGTGGTCTCGTGTACTAGTTCAGGTCCAGTGAGTTGGCTCTCACCGACCTCGGCTCAGCAGACCGGCGATCTGCATTTTCGTCCGTAAAGAGCCTCGAATTGAGCGGCTCCAATACTGGTATGGTAGCTGTTGTTATAGGAGAATTCTACCAGTGGTAAATGAGTTTCCCAATTTTTCCCAAAGTCGAGCACACATGCTCTAAGCATATCCTCGAGAGTTTGGATGGTACGTTCAGTCTGTCCATCTATTTGAGGATGATACGCGGTACTCATATCTAAGCGAGTGCCCATCGCCGTTTGTAAGGATCCCCATAATTTTGAAGCAAATCTAGGGGCTCGGTTAGAGATAATAGATAAAGGCACTCCGTGAAGCTTGAAAATCTCCTTGAGGTAAATTTTCACAAGTTTTTCTGTTTTGTCACTTTCCTTGATAGCTAGGAAATGGGCGGATTTTGTTAACCGGTCAACGATAACCCAAATCATATCGTTACTGCCAGAAGAACGGGGCAATCCTGTGATGAAATCCATTGAGATTTCCTCCCATTTCCATTCAGGAATTTTAGGTTGTTGCAGTAATCCTGCTGGCTTTTGATGTTCCGTTTTGAGCATTGCGCACGTCAAGCACTTGCTGACATATCTAGAGATATTAGCTTTCATATTGGGCCACCAATATAGCCCCTTTAGGTCTTGATACATTTTGTCTGAACCTGGATGGATCAAATAATGGGACTTGTGAGCCTTGTCCATCACGAGTTCTCTAAGATTTTCATGGAAAGGTACCCATATACGGTCATTATAGTAACGAAGTCCATCAGACTTAAGTTTAGAAGTTCCATATATGTCACGTAATGATTCAGACTCAAAATTTTCTTCCCTTAGGGCCTCTTTTTAAGCATCCTGGAGTCTATCCGGTAGCCCCGTATGGATCGTTAATTGGAGAGCTCGAACCTTTCTAGGCTTAACATGCTCCTTTCTACTCAAGGCATCGGCCACCACGTTTGCCTTGCCTGGATGATACGTTATCGCAAGGTCGTAGTGGTTTAGCAACTCGACCCACCTACGTTGCCTCATGTTGAGTTCCTTCTGTTCGAATATGTGTTGAAGGCTCTTGTGGTAAGTGAATATTGTACACTTGGTGCCATATAAGTAGTGTCTCGAAAATTTCATGGCAAATACAACAGCGCCTAACTCTAGGTCGTGAGTTGTGTAAATATTCTCATGGGACTTTAGTTGTCTTGACCCGTATGCGATGACTTTACCACTTTGCATCAAAACACATCCGAGTCCCTGGATTGACGCGTCACAAAAGACCTCGAAGTCGTCAATCCCATCAGGTAAAGATAATATAGGTGCAGTACAAAGTTTTCTCTTTCAGAGTTTGGAAGGCTGCCTCTTCCTTGTCACCCCATCTATATTGAACCCCTTTGTGCGTAAGAGCGGTCAAGGGTTGAGCTAACTGAGAAAACCCCTTTATAAAACGACGGTAGTAACCCGCTAAACCTAGGAATTGACGAATTTTCGTAGGTGCTCTAGGGGTAGACCAATTTTTAATGGCTTCGACCTTGGCTGGGTCAACGTGGATACCTTGTTCGTTGACGATGTGACCCAGAAATTGAACCTCTCGGCTCGAGAAATCGCACTTAGAGAATTTTGCGTAGAGTTGTTCTTTCTTTAACAATTCTAAGATTAACCACAGGTGTTCCTCGTGTTCTTCTTTTGTCTTCGAGTAGATGAGGATGTCATCGATGAACACTATGACGAATTTATCCAGATAGGGATTGCACACACGTTTCATGAGATCCATGAACACGGCTGGTGCGTTCGTTAAGCCGAGGGGCATGACCAAGAATTCATAATGGTCGTATCGTGTTCTGAATGCTGTCTTTTCTATATCCTCATTGAGGACTGTGAGTTGATGGTAGTCAGACCTTAAATAAATCTTGGAATAGTAACTGGATCCTTGAAGCTGGTCAAAGAGATCGTTTATTCGTGGAAGAGGGTATCGATTCTTGATAGTGACTTTGTTAAGTTCACGGTAATCAATACACATCCTAAACGTGCCATCCTTCTTTTTGACGAATAATACCGGTGCTCCCCATGGTGATGAGCTAGGTCTGATAAAACCCTTATCTAGCAGTTCCTGTAGTTATGTGGATAGCTCATTCAATTCGTTCACCGCTAGACGATATGGTGCACGCGCGATCGGAGCTGCTCCCGGAGTGAGGTCAATCCCAAATTCTACTTGCCGATGCGGAGGAAGGCCAGGTAATTCCTCTGGAAATACCTCCGGGTAATCGTGTACGATCGGGAAGTCTTCGATCTTTCTTTCCACCCTAGTTTGGTCCGTAACGGTGGCCAGGATTGCCACGTGTTCTTTCCGAAGACACTTCTGCGCTTTAAGGTATGATATGATTCCGGAGACATCACCTCCCTTTTCGCCCTGAATTGAGAGTACTTCTCCTCCTGCTATGGGTAGTCTTATGACTTTTTCTTGACAAACGATGTCCGCCTGATGTTTCGATAGCCAATCCATGCCCACTATCACGTTGAAACTACCGATGGTAAAAGGCATAAGGTCTATACTTAGTTTATGACCAGATAGTTCTAATGTGCAGTGTTCAACCAAGTGAGTGGTGTCAAGAAGCTTACCATTTGCTAATTCAACCGTGTACCTAGCTTTTATTGGAGTTTGGGTAGCCTTAATCTACTTACAGAACTTAGTCGAGATAAAACTTTTCTCAGCACCCGTATCAAATAAGACATTTGCGAAGTAGTTGTTTAAAAGAAACTTACCGGTAATGACGTTGGCATCGTTTCTTGCTTCACTTGAACCCACAACAAATTCTCTCCCTTTGGCGCCATCTCCATCATTTCTACCACCATCACCACCGTTGTTATTGTTTTTACGGTGGTTGGTGTTGTTGCCAGCATTGTTTTTGTTTCTTTGAAGTTGAGGGCAGTCCCTCTTTAAGTGCCCTGGCTTTCCACACTCATAACACCCCCCTAGGGCCTTCATTATTCTAACTCGGGTTCTGATTCTGATTCTAGTTTTGATTCTGATTGGGATGGTTTTGCAATTCACCCCCAACAGTTCTTAGCCTCGTGGCCCCCTTACCACAACGCTCACATGTGAGTTTCTTGCATGCCCCATTGTGTCACACCCTCAAAATCCACCTGCGGGGTTTATACCGCGAGGCGTGTGACAAACCAGGATCCGAGTCATTAGTCATACCAAACCATGCAAACACACCAAAACAATTTAAGAAATGCGGAAGCGTAATGGTAAATGAAAGTGTTGCGCAAAACACGCGCCCTCAAACCAAACACAAAAATAAACTCAAACGTAAAAGTGGAATGCAAATCAAAATGTTCAACTTTCATGCAATATGCGTCCTAGCGTGCTCGTACCTCAAAGACCTGCGAAAAACATGCTATGTGGGTCAGCGCAAGGCTGGTGAGTTCATAATGTCAATGCAAGAAAAAAATAAATGTTTGTCAAGATGTTTGTAAAATGTTCGTGCCATGGTAATCATAAAGTAATCGTAGCTAGCAAGGCCACTAATGCTATCACTATGTGGTTCGCAACCGAAGCGTGACTGTTTGTGTTTGTAATGCCTTCCACATCGCCTAACACGGACGATGGTGATACTGTCTAGGCAAATTTTACACCCGTTCGACATCCAGTCGAGTTAGAGCTACTAACGCGGGCGGGAGTAGTACTACCAAAGATTACCTCGCTTTCCAATAAACTAACGGTTCGAAATGTAAGGACTTGTAATTTGTGTTATGTGTGCACATACGTGATCAGCCAATACAATTATATTACCAGAATGTTTGTAGCATGCTCCTTTCTCTAACTGAAATACTTAGAGAAAATGTTCGAAAACTCACCTTTGGGAGCTCGGCAAGAAAGTTCAAATAAAACTGTTGATGAATTCCTACGAATCACCTATATGTTTGTGAACGTGTAAGACTACAGTGTATGAACAACGAGACTGACTCAATCGACCCTGACGACACGTTGGTGACTCGTTAATAATTGAGTTGGTTTGATTGGTTAAACTTTTCCAATTATAACAGGTAAGCACATGAACGTTATTCATTTCTAGCATGCATCCTAAATTGATTGTAAAGCGATTAACAGGAAGCACACACGGTTTCACAGTTTAGACATACACAACACAAGGTTTCCAATCATGTTTACCAAATACACGCGTTAACAATTTCTTAAATTCACCAACCATATTCCCCTGCGAGGTTCCGTCTAAATGTACTAGATACTCGTGTAATATTTAATGATCTAATTTAAATAACGAGATTTCTAATATCCCACAATCACGTGATCTATTTAATATGCAAGGTATGTTGTGGTGCCATTAAATTATTAAGTGAAATAAAGTTATAAAAATCTAAAAGTGTAGTTATATATTTGTGTGTCATGCTTTGTTTCAATGTAACACTTTTCATGAAAATATCATGTTCTACATGCAATATATCACTACAAAGGAGGAGCATGGGATATTAACTAACCAGAGAGCAAAAAGAAATAAAGCTGCTGGGAGCTGGGTTCGAACCCACGAACCCCCAGTCCCACGCAAGTATTACAACCACCATGGCAGTTTCTGCTTTGATGTTTTAACCCAGTTCTTAATCTCTTTAACCTTTTGCATTCAAGTATCCTATCCTTACTAATGAAACAGAAATAAAAATAAGAGAATACCAGTTGCAGTGTGCGAGAATCGAACCTGGGATAGCCCAGTCGCCACTCAAGGCCTTAACCACTAGGCCAAATTCTAAATTTGTAATTGCCCAGTTTGCAACACTTATAACCTAAGGTATGAGGAGGAACATAGCAAGTTGGCAGAGAATTAAACCAAAAAGGAGTGTTGGGCGCAGGGCTAGAACCCGCGACCCTTCACTCTAGAGTAAGAGTCTCAATCACTGGAACAAATTTATGTTTGTTTATAAAACCAGTCCTCCTTATATTTAATCAGAAAAAGAAATGGGTGTCTTCATCTCTATATTATCAAAACTATCACTGTCCCACCCCTCTAACATTATATACATATATACCGCAGTTTCCATCAATCTGATTTACATACACGTTTTTGAACATCCTAATAATATCGCATGCAATACTCACTTTCCACAAACCAATATCGATCACAACACTTTAGTAAAAAAAAAAGAATGTGATGCATACCTATGAACACAAAAACACACAGATTCGGACAATAGTATTCATAAAAAAAAAAACACATACGGGATCAATGAAGTTTCGAGCCAACGATCGCACGTTTACGCACCTTAAATCTGTGAGTTCGAGAGTATGCTAGTTATTCGCGGATCTCGACTGCTCGTTTCCAGCCGCTCGAGGTTTCCCGTAATCTCCGCGGTTGATTCCGGCTTACACGTAATCACTGCTAGCCTGAGAAAACGGTTCGTGACGAGAGGGAGAATGGGGAATGTCGATGTAACTGGTGGGGATGAGGAAAGGCGTGAGGATAGGGTTATGGAGAGGTGCTCAGCGAATATAAGGGGGATTGGGAGAGGATTTACGTGAATCCCAGCAGAAGTTTGTTGAGGTTTATCTCAACACAACTTTTGAATTTGAGATTTTACATGTTGCTCCCTCAAGTTCCTAAGATCTTTGTTTAGGTCCCTCGAGTTCATGGTTCATGTTGTTTTAGTAACCCATAGTTCCACATGAAAACATAATCATATACATCAACTAGCACACATGAACACATAAAATCATGAAGTTATAAGTTATGCACATTATGTTCGTTCGATAGTATTTTAATAATTTAGTCACCAACGATTAGGGCCGACTAAGTTCGTGTGTGCTTGTTCGTGGACTCGATAGATCATATTTGACACTCTATTAGATGAATGAATGCATGTACGTTCGAATAAATAATTGTTCGTGTTCGTCTAGAAAATCACCTGAATTTGCTGGGTGTCACACATTGTGGTGTTGGTTACACCGATTGCAGAAAGGTGCTCGTCCCTTGTACCCATTGTGATTTTGATTACAATCACCTTGGCGATTCTGATTACCACCCCCGATGTTGGTGTTATTGTTGTTATAGTCACCCTTGGAGTTGTTGTACCTCTTGTTTTGATTATGAGAGTTGGAGGACCTCCCAGTGTTGTTTCCACTACTATTGTTGTTATTACTAGAGTTGTCTTCCCTCTTTCTTTTCCTGTCTAGGGCAGTCTTGGGGACCTTCTTGGGTGACAAGTTCCCTGCTCTATGGCCTGGTCAGTCAGTTTATGGGCCAACCTGATAGCATTCTGTACATTTGCAGGGTTTGAGGCAGTAATCATCCCCTTGATTTGTGGAGCTAACCCATCCACGTACCTTTCAATCCTTTTGAAATCAGCATCAACCATCCTAGGACATAGCACCGCGTACTCATGGTAGCGAGCGGTGTACTCTTCAACTTCAGAACCTATCATTTTTGAGTTTTGGAACTCGATTTCCAACCTTTTGACCTAGTCGCGAGGATAGTACTCCTCCATGATAGCATCCTTGAATTCCTGCCAAGTCATAGCATTCGTTGCGTCGAGCCCTAGCATTTGAATTTGCGCGTTCCACCATGTGAGGGCAGCTCCTTCGAGTGTAGCGGTTGTAAAATTGACCCGATTCGTAACCAGGCAGTTACACATCGAGAATACCTTTTCTGATTTCTCGAGCCATCGCAAAAGACCTACGGCTCCCTCATCACCCTTGAACGTAGCAGCTTACAATCCATGTAAGTTTTGAAGGTGCACTGAGTTAGATCTGAATTTGTTTCATAAAATTATTTTAAAGAATAATTTAGAGAGTGAGAAAAAAATGTAGTCAATTTTTCGTCTCTTTTACTTATCACCGTTGTTGTTTGGCTGATTTTGGGCCGCTGCTAGAGCTGTTGCAACTCCTTGGTCAATCAGATTTTGGATCTGTGCTGCGGTGAGGTTTTCAACCATAATTTTGTTTGCCATACAAGACATTTCAATGATTAATATACCCAATATTAATTTCGTTAAGCACTAAATAATTATTCATGCATCCATCCATCACAGGACATAATTTCTAGAAACACATTGGAAAAGTAAAGATGTAATATCCATTACAAAATTTATAATCCATCCATAAGGCATCTCAGTATTTGAAAACATTCAAAATAAAATGAACACCCAGTCAATTTATTCGAAGTAACAAAATAAAAGAAAAAGAAGACAAATTAGATCGAGGATAAATAACATCTGGTTCTTCCTCCCTGTCATCTTGAGGCTCCTCCTCAAAAGGTTCTTCCTCGAAGGGTTCCTCCTCTTCATCCTGAACAGGATCTCCCTGGACCTACAGGGCTGCCATTTGAACTTGGAGGGCGGCGACATGTGCCGCAAGTGCCACGTTGGAGTGTTGAAGTTCTGCGTTTGAGTGTTGGAGCTCAACAATCTGATGTTGGGCTTGATGCAGTCCATGCTCCAAATATGCTGGATTGGGTCGTGACTCAAGCTTAGTGACCCTGTCAAGGATACCCATTACCCCCTGGGACAAGTTGTAGTGGTAGGTATCCCGCTCCCTCTGATCAGCCCGCAATTGCTTGATTTCTCTATCACGTGTGCGATTGCTGATCGAATTTTGTCTGGTTTCTCCATGAGTGTTGTCATAGGCTGCTATCAGTCCCACAATGACCCGCTTCAAATCGAAGGGTAGGTCAACCCTGTCCCGCACATGAAACATATCAAGCAACCGATATGTTGTCGGATTCAACCAGCTATAATCGTCTAGTGCACACCTATCAGGACGTATGTGCTGATCCCGAATGAAGTCCATTATCGTGTACCCAGGCTATTCAGGCTTGCGGCCTTGTTGGTTGGAGGATGATGATTGTCCGTTGGCAATTTTCTTTCCCTTACCCCTCGTGTTGTTGTGTGGTGCCATACTGCCAAAACCCAGACAGACACAAACAAAGGGAAAACAACCTAATGTGAGTAATCGATTTTTGGGACGCGAAAAGAAAATGTTTTGGGAACTATTGTAACTAATGTTCGAAAACAGTTAGAGTTTAGAATTTTGAAAATTCTAGTTCTCTGAAACCAAGGGCTCTAATACCAATCTGTCACACCCCTAATTTCCACTAACGGAGTTTTACCGTGTGGGGTGTGATCCAGACCACGACCCGAGTCATTAGTTAAATCAAACATGAGTTTAGGGTTCGAAATGTAAATATATTTCCAAAGTGGAAAAACACCAAAACCAGAGTTTTAAAATCCAGCGGAAGCATAACGAAGTAATGTCGCGCAAAAACAAGCGTCCATTAAGTAAACAACCAGTTTAAATTCAAGTTTGAAAAGATTAAAGTAAAGTTCCCAATATAAAAAGGTTTTAACCAACGTACGTGCCCAAAAATCTGATACTCCTAGCGTCCTGCAAAGCATGCACAACAAGTATGTGTCAACTAATGTTGGTGAGTTCACATAAGCACATAAGTATAACTAGTATAAATATACAGTACGAATACAACAGTCCTTATTCGTATGTAAGCATGTATATTACAAGTACAATTCATAGCGTAGGTACCGAGCCTAAGTTCATGTCACTAAAACGTTCACAACCGAAGCTGACCAAGTAGTTATAGGAATAAACCTTACGTGGTTTGCCTCCCCCGTGTCTACTCGATCACGGTAAGTTAGGCTGACATTGTCCTCAGTCCGACCGCCAGTCGGGAGGTTCATCTCGTGCCCGCTGAGTGGGGTTTGTCAGACCCCAGTAGTACTACCCAATTTCCCTCCCCTATATGCTATTAACGGTTCGATAAAGTAAGAACTTGAAAGATAAAGCATTTACGTGAACATGTGATATATACTAGATTTCTACTTTAATCATACATAAATGTTGTCATGTTATCACCCCAACCCGGTGTAACGTGTTTACGTGTGATATCGTCCAAAACCGGACGTAACGTAAAAGGGTGTGTAACTCACCTTAGGGTGCGCTGCTACAATTTAGTAAGACTTTGAGTCTTGCGTAGTTTACCGAGCACCTAACGAATTTACATACGTAAGTGTGTGTTCGAACATGTGTAACATAGCCTAGACGATAGTTTAAATTGACAAGTAATTCCATATGTGACGTAGGTGACAAATTTCAAAATGTGAAGAAAATCCTTTGTTCGAATGTAGTCAAAATGACACTTAATCGAGGACACAGAGATTTACGAAAATAATATGCGTATGCTATTCCAAATAATAAATGTAGGGATCATCGGGTATATATATATACTCGTAATCATAAATATAGGAGTGTAGTCAAAAGTGTGAAAAATAAAACGACCAATATCTATATTCATATGTCGTGTCAAATTTTTCAAGAGTTTTTAACGAAAATCTTTAAAATTTACACGTGTACATGAGTACATGATAATAAAACAATTATATATATATTTACACATATATATATATATATATATATATATATATATATATTTCTATGTTTAAAAACTAATTTCTATTAATAATAAAAACGTGACCCTTGAGTTTTTAATCCACTTAAATCATAACGTGTTCATAATATAAAAATTTAACGAGAACCTTCGGGTCTATGATGAGGTAGGGGGAACCATTGGTGGAAGGTTTTAAGTCAACCAAGTCAAGGGAACAAGAATTAAAAAAAATAAAAAAAAATAATCAGAGGTCACCAGGTTCGAACCTGGGACATCTGGTTTGCAAACCAATGACCTAACCACTAGGCTGCAACCGAGATTGTTAAATGTATCGACTGGCAATGATTATATGTGCGCGATGACAGTAGAACCGGATTGGGGAACAAATCTATTAAAAAGAAATGCGACCTAGGAGATTCGAACCCGAGACCTTTTGGTCTCCAACGATCACACCAATCAACTGCGCTACCCATGCGCAGGTGTTGGTATTCGGTTACTTAACTATATATCCAGTACCCACCTGCCACCATCTTCTTCCCCACAACTCCGGTGGCCGGAGTTTTATTCCGGTCACCGAAAAATCGCGAAACTAGAAGTAAACTGAAGATAAATGTGTGATTAACATATAGAAGTGGGGTTACCTCGAATTAAAGATGAGTTTTGATGAGTTTTTGAAACTGAAACGAAATCGAAAAATCTCGACTCGAACACATGACGTTGCTCCATTCCCAAAATTGTTGCTACTGGGTTCGGCAGAGAGAGGCGACCACAATGATGTGAGAGAGGTGGTGCAACGATGCTTGGTTAGCCGGAATTTCTGAGTTCACCGAAAAGAAAAGAAAAAAAGCAGTGATTTTGCGAGGGGTTTGGGGTAGGTAGTAGAGGTGATCGAATGAACCTCAGAATCCTAATAATTGTGTTATTGTGACTGATCGGTTGGAGTAAGAAGTGTAACCGACGGAGGATTTAAGTCAGGTTTAAAGGGTAAGTCGGTTCGCGGAAATGAATACGGTTGACGGTTTCAATTTGAATTTCACATTAGGTTTGTCGCATTGACAAGAACAGTCCCTCAGAGTTTATAAAATAGGGACAGAGATTCTGGTAATTACAAGTATAGTCCCTCCAAGTTTAAAAATCGATACAAAAAGTTTCAGAATTAACAGAATAGGCCCCTCAAGGTTACAAAATGTTAACGAACCTTCTAACGGAGATGACGGAGGTAACTTGACGATGATTATTCAAGTATACGTCAAAACGTATTTAACAAACAAAGTTTTATAAAAATACAACTTATATATATATATATATATATATATATATATATATATATATATATATATATATAGCATAAATTCAAAGTTATAACCCATAACTATAAGTTTTCAAATTCCTATAGAATTATAGAAACCTTTCGTATTATTGCGCGACACATCATCACATAAAATCATAAAATGACGTGCGTATATATATACATATATACCACGTAAAAATATTAAATATATTTGCCACATAAAATGATAAAACGTTTTCGTGAAATCATAAAATATAATTTATATAAAATTATAAATTATATACATGCAAGTTGGTCAACCGACGTCTAGACTCATGTGCAATGCTCGTGTAACTATTCTAGTTAACTGAGGTAACGGACGTTATCGAAATATAACACAAGTTATTAATGGGGTTAACCTGAGAAATTTCCGGTTGTCACATCATTCCCTTGTTAAGGAATTTTCGTCCCGAAAATTGCCTTAAGTGGCTACGGTTTCTGTGGAAGGAATAGAAAAATTTTAGGGTTGCCACACATTCTTCCATGAATTGTCTTGTATTCGATACTTCACATGACGATCAGGAACCAGGTACTAACAAACTCCCCCTCGACATGTGCAGTATCAACTTTTCCATTAAAACTTGTATCTTATATCTTCAATCAAACTCTTCTTCTTCTTTGACGACGAGTTCAATCTTGAATACTTGATATTGCATCGTGTGAAATCTCTTTATCAACAAACTTCAGAAGACTTGAAGTTGTGATTTTCTCTTTCCACTTAGAAACCTGCCAACATAAATAATCTTGGCGCAAAACGTCTCTTTGAGACTCCAAGATATTTTGATTTTGAAAATGATTTCGTATTTCGTGTTGATCAATCGAAAAGAAATAAGAAACAAAATATTTTTGGCTTTTAGAAACTTTATATCAAAACACACCTAAAATCTTTTTGGTATTTTCTGATATGAAATGTAAATGCAATACAGAATCAGACACTATTTTTGTCTTTTGTGAGAAAGATCACAACTTGGGATCATATTGAACATAACATGCTGAACTACACTTCAATTTCGATTATTGAGAACATAAGCCATGTCGATTGTAGATATAATTTGTCCAACTTTAAACTCAGACAAAATCATACTCATAACATCTGGATATGTTAAGGTATTGATTACATTTGCATTGACCAGTGTACCCCACACTATCAGACATACTCAGATATGCTTTGCTTATCACATTTTTGTGATTTCATTTATGATTTATCACATGATGATTGTATACATGATATAGTCAACTGTGTTCCATGCAAAAAGAAATAAGAACATTAAATCGTCTACCTTAAGGTCGATCTTTAGATACGCAGATAAGGCCTCAGATTTAACAAAATAAGAAAATAAAACAAGTTGAAATTTTATAACTCAACAAGAATCAGGTCGGTCTTGTGGACACATAGAGAAAGTCCGATGAGTTATACGAAACACCAAGGAAAATAAAGCAGAACGTCAAACGAACAACGATCAGGTCGGGCTTGTGAGCACGCAGAAAAAGTCCGATCGTTTGACAAAATAAAGAAAATCAAACAAGTTTAAATCTTTGCAAAAAGAACACATGTATACACAGTGACTTCTCATTTTATTTTTCACATATCTTTTCCTTGATATATCGTGAGATATGCATCAAGATGTTGTCCACTAGTTCAAGCATCAAATTTAGTGTATATCACATTTGAATACTTTTTGATTTGTCGAGCCTACCTTACACATCGATCAAATGATCTTATGGTTTTTTCATCTATTTTATCCATGAGTCAAACAATGTAAGCCAATGTACCATCATTTCCCAATCATGTTGGATACAATTTCTCATTTTTCAATGTTTTTGGATTTTTTTTCATTTTTCAGTGTTTTTGTCTTTTCAAATTTCTCCTCTTAAAAATGACCACTCTATTTATAGATTTTCATTTTTACTATATGAGAAACAACACTATTTTTATATTTTTGCAAAAAAAAAATCCCCCTCAAAATGAGACAGAGTGAAAAACAAAACAGAGATTGATGAACCAACACGAACACTTGCCGTTTAGTATTTTGAAAACAAAATTGATTTAGAAATTCAATTTAAGTTATCATAGATATTTCACAATCAGCAATTTCTCAATCACGGATAGGTCTTTCTGAAATACCCGCTGACACCAAATAAAACATTAGTCGCTTTGGGATCAACCCGATTCAACAGCGTCGGGTCACCCGGTGTCTTCCACAAAGTCGCTGTTGACCTTGGAAACAACTTTTGGTTTCTAGATTTGTAATGATTTTAATTTTTGATCAGAACCAGAATCAGATTCAACCGGCGTACTTGGTTTAAACCATAACGACTTACGAGTTGATTTGACCTTTGGAGACCATGGTTCAGCAAAAGTTTGACCTTTGTTATCCACATATTTAGCAGTGTTGTGGATATATGCAGCCGTCAGACAATTAGTAGCAAGATGTCCTGGTTGACGACATGCATAACAAAGTCGTTCTCGAAAAATATTTGAAAATTCTTTGATTTTTGAAAACCTGATGAATGTTCAGAATCAAAAGTATCAAAGAAACCATCAGAAGAATCATACCTAGGAGATGGACTCCTTGAAGGTGATGACCTTCCAGAATAATAAGATTGTTCTTTTAGAAGAGCTGATTTCTTTGAAACTTTAACTTTTGAAACTTTTTGAACTTTCACTGGCTACTTTTCTTGAACAGGTGCTTCCTTCATCTCACATTCAGCAAATAATTCTTTGATTTTTGAACTTTCACTGGCTACTTTTCTGTTGAGCATCAAATACTTCTTTTTTTGACTTGATGAATTTTTCATTGAGATCATCATATTCATACGTTTATAACTTCCGAATCTCACATTCAGCAAATAATTCTTCAAGAACACTTTCTCTCTTTTTCTTGTAAATCTCAACATCTTTTGTCAAAACTTCATTTCTATCTCGATAAAGAACATTTTCATCTTGAAGCATAGAGATCTTGTTCTGAAGTTTCTCAATAGTAGCTGCAGACTCAACAATAAGACCATTTGCCTTTTCATACTTTTGTTGAACCGGATAACTCTTTTCAAACAGATTCTCAAAATCTTGAGCTGCATCTAAAGCTTCAGCTTTGGCCTTTTCACATTCTTCTGCCCACTTGCTCTTTTCTTTCAAAACATCCTCATGAACATGAACCAATTCATAATATTTCTTTTGAAAATCATCCAATTCTTTCTTAAGCACAATAATCTCTTTAGTTGATAATTGAGAATTATTCTCAAGACTTGCAATTTTCTTTCTCAGCCTTATACATTCAAGAATTTTTGATTCTTCGACTGTAACTTTTTGATCATTGATATTGTCGAATTGGAATCAGAATCTGTCAAAATTCTACCATTGTCATCATGCCGAGCAGTCAAAGTAATAGTAAACGAAGCATGTTTCATTTGTGCTACAGAATCTGCATTCAAAGCAAATTCGTTTGGATGCCAAAACACCTCTGATAGTTTTTCATCAAAGGAAACAGATTTTTCTTCAACCTTGGAAGCTTCATTTGGTGAATGAAAAACCATATGAGCATGTTGACCAGACTTCAGCTTGTTGTCAATTGAACTTGGACATTCGCGTGCAAAATGTCCATAAATAGAACATTTATAACACTTAACCTTTGACTTGTCCAATCCAATTTTTCCATCTTGATTCAATCGTTTCTTGCCAGTTCTATTGAAAAATTTCTTCGTTCTTCGAACCAACATAGCATATTGCCAGTTCAAATCCATTTCTTCCAAATGATCATAATCTATCTTATCATAATCTTCATTTGTCAATTCAGCATTATTAACAGCACCAGTAATAACCCCGAAATATGAAGATACCAACGCAGACATTAAAGCATTATAATCATCGATAGTTTGAGCAGATAAAGCATTCTGATTTGAAGAACTAGGAACAGAAACATTACAACCCCTACAAAAACTTGAAGTTTCAGATTTACGTACAATAAATGATGTAGGAGGTGCAGAATTAAAAATATTAGATTTCCCAACATTCATGGTAGAATCATTATCACCAAAATATACATCAGGATTTTGAACTTGTGCAGGAAGTGATTTATTAACCATTAACTCCATATCTTTGGCTTGAATTCTTTGAATCAAATCATTAAATGATAATCCTGAATATTCCTTATCATGAGTAATCATCATCACATAATATTCCCACTTCTCTGGCAGAGCCTTCAAAATCTTTTCTTTCATATCAGCTTCTACTTTTGAAAGACTCACCAAACGCATTTCACTCATTAAATGAGCAAATCTTGCAATCAGATTTGGAATTGATTCATTTTGATGATGCTTGAACTATCAAATTCCTTCTTCAAAACTTTCTGACGGCTTTACTTATATTGATCATTGCCTTCACATCGTTTTTCTAACGCATCCCACAAACTCTTTGATGTGTAGTTACCCGAAAATTGATGTAGTAACTCTTTAGGCAAAGCCATCGTTAAAGTACCATACGCCTTTTTCTCAGCTTGATAAGCTTTCTTTTGTTCAGATGACATCTTTCTTTGAAGAAAGGGTTCACCAGTTTCATCTTTAGGATAGACATATTGCTCAGTAAACGCCAACCACATATCAATGTCATTAGTATCAACGTACGCTTCAAATCTTCTAACCCAACTATGATAATCTTCCAATTTGAGTAATTTGGGAACTTTCTGACTTGTTCCAATTTCATTATCATAATTCATCATTGTTTGCATCGTTGCTTGAACCGAATTTTGAATAGCCATGAACACTTAAAAATCGTACATTTTGAAAAAATTTGTCACTGTTCACTCCGAACCTGTGCCGAACCTCCTCCGAACTACTACCGAACTTGGTCCAAACCTTAGCCGAACAAAATTTTGACTGAACTCTGTCCGAACCTCACTTTCGGATGATAAAATAAGAACTCAGACCGAACTTGTTCCGAACTGTGTACGAACCCAACCGAACTATGTCCGAATGTGACCCGAACGTTGACCGAACTAGAAAATAGCCGAACTTCGTCCGAACCTAGAGTTCGGAGCGTTTTATTATTGTACGAACCTCAAATGAACACAAACACTCTCGACTCCATTTTCACGATTTTGAGAGATTCTAAGTGAGATTTTTGACAGGAATTCAGATATACTCAAGAGAAGCAATCTAGGAGAAGATTTTTTTACGTAAAGCACACTCGAGAAGATCAAACGAACTCAAAAATGATACTCATTTTTGTAAAACTTGAAATTTTGACTCAAAACTCCGAAAATAGAGATTTCAGACCAGTAGAGCAAACCAAATGCTCTGATACAACTTGAAAAGGCGTGAGCGGTAGATCTTCTACTTAATCCTAACGAAATCAATGTAAACGAGTAAGAACACGAGAGTAAACGATCAGAGAAAGTCCGATGAGTTATACAAAACACCAATGAAAATAAAGCAGAACGTCAAACGAACAACAATCAGGTCTGCCTTGTGAGCACGCAGAGAAAGTCCGATCGGTTTGACAAAATAAAGAAAATCAAACAAGTTTAAATCTTTGCAAAAAGAACACATGTATACACAGTGACTTCTCATTTTATTTTTCACATATCTTTTTCTTGATATATCGTGAGATATGCATCAAGATGTTGTCCACTAGTTCAAGCATCAGATTTAGTGTATATCACATTTGAATACTTTTCGATTTGCCGAGCCTACGTTACACATCGATCAAATGGTCTTATGGTTTTTTCATCTATTTTATCCATGAGTCAAACAATGTAAGCCAATGTACCATCATTTCCCAGTCATGTTGGATACAATTTCTCATTTTTCAATGTTTTTTTGATTTTTGCATTTTTCAATGTTTTTGTCTTTTCAAATAAATGGTCAGAAAAACAGAGATTTCCGACCAGTAGAGCAAACCAAATGCTCTGATACCACTTGAAAATGCGTGAGCGGTAGATCGTCTACTTAGTCGTAACGAAATCAATGTAAACGAGTAAGAACACGAGAGTAAATACAAAAGGATTTGTATTAGACCATAGAGAAACACCATAGAGTACACATACATGAAAATGCGTGAGCGGTAGATCGTCTACTTAGTCGTATCGAAATCAATGTAAAACGAGAATAACACGAAGAGTAAATACAAAAGAAACTTGTATTAGACAACAGAGAACCACATAGTACACTTGATAGAAAGTAAGACTCAAAACGTACAAGTGTGTTAAATTCTACAATAAGACAAACTATATATACTAGCTGAAACCCCGATGGTCCGAACCTCCAGTTCGGACAAGTTCGGACCTGTCCGAACTTGGAGTTTGCCAGGAGTTCGGCCAGCAACAAACATGCACATCTTTGTCTTATATTGTAACATCCCAAATTCTAATAGTTAAATTTCCCCGTCAACGTCTAGTCAACTAAAATTATTTTATAGTTAAGAGTTTCCCCAAATATTTATAGAAATTGCTTTTATGTGTTAATAGGGGGTTTTATGAGAAAAATTTAGCATTTAAATAAATTATAACTCATTATCAAAGTTGAGGGGCCAGAATTGTAATATGGGTAAAGTAGTGTAAACAAAAGAAGAGAAAAAAGGGGGAGGTCGCATTCTGTGACCTGTATCACGACCCCTCACCCCTCTCTTCTTCTTCTTGCTCAAACCCTGCAATCAAGAGGCCCCAACCTGCGATTTTTGGCTCGGAACTTGGAAATTGAAGTCTAACTCCTTGCCTTAACTCATACTTGAAGCAAGTAAGTAAAACCCCCATATGTTGCATGTTAGGTCTCGAAAATTAGAGGCTAGAAATCTGCAATTGATGATTAAAATGTGTATTCTATGATGCTAGGAACCTTATTTGTAGCATAACTTGCTAACTTGATTGGCAATTGGTGAAGTAATCACCAATTTCTTACACATGGACCTCCATGGTAGATGACCACTTAAGATGGTCATGAAATTTGTTTTAATAATGGATTTCTAACTTGAATTTGATGCTACATGATGAATTGATGATGGGTTAGAGGTGATTTCACCCAACCCATGTAAAATGGTTATTTGAGGGTTCATGGAATTGAGTTGTATGTGTGTATCAAAGTATGCACACAAGGTGTTTGAAAAAATGCCTCAAAGAGTCAAAATGTGTTAAATGCAACAAAATTGCTTCTATTGATGTTGGATGACCATAGGGTGCTATAAGCTCGCAAAATTTAACCAACTAGGTGAAAGCATGTGCATTAGATAATATGGTTGATGTATGCCTTAGTTGCCATGTTAAGGTTAATGATTCATGTATCTAGATGTAAACTTGATGAATATTGCTTGAGTTCCGTCTATATGGAATTTTACATATGTATGTGTAGCATAGAAATCATGTTATTGAAAATGTGGTAAAATGCTACTATGATTATGGTCCTAACATTGTTAGTGACCCACTAGGCAATCAAGGTGATCAAGGGAATAACTCCGGAGTTAGAGGAAGCGGTGGATCAAGCTCGAAAGGTAACATTATCTATGTTACATGAAGTAGATAAGTATATGTGTAATTGCCATTTAGAGGAATAGGCTATGAAGTGTATAATGGGTGAAGAACGGTTCTAGGAACCGTGAAGCCCAAAGCCAAGAGGTTCTCAATTGATATACTTGACCATAGGAAAGATTCGGATGAATCAAATAACGAGTGGAAGTTACAATGTCTAAAATGGGCTTGTAGGGTCTATCCCAAGTAACCAAAGAATGGAAATCATAAATGGTTCAAGAACCATAGATTTCAAGGCATAAAAGTGTTCAAGTTAGGCATTTGGGGTAAACCAAAGGCAAGGACCCGTCTTAACGGGTCAATTAATGGTAGAAGGATCGTGGGACATTTACTATAATGATCCAGTGAACCAATGGCAAATGGAATGAACTTATATGGATTGGGTCAAAAACTTAAGTGTACGGGTAATATGTAAACTTGATTCATAATGAAATCATAGAACTAATTGTATGTGTGCATAAGGACATTATGAGATTATTTTGCTTACATTATGTTCTTAGTTGTACTGCTATGATGTGAGTCATTCCTGCATCAAAACAAATGTGGTTGTCACAAGGAAATTTCCATAACGGGTCAATGGGTTGGGTGAACCTGGGGTTGGTCATCTTAACGAAAAACATGACTAAGGTATGTTAATGTGTATGTTTTATGCTTAAAAATGTGTCTTGGGACATTCTAGAGGTAAACGGGTAACCCTTTACCCAAAAAAAAAACAAGTCACTTTTGGTGCAAAACTGCCAAAACAGGGGAAGATAGCCAAAATTTGGCTAAGTATAGAACAGGCCAGAATTCGGCCAAATCCGTGGAAGTTGGGCTCCAAGCGTATTGCTTGGAGCTTGTCACACCATAGGCGATACGCCTAATAGTCCAAGCGTATCGCCTAGAAGGTGGGTGAATCTAGGCGATACGCCTGGAACACTTATTCGTCTTTACTTATTGTTATCCATTTATGATGACCTTCATATTCGTTTATGCACTAGAAACTCACTATTAAAGTGAGTATGTGTAGGTAAAGGGAAAGCTTGACGGATGCTCATCAATGCTAAGAAGGACCGATCATGTGAAGGAAAAAGACTCGATCCGTACTTTTGTTTATAAAACATGTCAATGTCATTTAACTACTTATGAATGTCAATTACTTCCAAATGGTATATTTTGTAATCAAGTAGACCCAATTGTTGGGTTGTAGGGTTGTAATTATGTAAAACAACCAAATATTTTATGGGACCAACGTTAGTGTTAATAACCATTGTGATTTGGCATCAAATTGTAAACGGGTGTTACAATTTGGTATCAGAGCCATGGTTTGAGAGAATCAAGTACTCGGGGAGTACTTGAACTCAAACCTTGAGCTCAAGGGATCAGGAAAAGTGATCGGTTCAAGCCTGATGAAGCGTCCGGATAAGGTACCTAACCATAAATTGAATCATTTATACTGCGTTTTATAGGGATGATAGTTCCCATATGCCGGTAAAGGTAAAAACATATTAGCTATCACTCGGGGAAACGCACGGGGAGGTGTTTTAACACCTAAACCGGGAAGTGCGTGAGTGAAGTGTCCCAGGTAGAAACGGGGTAATGCTACGGCTAGAAACCTCGTATAAACCTGTGGGGGGAGTATTGGCCATGACCAATATGTTGTATATGTGAAAGAGGTGTCCCAGGTAGAAACGGGGTAATGCTACGGCTAGAAACCTCGTATAAACCTGTGGGGAAGTATTGGCTATGACCAATATGATAAATAAAAACCTTGCTGCGGTAAGGGTAAATAAAAGCTGTTTAGCTAATGAAAACTTTATTCTGTAGATCAATGACGGACCATGATGGCGGTGATCTTGCAGAAGAGCAGAGACAACGGGCATTGAAGGCCCAGATCTCTGAAGAGGTGGGAAGTGCCCTTCAGGCAGCTATCCCTAAATTTGTGCATAAGATCCAGGAGGATCTGCTGAACACCTTGAATGAAAAATTCGAGGAATTAAAGAATGCCCTCCTAAACAAAGGGGATGCGGGTACGCCAAAGAAGAAGGGGAGTTCCTTCAAGGATTTTATGGCGTGTAAACCCCCGCAATATACGGGTGATCCTGATCCAATAGCTAGTCACCGATGGGTGACCAATGTGGAGGGGGTAATAAAAAGAAGCCAGTGTGAGGCTGTGGATCAAGTTATCTTTGCTACGGGTCTACTAGTAGATCGGGCAAAAGATTGGTGGGACGCAAAAGTCCTAGAAAAGGGGCAGGCGGTGACAGATGCTCTAACTTGGGTAGAATTTAAAGAACTATTTCTCGAGCACCACTGCCCACCATCTACGGTCAACGAGTTGAAACAAGAGTACCTCAAGCTGGAGCAAGGGGATACTCAAACGGTTGATGAGATCACCGGTATTTACCTTGATAGGGTAAAATTCTGCTCAGATGTGCTACCCACTGAAGGGGCACAAATGTTCTTTTACCGGAACATGTTGAAGGCGAAAATAAAGAATTTCTTGCCTTTAGACCGTTTCACCACGGTGGAACAAATGATTAACGCCGCTCGGGCGCGAGAAATGGATGTAATCCGAGAAGAAGCCAAAGAAACAAGAAGGCCCACCGGGGGGAATCCAAATCCTCCCAAGAAGCAAAAAGTGGGCGACTCGTCTAAGAGAAAGGACATTAGAGGGGGCGGTTCAAAATGTAAAATTTGTGGAAAAGTGCACCCAGGAGAGTGCATATTCAAGGACCGCCCATGCCTGAAGTGTGGCAGAAAAGGCCACGTTATCTCAAACTGCCCGTCTGACGAACCAAGATGTTTCAATTGCTATCATACGAGGCATAGGAAGTTCGAATGCCCAAAACTCAAGAAGGAGGGGGCAAGAAGTGGGGCGAGAATGGAAGCACCGAAAGCTACAGCTCGGGCATTCCAACTTACGGCTGAAGAAGCCAAGTCAGACCCCAATGTGGTGGCAGGTACATTTTTTGTAAATTCAATACCTGCTCACGTATTATTTGATACAGGAGCTAATAAATCATTTGGTTTCATATGATTTCATTAAGCATCCCTCATTTATAATTGAAAATTTGCTTGTACCCTTAGAGGTAGAAATAGCTAATGACAAAAGTATTCTTGTTTTTGATGTATGTCGGGGATGCAAAATCTCCATTGGCAACGAGGAATACTCGATAGATCTCATTCCGATGGCGATGAGAGAATTCAAGGTGGTGGTGGGAATGGATTGGCTATCCCGCAACCACGCGAAGGTTATATGTGATCGGAAGGCGATAGAGATATCTTCGCCAAAGGGGAGCAAAGTCACCATTTATGGTGAAAAGCAGAATATCCCAATTTTATGCTCGATGATGGAAGCTAAAAAGCTCATGTTACATGGGTGCCAAGCCTATTTGGCTATGGAGGCGGATACTAGAATTCAAAGTCCCACAATAGATGACTTACCCATGGTGCAAGAATATAAAGACGTGTTTCCGGATGACTTACCGGGGTTACCACCCGATCGAGAGGTGGAGTTCAAGATCGACTTAGTGCCAAATGCTAAGCCGGTGGCCAAAGCTCCATATAGAGTGGCACCGGCGGAATTACAATAGTTGAAGACCCAAATCCAAGATTTGTTGGATAAAGGGTTCATACGTCCGAGTGTTTCTCCGTGGGGAGCACCGGTGTTGTTCGTGAAAAAGAAGTATGGTAGCATGCGGATGTGCCTAGACTACCGGGAGTTAAACAAACTCACGATGAAGAATATGTACCCATTGCCCAGGATTGACGACTTATTTGACTTATTTGATCAACTTCAAGGGGCAAAATGGTTCTCGAAGATAGACCTACGTTCAGGGTACCATCAACTAAAGGTGAAAGAGGAAGATGTTCCCAAAACGGCCTTCAGAACGAGATACGGTCATTATGAATTTTTAGTGATGTCCTTCGGACTCACTAATGCACCCGCGGCTTTCATGGATCTCATGAACCGGGTGTGTAAGCCTATGCTTGACAAGTCGGTGATTGTGTTTATCGACGTAATTCTGGTGTACTCCCGAGACGAAGCGGAGCACGCTAAACATTTACGGGAGGTACTAGAAAGATTAAGGGAGGAAAAGCTATATGCAAAGTTCTCCAAGTGTGCCTTCTGGTTAAAGGAGGTGCAATTCCTAGGCCATGTCATTGGCGCCGAAGGGGTTATGGTGGATCCGGCAAAGATTGAAGCCGTCATCAAATGGGAACCCCCGAAGAATCCGACGGAGGTGCGGAGCTTTTTAGGGTTAGCGGGCTACTATCGGAGATTTATTCAAGACTTCTCGAAGATAGCCCTACCTATGACAAAACTAACCCGAAAGGACACCAAGTTTGTGTGGGGTGATGATCAAGAGAAGGCCTTTCAAAGCCTTAAACAAAAACTGACGCAAGCACCGGTTTTAACCCTCCCCGAGGGGACGGATGATATGGTACTTTACTCCGATGCGTCAAAGTTGGGCCTTGGTTGTGTTTTAATGCAACGAGGCAAGGTGATTGCCTATGGTTCAAGGCAATTAAAGGTGACCGAGCAAAACTACCCAACTCATGATTTGGAGTTGGCGGCGGTGGTGTTCGCCTTAAAAATATGGCGACACTATCTTTATGGGGTGAAATGCACCATTTTTACCGACCATAAAAGACTCAAATATTTCTTTGACCAAAAAGATTTGAATATGAGGCAAAGAAGGTGGCTCAAGACCATCAAGGATTATGATTCTGAAATCCACTATCACCCGGGCAAGGCCAATGTGGTAGCGGATGCCCTTAGTCGAAAAGGGGATTACGCTCCTATAAAGGTGCGGTCAATGAAATTGGTGGTGACGTCCGATTTGATCACCAAAATCAAAGAAGCCCAAGTGGAGGCTATAAAAAGTGAAAACCAAAAGAAAGAGCGAATTGTGGGCCAAGTGAAAAACTTGGTAGAAGAAGAAAGTGGGCTTAGAACCCGATTTGGGAGAATTTGGGTTCCAAACACTTGTGAAGCAAATAAATTGTTGCTTGATGAAGCTCACAAGTCGCGATACTCGATTCATCCGGGGGCGACAAAAATGTACCATGATTTGAAACGTGATTATTGGTGGCCCGGCATGAAACGGGACATAGTCAAGTACGTGGGAAAGTGTTTGACTTTCTCACTAGTCAAGGCGGAGCATCAAAAGCCTTATGGCAAGCTCCAACCATTAGAAATACCTACATGGAAGTGGGAGCATGTTACAATGGATCTATTAACTAAATTACCAAAAACACCCAAGGGATATGATGCTATATGTGTGGTGGTTGATAGATTGACCAAAAGTGCTCATTTTGTGCCAATCAAGGAAACCTATTCCTCTGAAAGAATGGCAGATGTGTATATCAAATATCACGCCATGGTGTCCCCGTATCAATCATGTCGACCGGGATACCCGGTTCACCTCCCAGTTTTGGAGGGAATTTCAGGAGTGGTTGGGTACAAAACTTTTACTTAGTACCGCCTACCACCCACAAACGGATGGACAAAGTGAAAGAACCATCCAAACACTTGAGGACATGTTGCGGGCATGTGCTATTGACTTTGGTGGAAGTTGGGATCACTACCTTCCACTTGTTGAATTTTCCTACAATAATAGCTATCACTCGAGCATTGGGATGCCGCCTTACGAAATGCTTTATGGTAGAAAATGCCGAACACCCGTGTGTTGGGGTGAAGTGGGTCAACGAGAACTAGCTAGTCAGCAAGTGGTTAAAATAGCATCCGAAAAGCTCGACATGATAAGGGCTCGTTTGAAAGCGGCTCAAGATAGACAAAAGTCCTATGCGGACAAGAGACGAAGGCCTATTGAGTTCAAAAAGGGGGACATGGTCTTGTTGCAAGTGTCCCCATGGAAGGGGGTAATCCGTTTCCGAAAGCGGGGTAAACTAAGTCCTAGGTTTATTGGGCCTTTTAAAATATTGGCCCGTGTGGGTGATAATGCTTATCAATTGGAATTACCGGAAGAATTGAGCGGAATCCACAACACATTCCATGTGTCCAACCTACGAAAGTGCTTGCGGATGAAAGTTCTTATGTGCCTCTAGACGATTTGGTTGTGGATAAGAAGCTTAACTATGTAGAAAGGCCGATTGCGATCCGTGATCGCAAGGTGAAGAATCTACTAAACAAAGGAGTGAGCCAAGTATTGGTTCAATGGGAGCATAGAAGGGGCTCCGACTTGACATGGGAAGCCGGGGATGAAATGCAACGCTATTACCCTCATTTATTCGGTACGTAAATCATTTCGGGGACGAAACTCCTTTAAGGGGGGTGGAGTTGTAACCTCCAAAATTTTAATAGTTAAATTTCCCCGTCAACGTCTAGTCAACTAAAATTATTTTATAGTTAAGAGTTTCCCCAAATATTTATAGAAATTGCTTTTATGTGTTAATAGGGGGTTTTATGAGAAAAATTTAGCATTTTAATTAAATTATAACTCATTATCAAAGTTGAGGGGCCAGAATTGTAATATGGGTAAAGTAGTGTAAACAAAAGAAGAGAAAAGAGGGGGAGGTCGCATTCTGGGACCTGTATCACGAACCCTCACCCCTCTCTTCTTCTTCTTGCTCAAACCTTGCAATCAAGAGGCCCCAACCTGCGATTTTTGGCTCGGAACTTGGAAATTGAAGTCTAACTCCTTGCCTTAACTCATACTTGAAGCAAGTAAGTAAAACCCCCATATGTTGCATGCTAGGTCTCGAAAATTAGAGGCAAGAAATCTGCAATTGATGATTAAAATGTGTATTCTATGATGCTAGGAACCTTATTTGTAGCATAACTTGCTAACTTGATTGGCAATTGGTGAAGTAATCACCAATTTCTTACACATGGACCTTCATGGTAGATGACCACTTAAGATGGTCATGAATTTGTTTTAATAATGGATTTCTAACTTGAACTTGATGCTACATGATGAATTGATGATGGGTTAGAGGTGATTTCACCCAACCCATGTAAAATGGTTATTTGAGGGTTCATGGAATTGAGTTATATGTGTGTATCAAAGTATGCACACAAGGTGTTTAAAAAAATTCCTCAAAGAGTCAAAATGTGTTAATGCAACAAAATTGCTTGTATTGATGTTGGATGACCATAGGGTGCTATAAGCTCGCAAAATTTAACCAACTAGGTGAAAGCATGTGCATTAGATAATATGGTTGATGTATGTCTTAGTTGCCATGTTAGGGTTAATGATTCATGTATCTAGATGTAAACTTGATGAATATTGCTTGAGTTCCGTCTATATGGAATTTTACATATGTATGTGTAGCATAGAAATCATGTTATTGAAAATGTGGTAAAATGCTATTATGATTATGGTCCTAACATTGTTAGTGACCCATTAGGCAATCAAGGTGATCAAGGGAATAACTCCGGAGTTCGAGGAAGCGGTGGATCAAGCTTGAAAGGTCACATTATTTATGTTACATGAAGTAGATAAGTATATGTGTAATTGCCATTTAGAGGAATAGGCTATGAAGTGTATAATGGGTGAAGAACGGTTCTAGGAACCGTGAAGCCCAAAGCCAAGAGGTTCTCCAATGATATACTTGACCATAGGAAAGATTCAGATGAATCAAATAACGAGTGGAAGTTACAATGGCTAAAAGGGGTTTGTATAGTCTATGCCAAGTAACCAAAGAATGGAAATCATAAATGGTTCAAGAACCATAGATTTCAAGGCTTAAAAGTGGTCAAGTTAGGCATTTGGGGTAAACCAAAGGCAAGGACCCGTCTTAACGGGTCAATTGATGGTAGACAGATCGTGGGACATTTACTATAATGATCCAGTGAACCAATGGCAAATGGAATGAACTTATATGGATTGGGTCAAAAACTTAAGTGTACGGGTAATATGTAAACTTGATTCATAATGAAATCATAGAACTAACTGTATGTGCGCATAGGGACATTATGAGATTATTTTGCTTACATTATGTTCTTAGTTGTACTGCTACAATGTGAGTCATTCCTGCATCAAAGCAAATGTGGTTATCACAAGGAAATTTCCATAATGGGTCAACGGGTTGGGTGAACCTGGGGTTGGTCATCTTAACGAAAAACATGACTAAGGTATGTTGATGTGTATGTTCTATGCTTAAAAATGTGTCTTGGGACATTCTAGAGGTAAACAACAAGTCCTAGCACTTTTGGTGCAAAACTGCCAAAACAGGGGAAGATAGCCAAAATTTGGCTAAGTATAGAACAGGCCAGAATTCGGCCAAATCCCTGGAAGTTAGGCTCCAAGCGTATCGCTTGGATCTTGTCATACCATAGGCGATACGCCTAATAGTCCAAGCGTGTCGCCTAGAAGGTGGGTAATTCTAGGCGATACGCCTGGAACAATTATCCGTCTTTACTTATTGTTATCCATTTATGATGACCTTCATATTCGTTTATGCACTAGAAGCTCACTATTAAAGTGAGTATGTGCAGGTAAAGGGAAAGCTTGACGGATGCTCATCAATGCTAAGAAGGACCGATCATGTGAAGGCAAAAGACCCGATCCGTACTTTTGTTTATAAAACATGTCAATGTCATTTAACTACTTATGAATGTCAATTACTTTCCAAATGGTATATTTTTTAATCATGTAGACCCAAGTGTTGGGTTGTAGGGTTGTAATTATGTAAAACAACCAAAAATTTTCTGGGACCAACGTTAGTGTTAATAACCATTGTGATTTGGCATCAAATTGTAAACGGGTGTTACATGTATTCGATACTTCACATGACGATCAGGAACCATGTATCAACAAACTCCCCCTCGGCATGTGCAGTATCATCTTCCACTTCAAACTTGTATCTTGTATCTTCAATTAAACTCTTCCTCTTCTTTGACGATGAGTTAATCTTGAATACTTGATATTGCATCGTGTGTAACCTCTTTATCAACTATCTTCAGAAGAATTGAAGTTGTGATGTTCTCTTTCCACTTAGAAACCTGCTAATATAAATAATCTTGGCGCAAAACGTCTTTCGAGACTCCAAGATATTTTTTATTTTTAAATTTGATTTCGTATTCCGCGTTGATCAATCGGAAACTAATAAGAAACAAAATCTTTTTCGCTTTTAGAAACTTTATATCAAAACACACCTAAAATCTTTTTCGTATTTTCTAATATGAAATGTAAATCCAGTACATAAACAGGTGCTATTTTTGTATTTTGTGAGAAAGATCATAACTTGGGATCATATTGGACATAACATGCTGAACTACACTTCACTTTTGATTATTGTAGCACATAAGCCATGTCGATTGCAGATATAATTTGTCCAATTTTAAACTCAGGCAGAATCATACTCATAACATCTGGATATGTTAAAGTATTGATTATATTTGCATTGACCAGTGTACCCCACACTATCAGACATACTCAGATATGCTTTGTTTATCACATTTTTGTGATTTCATTTGTGATTTATCCCATGATGATTGTATACATGATATAGTTAACTGTGTCATGCAAAAAGAAATAAGAACGTTAAATCGTCTACCTTAAGGTCGATGTTTCGATACGTAGATAAGGCCTCGGATTTAACAAAATAAGAAAATAAAACAAGTTGAAATTGTATAACTCAATAACAATCAGGTCGGTCTTGTGGACACATAGAGAAAGTATGATTAGTTATACGAAACACCAAGGAACATAAAGCAGAACGTCAAACGAACAACGATCAACTCGGCCTCGTGAGC
The DNA here is from genome assembly GCA_039602395.1 of Deinandra increscens subsp. villosa. Lineage (NCBI taxonomy): Eukaryota > Viridiplantae > Streptophyta > Magnoliopsida > Asterales > Asteraceae > Deinandra > Deinandra increscens. The sequence continues at coordinate 90,081,231 of JBCNJP010000027.1, read as the reverse complement.
ACGCAGAGAAAGTCCGATCGTTTAACAAAATAAAGAAAATCAAACAAGTTTAAATCTTTGCAAAATCAAACAAGGTAGGCCTTGTGAGCCTACCTTACACATCGATCAAATGGTCTTATGGCTTTTTCATCTATTTTATCCATGAGTCAGACGATGTAAGCCAATGTACCATCATTTCCCAATCATGTCGGATACAATTTCTCATTTTTCAATGTTTTTGGATTTTTGCATTTTTCAGTGTTTTTGTCTTTTTCAAATTTCTCCCTTAAAAATGACAACTCTATTTATAGATTTTCATTTTTAACATTTTGAAAAACAACACACTATTTTTGTATTTTTGCAAAAACAAACTCCCCCTCAAGATGAGACGGAGTGAACAAAACAAATCGGATATTGATCAACCAACACGAATACTTTCAGTTAAGCATTTTTGAAAATCAGATTGATTTTGAAATTCAGATTAAGTTATCACAGATATTTCACAATCAGCAATTTCTCAATCACCGATAGATTTTCCTGAAATACCTGTTTGACACCAAATAAAACATTAGTCTCTTTGGGATCGACCCGATTCAACAACGTCGGGTTGCTCGGTGTCTTCGACATAGTCATTGTTGACCTTGGAAACAACTTTTGGTTTCTAACTTTGAAAAATTTTCGATTTTTTATCAGAACCAGAATCAGATTCTACCAGCGTACTTGGTTTAGACCATGACGACTTACGAGTTGATTTGATCTTTGGAGACCATGGTTCATCAAAAACTTGACATTTGTTATCAACATATTTAGCAGTGTTGTTGATATATGCAGTCGTCGGACAATCAGCAGCAAAATGTCCTAGTTAACGACATGCATAACAAAGTCGTTCTCAAAAAATGTTTGAAAAAATTGTTTGAATTTGGAAAACCAGATGAATGTTCAGAATCAAAAGTATCAAAGAAACCATCAGAAGAATCATACCTAGGAGATGGACTCCATGACGATGATGACCTTCAGAATAATAAGATTTTTCTTTAAGAGAAGATGGTTTCTTTGGAACTTTAACTTTTGAAACTTTTTCAACTTTCACTGTCTTCTTTGCTTGAACAAGTGCGTCCTTCACTTCATAACCCAAACCTTTTTGCTTGAAACTTGGGGTCTTTGAAGAACTTGAAGACAAACCAGAAGCTTCTCTCTCCTTGGCTTATCTAGTGAATAGTGCTTTGATATCTTTCAGCTTGTTCTTCTCAACCAAAACTTTTTCTTCATCTGTTGCGGATGAAGTACTTGCATCACTTTTGTCAAACACTTGTTCATTTTCCAGAAAAATAGACTTTGAGCTAAACTTAGAAGCTTCACCCAAAGGCTTTTCCTTCTTCTTAGACTTCTTCTTCTTGGGTAAAGTGGCAAATTTTGAATAATCATGCAATTCAGCTTTAGGATCAAGAGGAGCAGATGTAACCTCAGATAAATCCACTGGTTGAGGTACCAAGTGAATATCCTTTTTAGAACTATCCTCACTCCTATCCTTCTTGTATAAGAAATTCAGTAATGTCGGTGACAAATTCCAATTTTTTACTTGCCGTTGCAACTCCAAAATTTCCAACTTCAATTCAGAGATTTTCTGTTAAGCATCAAATACGTCTTTTTATGACTTAATGAATTTTGCATTGAGATCATCATATTCATACGTTTGCAACTTCCGGATCTCACATTCAGCAAATAATTCTTCAAGAACACTTTCTCTCTTCTTCTTGTAAATTTCAACATCTTTTGTCAAGACTTCATTTATATCTCGATAAAGAACAATTTTCATCTTGAAGCATAGAAATCTTGTTCTGAAGTTTCTCAATCGTAGCCGCTGACTCAATCACAAGAGCATTAGCCTTTTCATACTTTTGTTGAACCGGATAACTCTTTTCAAACAAATTATGAAAATCTTAAGCTGCATCTAATGCTTCAGCTTTGGCTTTTTCACATTCTTCTGTCAACTTGCTCTTTTCTGTCAAAACATCCTCATGAACATGAACCAATTCATAACATTTCTTTTGAAAATCATCCAACTCTTTCTTGAGCACAACAATCTCTTCAGTTAACAATTTAGAGCTTTCCTCAAAACTTGCAATCTTCTTACTCAGCCTTAAACATTCAAGACATCTTGATTCTTCGACTTTAACTTCTTTAATCATTGATATTGTCGAATTGGAATCGGAATCAGTCAGAATGCTATCATCATCATCATGACGGTCAGTCAAAGCAATAGTTGAAAGTGTGTGAGCGTGTGGATCTTCTACTTAGTCGTAATGAAATCAATGTAATATGAGATGAAACACAAAGAGTAAATACAAAACACTTGTATTAACCACAGAGATAACCATAGAGTACAATTAGAGAATATGACTCGGAAGATTAGACTGTTACTGAATACAACACAAGACTCACATATTTATACTAAAGAACCCGCTGGTCCGAACCTCAAGTTCGGCCCAAGGTTCGGCCATGTCCGAACTCCAGGTTCGGCCTGAGTTTGGACCTCAGCAAACTTGTGATCCGTCTTATATTCGATACTTCACATGATGATCAAGGACCATGTATCAACAATAGTGAATGGAGCATGGTTCATTTTTGCTTCAAAATCTGCATTCCAGGCAAATTCATTTTGATGTCAAAACACCTCATTTAATTTCTCATCAAAAGAAACAGCTTTTTCTTCAATCTGAGAACTTTCACTTGGTGAATGAAAAACCATATGAGCATGTTGACCAGATTTTAATTTACTTTCAGTTGAACTTGGACATTCTCTTGTAAAGTGACCATATACCGAACACTTAAAACATTTCACCTTAGATTTGTCCAAACAAATCTTCCCTTCTTGATTTAGTTTTTTCTTGCCAGTTCTATTGAAAAATTTCTTCGTTCTTCGGACCAGCATAGCATATTGCCAGTTTAAATCCATCTCTTCCAAATGATCATAATCGATTTGATTATAATCTTCATTTGTCAACTCAGCATTACTCACAGCACCAGTAATAACACCAAAATATGAATATACCAACGCAGACATTAACGCATTATAATCATCGGTAGTTTGAGCAGACAATGCATTTTGAGTCGAAGAACTAGGAACAGAAACATTACAACCAACAGGATAACTAGGAATTTCAGATTTACCTGCAAGAAATGTTGTAGGGGGTGCGGAACTAAGTATATTAGATTTCCCAGTATTGATTGTATATACATTTTCACCATGATACACCGCTGGATTTTGGATTTGTGCAGGAAGTGATTCATTCACCATCAACTCCATATCCCGTGCTTGTATCATTTGAATCAAATCATTGTAACTCAAACCAGAATATTCTTTATCATGAGTAACCATCATCACATAATTTTCCCACTTTTCTGGTAATGCTTCTAAAATCTTTTCTTTCAGTTCAACATCTTCCTTTGTAAGATTCACCAGACTCATTTCACTAATCAAATGTGCAAATCTTGCAATCAGATACAAAATTGATTCATCCTGATAATGTTTGAAACTATCAAACTCTTTTCTAAAAACTTTTGATGACTTTTCTTGTATTGGTCATTGCCCTCACATCTTTTCTGCAAAGCATTCCATAAGCTGTATGATGTAAAGTTAGTAGAAAATTGATGTAATAATTATTTGTGCAATGCCATTGTCAAAGTACCAAACGCTTTCTTTTCAGCTTGATATGCTTTCTTTTTGTTGATACATGGTCCTTGATCGTCATGTGAAGTATCGAATACGAGAAGGATTCACACAAGATTTCTGAGGTCCGAACTCAGGCCGAACCTGGAGTTCGGACATGGCCGAACTTGGGCCGAACCAGAGGTTTGGACCAGCGGTTTCTCTAGTATATATATGTGAGTCTTGTGTTGTATTTGAGAACGATAATAGTCTGAACTTCCGTGTTATATTCTCTAAGTGTACTCTGTGGTGTTCTCTGTGGTTAATACAAGTCATTTGTATTTACTCTTTGTGTTTCATCTCATATTACATTGATTTCATTACGACTAAGTAGAAGATCTGCACGCTCACACACTTACAAGTGGTATCAGAGCATTAGGTTTGCTCTACTAGTCGGAAATCAGTGTTTTTCTGTGTTTTGAGTTCAAATTCACGTTATTGTGAAAATGTCAATCATTTTTGAGTTTGTTTGATCGTCTCGAGTGTGCTTTTCGTAAAAAATCTATTTCTAGATTGTTTCTATCGAGTTTGCTTGAATTCCTGTCGAAAATTCCAATTAAAAACGTTGGAAATCGAGAAAATGAGGTCGAGTGAAATCTGTCTCGTTTGAGGTTTGGACAACTTCGGAGTAACCGCTCCGAACTCGAGGTTCGGACGAAGTTCGGTCTTTATCTAGGTTCGGTGAGAGATCGGTCTAGGTTCGGAGAGAGTTCGGTGGTATTTCGGAGCAAGTTCGGAGTTTCTTTTGATTTGTTCTTCCGAAGGTCTGGTTCGGAGAGAGTTCGGCGTTGTTAAGTTCGGATTAAGTTCGGAGGAGGTTCGGACGAGGTTTGGAGTGAACAGTAACCTGTTTTCAAGAATGTCTGATTTTCAAGCGTTCGCGGCTATTCAAAATTCGGTTCAGGCAACTATGCAAACAATGATTAACTATGATAATGAAATCGGAACAAGTCAGAAAGTTCCCAAATTACTCAAATTGGAAGATTATCATAGTTGGGTGACACGATTTGAAGCGTTTGTTTCCGCAAATGATATCGATATGTGGTTATCGTATTCTGAACAATATACATATCCTAATGGTGAGGATGGAGAACCAATTCTTGAAAGAAAGCTTTCCGGTGAACAAAAGAAAGCATATCAAGCTGAGAAAAAGGCTTATGGCACTTTAACAATGGCATTACCTACTGATTTACTACAACAATTCTCAAGCAACTATACCGCAAAGAGTTTGTGGGATGCTCTTGAAAAGCGATGTGAAGGTAATGACCAGTATAAGAAAAGTCGACAAAAAGTGTTGAAGAAGGAATTTGATAGCTTCAAGCATTATCAAAATGAATCAATTCCAAATCTGATTGCAAGATTTGCACATTTAATGAGTGAAATGAAGTTGGTGAATCTTACAAAAGATGAAGCTGATAGGAAAGAAAAGATCATGGAAGCTTTACCTGAAAAATGGGAAAATTATGTGATGATGATCACTAATGATAAGGATTATCCAAGATTGTCTTTTAATGATTTGATTCAAAGAATCCAAGCTAGGGATATGGAGTTAAAAGTGAACAAGTCACTTCCTGAGCAAATTCAGAATCCTGCAGTGTATTACGGCAACAATGATTTAACTTTGAATGCTGGAAAGTCTAATATTCCTAGTTATGCACCTCCTACAGCTTTCCTAGCAGGTAAATCTGACACTCTAAGTTATTCATCTGCTGGTTGTACTGTGTCAATTCCTAGTTCTTCGACTAAAAGTGCATTGTCTGTTCAAACTATTGATGATTATAATGCGTTGATGTCTGCATTGGTATCTTCATACTTTGGTGTTATCACTGGTGCTGTGAGTAATGCTGAGTTAGCAAATGAAGATTACGATCAGATTGATTATGATCATTTGGAGGAAATGGATCTGAATTGGCAATATGCTATGTTGGTTCGTAGAACGAAGAAATTTTTCAATAGAACTGGTAAGAAGAGACTAAATCAGGAAGGAAAGATTGGATTGGACAAATCTAAGGTGAAATGTTATAAGTGTTCCGTTTATGGTCACTTTGCTCGAGAATGTCCAAGTTCTGCAGAAAGTAAATTGAAGACTGGTCAGCATGCACATTTAGTTTTTCATCCTTCAGATAAAGCTGAAAAGGTTGATCAGAAATCTGCTACTCTTGCTCATGATTGGACTGGTACATTTATGCATCCAGATGGATTTGCCTGGAATGCAGACTCAGATATTAAAAAGAATAATACTCCAATCTCAATTGCTTTAACCGTTCAACATGCTGATGATGAAAGCTTTTTAACAGAATCTGATACTTCTTCAAGTATATCTTTGGTTCAAGAAGAATTACCTAAGTCTTCTGAGAATTCAAAAGATGACGAATTTAAATTTTATAAATGTGAGAAGTTGCTCAAAGAAATTGCAAGTTTTGAACAATATCGCCAGATCTCAACTGAAGAAATTGTAGTGTTAAAGAATGAGTTGGAGGATTTTCAGAAGAAATATTATGAGTTGGTTCATAGTCATGAAGATGTGTTGAAGGAAAAGACTCAATTGGCTGAAGAGTGTGAGAAAGCCAAAGCTGAAGCGTTAGATGGTGCTCAAGATTTTGAGAATCTGTTTGAGAAGAGTTATCCGGTTCAGTAAAAATATGAAGAGGCTACTGCTCTTATTGCAAAAACTGCTGTTACCGTTGAGAAGCTTCAAAATAAGATCTCTATGCTTCAAGATGAAAATGTTCTTTACAGAGACAAGAATGAAGTGTTAACAAAAGATGTTGAGATCTATAAACAAAAGAGAGAAAATGTGCTTGAAGAATTATATGTTGAATGTGAGATCAGGAAGTTACAAACTTATGAGTATGATGATCTCAACGCAAAATTCATTAAGTCACAACAAGAGGTGTTTGAAGGTCAACAGAAAATTAATGACTTGAAATTGGAAATTTTGGAGTTGAAAAGACAAGTTAACAATTGCAATTTGTCTCCGACATTGCTAAATTTCTTATACAAGCAGGATCAGAGTTCAGAGAAGTCTAAGAAAGAAAATGTTCATTTGATACCTCAACCAGTGGATTTAATTGAAGTTACTTCTACTCAGATTGATCCAAGCAATGAATTGCATGACTATTCAAAGTTTGCTACTCCACCCAAGAAGAACAAGTCCAAGTCTAAAAAGAAGGAGAAACCTTTGGGTGAAGCTCCAAAGTTTATATCAAAGTCTGTTTTGCTGGAACATGAGAAAGTGTTTGATAAGGTTGCTTCGAGTTCTTCATCTGCAACCGAAGAAGGAAAAGTTTTGATTGAAAAGAACAAGTTGCAGGATATCAAAGCCAAATTCACTAGTGACGCTAAGTCAAGAGAAGCTTCAGGTTCTTCTTCAAATTCTTCAAAGCCTCAAGGATCTAAACACAAAGGTTTAGGTTACAACGTGTTGGTAGCACCGGTTCAAGTAAAGAAATCAGTGAAGGCTGAGAAGGTTCCTAAAGCAAAAGTTCCAAAGAAATCACCATCTCCGAAAGAATTTTCTTATTATTCTAGAGGATCTTCAGTATCAAGGAGTCTATCTCCTCGGTATGATTCTTCTGATGGTTTCTTTGATAACTTTCAATCTGAACATTCATCTGATTCTCAAAAATCAAAATCATTTTCAAACAATTTTAGAGAAAGACTTTGTTATGTATGTCGTCAACCAGGACATCTATCTGCTGATTGTCCGACGACTGCATATATCCACATAACTGCAAAATATGTGGATAACAAAGGTCAAATTTTTGATGAACCGTGGTCTCCAAAGATTAAATCAACTCGTACATCATCTTGGTCTACGCCGGTTGAATCTGATTCGGGTTCCGATCAAAAATTAAAACTTTTACAAATTTGGAAACGAAAAGTTGTTTCCAAGGCTAACAAAGACTTTGTGGAAGACACCGGGCGACCCGACGCTGTTGATTCGGGTCGATCCCAATGCAACTAATGTTTTATTTGGTGTCAAGCAGGTGTTTCAGGAAGATCTTTCGGTGATTGGAAAATTGCTGATTGTGAAATATCTGTTCTGATTAAATTGAATTTCAAACTTAATTTTGTTTTTCAAAATTCTAAACTGCTAGTATTCATGTTGGTTGATCATTTTTCCTTGTTTTTCACTTCGTCTCATTCTGAGGGGGAGTTTGTTTTTGCAAAAATACAACAATAGTGTGTTGTTTTTCAAATCGTAAAAATGAAAATCTATAGATAGAGTTGTCATTTTTAGGGGGAGAAATTTGAAAAAGACAAAAACATTGAAAAATGCAAAAATCCAAAAACATTGAAAAATGAGAAATTGTTTCCGACATGATTAGGAAATGATGGTACATTGGCTGGCAGTGTCTGATTCATGGATAAAGTAGATGAAAAAGCCATAAGATCATTTGATCGATGTGCAAGGTAGGCTTGGCAAATCAGAAAGTATACAAATGTGATATATACACTAAATCTGATGCTTGACCTAATGGACAACATCTTGATGCATATCTAATGATTATCAAGAAAATATATGTGAAAAATAAAATGAGAAGTAACTGTGTATACATGTGTTCATTTTGCAAAGATTTAAACTTGTTTGATTTTCTTTATTTTGTCAAACGATCGGACTTTCTTTGCGTGTCGAAAGACCGACCTGATTGTTGTTCGTTTGACGTTCTGCTTTATTTTCTTTGGTGTTTCGTATAACTTATCGGACTTTCTCTGCGTGTACGGAAGTACCGACCTGATTGTTGTTGAGTTATACAATTTCAACTTGTTTAATTTTCTTATTTTGTTAAATCCGAGGCCTTATCTGTGTATCGAAAGATCGACCTTAAGGTAGACGATTTAACGTTCTTATTTCTTTTTGCATGGAACACAGTTGACTATATCATGATTACAATCTTTATGTGATTAAAATCACAAATGAGATCACAAAATAAGATAAGCAAAAACATATCTAAGTATGTCTGATAGCGTGGGGTACACTGGTCAATGCAAGTTTAATCAATACCTTAACATATCCAGATGTTATGAGTATGATTGTGCCAGAGTTTAAAGTTGGACAAAGTATATCTGCAATTGGCATGGCTTATGTGCTTCAATAATTGAAATTGAAATGTAGTTCAGCATGTTATGACCGATATGATCCCAAGTTGTGATCTTTCTCACAAAAGACAAAAATAGTGTCTTGTTCGGTATTGTTTTTCTTTTCTTATCAGAAAATACCAAAAAGGTTTTAGGTGTGTTTTGATATAAAATTTCTAAAAAGCTAAAAAGATTTTGTTTCTGATTTGTTTTCGATTGATCAACACGAAATACAACTTCAGATTTTCAAAATCAAACTATCTTGGAGTCTCGAAGAGACGTTTTGCACCAAAATTATTTATGTTGGCAGGTTTGTAAGTGGGAAAAGAATATCAGAACTTCAAGTCTTCTGAAGTTTGTTGATAAAGAGAGTACACACGATGCAATATCAAGTATTCAATATTGAACTCATCGTCAAGATCGAGGAAGAGTTTGATTGAAGATACAAGATACAAGTTTGAATAGAGAATATAATACTGCAATGCCGAGGGGGAGTTTGTTGATACATGGTCCTTGATCGTCATGTGAAGTATCGAATACAAGAAGGATTCACACAAGATTGCTGAGGTCCGAACTCAGGCCGAACCTGGAGTTCGGACATGGCCGAACTTGGGCCGAACCAGAGGTTCGGACCAGCGGTTTCTCTAGTATATATATGTGAGTCTTGTGTTGTATTTGATAATGATAATAGTCTGAACTTCCGTGTTATATTCTCTAAGTGTACTCTGTGGTTAATACAAGTCATTTGTATTTACTCTTTGTGTTTCATCTCATATTACATTGATTTCATTACGACTAAGTAGAAGATCCGCACGCTCACGCACTTACACTTTTGATCATTATTGAATTTTATTTGAAGAATTGGTTCACCAGACGCATCTTTGGGATAAACATATGGTTCATGATATGACAACCACATATCAATATCATTTGTATTAACATGTGCTTCAAATCGTGTAGCCCAACTATGATAATCTTCCAATCGCAATAATTTGGGAACTTTCTGACTTGTTCCAATTTCATTATCATAGTTAAACATAGTTTGCATTGTAGTTTACATCGAATTTTGAATAGCCGCAAACGCTTGAAAATCGGACATTTTGAAAAATTATGTTACTGTTCACTCTGAACTCATTCCGAACCTCTTCCAAACTTAATCCGAACCTTATCCAAACAAAGATGTGACCGAACTCTGTTCGAACCTCTCTCGGATGACCAACCGAACTTGGACCGAAACTATACCGAACATTGACCGAACCTAAGCCGAACTACTACCAAACATTGTCCAAACTCTCACTGAACGTCAAGTTCGGCCCAAGGTTCGGCCATGTCCGAACTCCAGGTTCGGCCTGAGTTCGGACCTCAGCAAACTTGTGATCCGTCTTGTATTCGATACTTCACATGGCGATCAAGGACCATGTATCAACAAAATCCCCCTCGGCATGTGCAGTATCATCTCCTCTAACCAAACTGATATCTTGTATCTTCAATCAAACTCTTCCTCGATCTTGACGATGAGTTCAATATTGAATACTTGATATTGCATCGTGTGTAATCTCTTTATCAACAATCTTCAGAAGACTTGAAGTTGTGATGTTCTCTTCCCACTTAGAAACCTGCCAACATAAATAATCTTGGTGCAAAATGTCTCTTCAAGACTCCAAGATATTTTGATTTTGAAAATTGATTTTGTATTTCGTGTTGATCAATCGAAAAAAAATTAGAAACAAAATCTTTTTGGCTTTTAGAAACTTTATATCAAAACACACCTAAAATCTTTTTGGTATTTTCTGATAACAAACGTAAAACAAAACAGAATTAGATACTATTTTTGTCTTTTGTGAGAAAGATCACAACTTGGGATCATATTGATCATAACATGCTGAATTACATTTCAATTTCAATTATTGAAGCACATAAGCCATGCCGATTGCAGATATACTTTGTCCAACTTTAAACTCTGGCAGAATCATACTCATAACATCTGGATATGTTAAGATATTGATTAAGCTTGCATTGACCAGTGTACCCCACACTATCAGACACACTCTGATAATCGTTGCTTATCACATTTTGTGATCTCATTTGTGACATCAATCACACAATGATTGTAACCATGATATAGTCAACTGTGTTCCATGCAAAAAGAAATAAGAACGTTAAATCGTCTACCTTAAGGTCGATCTTTCGATACGCATATAAGGCCTCGGATTTAACATAATAAGAAAATAAAACAAGTTGAAATTGTATAACTCAACAACAATCAGGTCGGTACTCCCGTACACGCAGAGAAAGTCCGATGAGTTATACGAAACACCAAAGAAAATAAAGCAGAACGTCAAACGAACAACAATCAGGTCGGTATTTCGACACGCAGAGAAAGTCCGATCGTTTGACAAAATAAAGAAAATCAAACAAGTTTAAATCTTTGCAAAATGAACACATGTATACACAGTGACTTCACATTTTATTTTTCACATATCTTTTTCTTGATATATAATGAGATATGCATCAAGATGTTGTCCACAAGGTCAAGCATCAGATTTAGCGTATATCACATTTGTATACTTTCTGATTTGCCGAGCCTACCTTGCACATCGATCAAATGGTCTTATGGCTTTTTCATCTACTTTATCCATGAGTCAGACACAGTCAGCCAATGTACCATCATTTCCCAATCATGTGGGATACAATTTCTCATTTTTCAATGTTTTTGGATTTTTCAAATTTCCCCCTAAAAATGACAACTCTATTTATAGATTTTCATTTTTACTTAATTGAATAACAACACACTATTTTTGTATTTTTGCAAAAACAAACTCCCCCTCAGGATGAGACGAAGTGAAAAACAAGAAAAAAAAATGATCAACCAACACGAATACTAGCAGATTAGCATTTTAAAAAACAAAATTGATTTTGAAATTCAATTTAATTAAAACAGATATTTCACAATCAGAAATTTTCCAATCACCGAAAGGTCTTCCTGAAACACCTGCTTGACACCAAATAAAACATTAGTTGCGTTGGGATCGACCCGAATCAAAATGTCGGGTCCCCCGGTGTCTTCCACAAAGTCCTTGTTGGCCTTGGAAACAACTTTTGGTTTCCAAATTTGTAAAAGTTTTAATTTTTTATCGGAACCTAAATCAGATTCAACCGACGAACTTGATTTAGACCAAGACGATTTACGAGTTGATTTAATCTTTGGGGACCACGGTTCATCAAAAATTTGACCTTTGTTATCCACATATTTTGCAGTTTTGTGGATATATGCAGTCGTCGGACAATCAGCAGCTAGATGTCCCGGTTGACGACATATATAACAAAGTCTTTCTCTAAAATTGGTTGAAAATTGTTTTGATTTCTGAGAATCAGATGAATGTTCAGAATGAAAGTTATCAAAGAAACCATCAGAAGAATCATACCTAGGAGATGGACTCCTTTAAGATGAAGATCTTCCAGAATAATAAGAAAATTCATTCTGAGAGGGTGATTTCTTTGTAACTTTTGCTTTAGGAACCTTCTCAGCCTTCACTGATTTCTTTGCTTGAACCGGTTCCTCCAACACTTTGTAACCTAAACCTATGTGTTTAGATCCTCGAGTCTTTGAAGAATTAGACGAAGAACATGAAGCAATTCTTGATTTAGCATCACTAGTAAATTTGGCTTTGATATCCTTCACCTTGTTCTTTTCAATCAAAACTTTTTCTTCTTCGGTTGCAGATGAAGAACTTGAAGCAACCTTATCAGAAACTTTTTCATTTTCCAGCAAAACAGACTTTGAAACAAATTTTGGAGCTTCACCCAAAAACTGTTCCTTCTTTTTGGACTTAGATTTGTTCTTCTTGGGTGGAGTGGCAAATTTTGAGTAATCATGCACCTCAGCTTTAGGATCAAACGGAGCAGAAGTAACTTCACTTAAATCCTCTGGTTGAGGAACCAAGTGTACATCATCCTTTTTAGAACTTTCCGAACTCTGATCCTGCTTATATAAGAAGTTGAGCAATGTTGGTGACAAAATGCAATTCTTCACTTGCCTTTTCAATTCCAAAATTTCCAATTTCAAGTCATTAATTTTTTGTTGACCTTTTAAATACCTCTTGTTGTGACTTGATGAATTTTGCATTGAGATCATCATACTCATAAGTTTGTAACTTCCGAATCTCACATTCAGCATATAATTCTTCAAGCACATTTTCTCTCTTTTGCTTGTAGATCTCAACATCTTTTGTTAACACTTCATTCTTGTCTATGTAAAGAACATTTTCATCTTGAAGCATAGAGATCTTATTTTGAAGCTTCTCAACGGTAACAGCAGTTTTTGCAAAAAGAGCAGTAGCCTCTTCATATTTTTGCTGAACCGGATAACTCTTCTCAAACAGATGCTTAAAATCTTGAGCTGCGTCTAACGCTTCAGCTTTGGCTTTCTCACACTCTTCAGCCAATTGAGCCTTTTTCTTCAAAACATCTTCATGAATATGAACCAACTCATAATATTTCTTTTGAAAATCCTCCAACTCTTTCTTTAACACCACAATTTATTCAGTTGAAATTTGACGATGTTGTTCAAAACTTGCAATTTCCTTGAGCAACTTCTCCACATTTATAACATTTAAATTCATCATCTTTTGAACTCTCAGAAGTCTTAGGTAATTCTTCTTGAATCAAAGAAACACTTGAAGAAGAATCAGACTCAGTTAAAAAGCTGTCATCATCAGCATGTTGAACCGTTAAAGCAATTGAGATTGGAGTATGATTCTTTTTAATTGCTGAATCTGCATTCCAAGCAAATTCATTTGAATGTACAAATGTATCAGTCCAATCATGAGCAAGAGTAGCAGATTTCTGATCAACCTTTTCAGCTTTATCTAACGGATGAAAAACTAAATGTGCATGCTGACCAGTCGTCAATTTACTATCCGCAGATCTTCGACATTCTCGAGGAAAGTGACCATAAACTGAACACTTATAACATTTCACCTTAGACTTGTCCAAACCAATCTTCCCTTCCTGATTCAGTCTCTTCTTACCAGTTCTATTGAAAAATTTCTTTGTTCTTCGAACTAACATAGCATACTGCCAATTTAGATCCATTTCCTCTAAATGATCATAATCAATCTGATCGTAATCTTCATTTGCTAACTCAGCATTGATCACAGCACCAGTGATAACACCAAAGTATGAAGATACCAATGCAGACATCAACGCATTATAATCATCGACAGTTTGAACAGACAATGCACTTTGAGTCGAAGAACTAGGAATTGACACAGTACAACCAGCAGATGAATAACTTGGAGTTTCGGATTTACCTGCCAGAAATGCTTAAGGGGGTGCAGAACTAAGAATATTAGATTTCCCAGCATTTATGGTTGAATCATTGTTACCATAATACAATGCAGGATTTTGAACCTGCTCAGGAAGTGACTTGTTCACCTTTAACTCCATATCGCTTGCTTGGATTCTTTGAATCAGATCATTAAAAGACAACTTTGGATAATCCTTATCATTAGTAATCATCATCACATAATTTTCCCACTTCCCTGGTAGAGCTTCCATGATCTTTTCTTTCTTATCAGCTTCATCTTTTGTGAGATTCACCAACTTCATTTCACTCATTAAATGTGCAAATCTTGCAATCAAATTTGGAATCGATTCATTTTGATAATGCTTGAAACTATCAAATTCCTTTTTCAACACCTTTTGTCGACTTTTCTTGTATTGGTCATTACCTTCACATCTCTTTTCAAGAGCATCCCACAAACTCTTTGCGGTATAGTTGCTTGAAAACTGATGTAGTAAATTAATAGGCAAAGCCATTGTTAAAGTGCCATAAGCCTTTTTCTCAGCTTGATATGCTTTCTTTTGTTCACCAGAAAGCTTCCTTTGAAGAATTGGTTCCCCATCCTCACCCTTAGGATATATATATTATTCAGAATACGATAACCACATATCGATATCATTTGCGGAAACAAACGCTTCAAATCGTGTCACCCAGCTATGATAATCTTCCAATTTAAGTAATTTGGGAACTTTCTGACTTCTTCCGATTTCATTATCACGAGTTGTTTACCCCCCGCGTGTTGCGGCGGGAGACCGTGGTTCCATTATTAATCCATCGTTTGTGTAAAACAACATGAGCCTACGTAAAAGATATCTCTCCTGCATCAATGTTTACGTTCATTCTGGCCCGAACCCATATTGATCCGAATATAAATGACAATTTTTCATCATTTGAATTCACTGGACATCACAATAAGTAGACACCTTAACAATTTTGGTTCTCTTACATTTATCTAAGCTCATTACATTTATCTAAGCTCATGTACCTTTATAAAATAATGCCTGCATGTGAGCAAAATTCATTGGCAGTAAGTGTTTACCTTCCAACACAAATGCTAAACCCTACAAAAGCACCAAGTGAGAAAAACTGCCCATACAAAATACATGGTGTGCATATCTAGGTAAAGCAGTAAGTATTTGTTTGAGGCATACAAAACATAACCATGAAATGAATACTGAGAAGAAGGTTATGAGGTAGCAATAGTATTTGGAGGCTTATGAGTAAAATATTTTTTTTTACATTTTACATATTCGGATTCATATCCATTTTACCTATTTAATTCTACTACTAATAAAATTAGTTAACTACCAACCCATTTTACCGAAATAGAACTTAAACATATATTACATACCAATAGCTTTAAACACATAGAAACTGAGACTAATAAGGTTCATTACTGTTATCCCTTAGTTAACTCTCTTATATGTCATCCTAACAACCTCATTCAACATATTTATAGCATAATTTATTCTAATATAAACTCAGTTCAAGGTCAAATACAACAGGACGCTGTCAAACAAAACATTCAATAGGCATAGACCATTTTACAAACATATTCAGGCCTAATTCATTTAATAAAAAAAATATACAATCCTATACACAGATTGATGTGTGATCCATCTTCAATTTCAAGTTAGGTTAAACACTTAAAAACGGAGCTTAAACTTGTTTTATTTAAACAAAGAACAATACCTGCAATTGAAAGGATAACAAATGCAGTGAACGCTTCACAAACCTGAAATTAAAGAAATATCCTATAAATTTCATCATAACAGAGGTGATAAAGAAGTTGATGCTTACGACAACCTCCTATCTAAAGCTTCTAAAAGAAATTTTGGGATCCATTCCGTTGATGATGAGGTGACACCACAACAGATGATGAGAAAGTTCAAATCTTACATGATCTTGTTAAATACCTTAAAACATCGGAGGAGATGTGATTACCGATCCCAACGAAGTCCCTTTCAGGGATCCGAAAAACAATTTGAAAATTAAAACTCAATTTAGTGCAGCAAAATAACCGGGATTTAAACAATCACCTACATACCTTCACGGTGAGCCCTAAGCATCGCCGTACAGCGAGATCGGAACAAACCGTGCGTCTCCATCAAAGGCATACTTCGCGGCGATTAATCTGGGTAACCACCGCAAACAAAAACCCTAAAAATAAAAGAGGTGATCAAGCAAAATACGTACCAAAAACGAACTAATATCCCTTCTCGATTCTTGATTTTCGATTGAGAGTCATTTCTCTCACCCCACCTCTCGCCGTTACACAGAGATCGGAACGTTGAGGCCTTTGATGGAGACTGGAAGAACCTCTAAACTAAAGACAGTGGGGAGCGACGTGCCGACTGATGGGAGAAGAGGAGGGGTGTCCGTGAGGTATGGTGTCCCGTAGAGTTGCTCACCTGCTCATGTCGTCAAATGAAAAAATCATTGAAAAGGTAAAAGGTGTTTGACTTGTATTAACTGCTTTATAACTTGTACATTTCTTTATGCAGTAGAAAGATGAGGTTGTAATAAAAGAGTGCAGATTTAAGTTGTACATTATGGATTAGAATTGGTACTTTGAAGTTGTATGTGTATATATTGGTTAATTAAACAAAAAAAAATGAAAAATAAAAACCATGCCACATGTTAAATGGTGATTAGCTTATTTTTTATGAATAGTAGTTTTAGTGTGTTACCAACCATTTGCTTTTTGTATTATATATAATAGTTAATCATTGTTTGCATCGTTGCCTGAACCGAATTTTGAATAGCTACGAACGCTTGAAAATAGGACATTTTCAAAAAAACAGGTTACTGTTCACTCCGAACCTCGTCCGAACCTCCTCCGAGCTGCCTCCGAACTTAGTCCGAACTTGACAACGCCGAACTCTCTCCGAACCAGACCTTCGGAAGAACAAAAACCAAAATACTCCGAACTATCACCGAAATTAGTCTGAACGCTGACCGATCCCTCACTGAACTCTCACCGAACCAAAATAGAGATCGAACTCCGTCCGAACCTCGAGTTCGGAGCGGTTATGCCGAGCTTGTCCGAACCTCAAACGAGACATATTTCACTCGACCTCATTTTCTCGATTTTCAACATTTTTTACTGGAATTTTCGACAGGAATTCAAGCAAACTCGATAAAAACGATCTAGAAACAGATTTTTTACGAAAAGCACACTCGAGACAATAAAAAAAACTCAAAAATGATTGACATTTTCGCAAAAACGTGAATTTGAACTCAACACTCCGAAAAACACTGATTTCCGACTAGTAGAGCAAACCTAATGCTCTGATACCACTTGAAAGTGCGTGAGCGTGTGGATCTTCTACTTAGTCGTAATGTAATCAATGTAATATGAGATGAAACACAAAGAGTAAATACAAAACACTTGTATTAACCACAGAGATAACCACAGAGTACAATCAGAGAATATGACTCAGAAGCTTAGACTGTTACTAAATACAACACAAGATTCACATATTTATACTAGAGAACCCGCTTGTCCGAACCTCAAGTTCGGCCCAAGGTTCGGCCATGTCCGAACTCCAGGTTCGGCCTGAGTTCGGACCTCAGCAAACTTGTGATCTGTCTTGTATTCAATACTTCACATAACGGTCAAGGACCATGTATCAACAATAGTGAATGGAGCATGGTTCATTTTTGCTTCAGAATCTGCATTCCAGGCAAATTCATTTTGATGCCAAAACACCTCATTTAATTTCTCGTCAAAAGAGACATCTTTTTCTTCAATCTGAGAACTTTCACTTGGTGAATGAAAAACCATATGAGCATGTTGACCAGATTTCAATTTACTTTCAGTTGAACTTGAACATTCTCTTGTAAAGTGACCATATACCGAACACTTAAAACATTTCACCTTAGATTTGTCCAAACCAATCTTCCCTTCTTGATTCAGTTTTTTCTTGCCAGTTCTATTGAAAAATTTCTTCGTTCTTCGGACCAGCATAGCATATTGCCAGTTTAAATCAATCTCTTCCAAATGATCATAATCGATTTGATCGTAATCTTCATTTGTCAACTCAGCATTACTCACAGCACCAGTGATAACACCAAAATATGAAGATACCAACGCAGACATTAACGCATTATAATCATCGGTAGTTTGAGCAGACAATGCATTTTGAGTCGAAGAACTAGGAACAGAAACATTACAACCAACAGGATAACTAGGAATTTCAGATTTACCTGCAAGAAATGTTGTAGGGGGTGCGGAACTAAGAATATTAGATTTCCCAGTATTGATTGTATATACATTTTCACCATGATACACCGCTGGATTTTGGATTTGTGCAGGAAGTGATTCATTCACCATCAACTCCATATCCCGTGCTTGTATTATTTGAATCAAATCATTGTAACTTAGACCAGAATATTCTTTATCATGAGTAACCATCATCACATAATTTTCCCACTTTTCTGGTAATGCTTCTAAAATCTTTTCTTTCAGTTCAGCATCTTCCTTTGTAAGATTCACCAGACTCATTTCACTAATCAAATGTGCAAATCTTGCAATCAGATACGAAATTGATTCATCCTGATAATGTTTTAAACTATCAAACTCTTTTCTAAAAACTTTTGATGACTTTTCTTGTATTGGTCATTGCCCTCATATCTTTTCTGCAAAGCATTCCATAAGCTGTATGATGTAAAGTTAGTAGAAAACTGATGTAATAATTCTTTATGCAATGCCATTGTCAAAGTACCAAACGCTTTCTTTTCAGCTTGATATGCTTTCTTTTGATCATTATTGAATTTTATTTGAAGAATTGGTTCACCAGACGCATCTTTGGGATATACATATGGTTCATGATATGACAACCACATATCAATATCATTTGTGTTAACATGTGCTTCAAATCGTGTAGCCCAACTATGATAATCTTCCAATCGCAATAATTTGGGAACTTTCTGACTTGTTCCAATTTCATTATCATAGTTAAACATAGTTTGCATTGTAGTTTACATCGAATTTTGAATAGCCGCAAACGCTTGAAAATCGGACATTTTGAAAAAATTATGTTACTGTTCACTCTGAACTCATTCCAAATCTAGTCCGAACCTCTTCCAAACTTAATCCGAACCTTATCCAAACAAAGATGTGACCGAACTCTGTTCGAACCTCTCTCGGATGACCAACCGAACTTGGACCGAAACTATGTCGAACGTTAACCGAACCTAAGCGGAACTACTACCAAACGTTGTCTGAACTCTCACTGAACCAAGAAATGACCAAACTTCGCTCGAACCTGGAGTTTAGAGCGGTTATTTTCAGCTTAGTCCGAACCTCAAACGAACCCTAACTCACTCGACACCATTTTCTCGATTTTTAGTGTTTTTGGATGAATTTTTCGACAAAAACACAAGCAAACTCGATAGAAACAAGCTAGGAGAAGATTTTTGATAAGAAGCACACTTGATAAGATCAAACGAACTCAAAAATGATATTTTCGTAACACGTGAAATTTTGACTCAAAACTCCGAAAAACAGAGATTTCCGACCAGTAGAGCAAACCAAATGCTCTGATACCACTTGAAAATGCGTGAGCGGTAGATCGTCTACTTAGTCGTATCGAAATCAATGTAAAACGAGAATAACATGAAGAGTAAATACAAAAGAAACTTGTATTAGACCACAGAGAACCACATAGTACACTTGATAGAAAGTAAGACTCAAGACGTACAAGTGTGTTAAGTTCTACACAAGACAAACTATATATACTAGCTGAAACCCCGATGGTCCGAACCTCCAGTTCGGACAAGTTCGGACCTGTCCGAACTTGGAGTTCGCCAGGAGTTCGGCCAGCAGCAAACATTCACATCTTTGTCTTGTATTCGATACTTCACATGATGATCAGGAACCATGTATCAACAATACAATATATGACCAGAAGCTCAAATGTTCAAGTGCTCTCAATTACAACACAAGACAAACTAAAAATACTAGAGCTAAACCCATTGGTCTGAACCTCAGGTTCGGATAAGTTCGAACCTGTCCAAACTTGCAGTTCGCTAAGGGTTCGACCATAAGCATTCTTCCATGAATTGTCTTGTATTCGATACTTCACATGACGATCAGAAACGAGGTACTAACAGGAATGTATGGCCACGCTTAAATAATGTTGTGTGACGGAAGAGTAGATTTTATTACTTAGTAAATTAAAAGAAACAAAACTATTAAGTATATTTTATGCGTGGCTAAATGTGAGCAATGGCCACTGTTTTTACTTAGTTATGTGGTTAAAAACTAGTACGTATGGCCACTGTTATTAGGTTGTGTGACTAAATAGTAGGTTGTGAGTGACAAAAATCTACTACCTATGGCCACATATATTGACCATGACTAAATAGTAGCCACATTTAGTTAGTTATCTGTGGCGACGGCGGATATATATGATTACTAGAGGTCAAATATTTATCTACCACCTCGAGTTTCAGATATAAATCATATAATTAATTAATTAATTGTCGATCATCACCATAAACGTCGTTATCTCTCTCAGCTTTCTGTTTTTTGGCTTATCACCACTCTCTGAAAATGTGGCATTTGCGTCCTCTGAATGTGAAGAAATCGACTCCGCCCTCCGTCGCAGCAGTGATTCTTCAATTCCGCCCTCCGCCGTTGGATTCATTTTTGGTGCTCCGCTGCTGCACACCGTATTCTCCTTTGGTTACTCCGATTTTAGGTTAGTCTAGGTTCCTTTTTCACTTTAATCCGATTTTATATTTCTGGTTCTCGGACTAGGTTTTTTTTTCGATTATAGGTTCTACACTTCAAATCTGTTTCGATCTCTGATTTTCTGTCATATGCTTTGCCTTCTTCCATTAATGTTACATGCAAAATCGATTTAGCTATATGATTTTAGGGTTTCCTTTTTTTAACTTATATGATTTTCGATTGAAGGGGTTTTGCTGATATCAGTACCCAACCCCATTCACTGTTGTTAATATGCATATTCGATTTTATGTTCACTATACTTAAACCGAATCTCAATTTCTGATTAGGGTCATTTTAATTCATTAGTCGTAGAAGTCTTTTGTGTTCAGATTGTAATGTCGAGAAGGAAGAAGGTAGCGCGCTATTGTAGGATTGTTGTTTAGAGTCCTCTCCGTTAACCAAGTCCAGTAGGACCTTATGTTAATGATTGTTACTTTTGAACAAGTAGGTTTTTTTTTTCCCAATTCACTGATCGTTCTTGCAATTTCCTTTTATTTGGGCTTTCATTTTGTGTGCTTTTATCTTCCTTTAATTAGTTTTATTTGGGCCTTTAGGTTAGTATTTTCCCTTTAGTGATTTTATAAGTTTATGCGATTGCATCGTCACCAGATCTCGCCATTCCCTAGACCCGAGCGCGAATTTCGTAGACAACGAAGGTTAGCAACAGCAGCAAGAAGAGAAGCGGCAACAGCGATGGCAACATGTAGGACACTCGCGGACTACGCTAGGCCGAATCTCAATGGGGTGCAGCCCAGTGTCATCCGACCTGCTGTGGAGGCAAACAATTTCACGATCCAACCCCAAACCATCACAATGATCCTCAACTCCGTTCAATTCGATGGGTTTCCAAATGACGATCCTATGGCTCACGTCGTAAGTTTCCTCGAAATTCACGATACTTTCAAATTAAACGGTGTCACTCCTGATGCAATACGACTGCGCCTCTTCCCATTCTCACTCAGAGGAGCCGCTAAAACCTCGCTCCAATCACTTCCTCCGGGTTCAATCACCACGTGGGATGGTCTTACTCAAAAGTTCATATCCAAATACTTCCCCCCATCCAAAGCAGCCATGTTTCGAAATAAAATAGATTTGTTCATGCAAGGCGACAACGAAGATCTGTACGAGGCGTGGGAAATATTCAAGGAGCTCCTGAGGAAGTGTCCAGCACATGGGATAGAGTTGTATCAACAAATTCAGATATTTTACGGTGGCCTGAATCTACTTACCAGACCAACGGTCGACACCTCAACTGGGGGAGCATTGAGCAGCAAGACCCCCGAGGAAGCTCAAGAACTGCTGGAGGAGCTAGCATTGAATAACTACCAATGGTCGACTACTAGAAGCAGACCACAGCAGCAGTAGTCTAAGGGGATGCACCAGGTTGACCCGATCACAGCCTTGACCGCCCAGGTCAAAGCATTGACTAAAAAGATTGATAAAATACATGTCAACCCACAGCAGATGGCGCACTGTGAGTTATGTGGAGGTCCTCATCTGATTACCGAGTGCCCAATCAAGGGTAGCACAGATCTGCTCAAGCATGTGGACTTTATGGCAGGGCAGGGCCACCAAAACGATTACTCATATCGCAACTCATACAAGCCCGAGTGGAGGAACAATCAGAATAACCAGAACTATAGTTGGAAACAAGACCCAAGTACTTCCACTCCACCTGGATATCAACCGAAGCAGACGCAGAGACAACAAGCGTTTTATGATCCTGTGCAAGGAGGGCAACCACCCACTGGAGACAATAGCATAAAAGAGTTGAAGGATATGATGGCCCAAATTCTAACTAAACATGAATCTAGAGTTGCCAAAAATGAGAAATACATTTCAAATGTCGCCATCTCTGTAGGATCGGTATTAGTTAGACTTTAACTAAACAAGAACCCTGTACTTGTAAATATAACCCTGCAGAATTAAAGTTATATTTCACTTTACTTGAGCCGATTTTAGTTCTCTTGTATTAGGTAGTGTTTGATTTGCATAAGTATAGTAACAACAAAGTAAGAAATACTCGGCACTATTTGCATTAACTCAAAGTTACATTATTACAAGGTAATCAAGAACCGTGTGTAAACTAGAGCTAACTAATGCTATATATAGTGCAGATGAGATTAATGACAGCCATTGATCTCAAACGATTTAATCTAAACCGTTACTACAAATTCAAATATAAACTACCAAAGGAATAAACTTCGACAATAGGAAAAGCGATATTCCTTACAATCTCTATCCAGAGTTTAGAGAGAACAGTGGGGGATCTGTCAAAACAGATAGATGCTAGACCACAAGGCGGATTGCCAAGCAACACAGAAACAAATCCAAAGCAGTATGCAAATGCTATCATGGTTATAAATGAGGAGCCTATTCAAGAGTCGGAGCCAGTCGTCACTACTAAGCCGACCACCAAAGATGGTGAAATAGAGGAGGAGGATGAGACTCCTGATCGGGAACCAGTTAAAGTATGAAAAGCAGCTAAAGTGAAACAAGGGGATGAGGAGCAATATAAGAAATTTACTGAAATGCTGAAGCAGCTACACATAAACATTCCATATGTAGAATCCCTGAAGAAGACACCCAAGTATCTAAAGTTTCTAAAAAAAACGCTGAGAAAGAAAAAGAAATTAGAAGATGTTTCATGTATGACACTCAGTGAGGAATGTTCATCCGTCCTGCTAAATAAATTGCCAATGAAGCTGAACAATCCGGGAAGTTTCACTATCTCGTGTAAGATAGGCAACTTGTCTGTTCAGAATGCCTTAGCCGACCTAGGGGCTAGCATCAATCTAGTGCCTTACTCTCTTTTCAAACAGCTAGGCCGAGGAGAACCAAAACCGGCCCACATGCGCATCCAGTTGGCTGATAGGTCAAATAAAGTATCCACGCAGAATAGTTGAAAATGTCTTAGTTCAGATAGATCGATTTGTGTTTCCGGTGGACTTCGTGGTTCTAGACATGATTGAGGACTCCAAAGTGCCATTATCTTAGGTCATCCATTTCTCGCTATAGCTGGCGCATTGATCGATATGCAAAGCGGAAAGCTAATACTACGAGTGAAGGAGGAATCGATGACGTTTGACGTCGCAAGGAGTGAACACCCTGAAACAAGTTAGAAGAGCGTGCATGACACAACCAAATTAGAGAATAAACCACCTGACCCAGCTCACACTCTAAGTATAAAAGAACCAGACAAGCAGGTGGAGCTCAATAAAGTAAGTGATAAAATTAAAGAAAAACCACCCAATGATGGCCACACACACAGAGTTTACAAGATGCGTCGGATCCCCAAATTATATGTTATGCCGATACACCAACGACATAAACAATAGAAATGGTCGTGTAGAGAAAGAAGGGTGCATCCAAATGAGTTAAGCGACAAGCAGATCAGGGAGAAACCGCCTGACATAGAAGGTCATTACACCTTTGCCTCTAGGTGACATAATCGAGAGGTCGAGTCTGGCTGAAGACTCGTAAATAAACTTAGCGCTTGCGGGAGGCAACCCGAGTATGTGTGTTATTTATTTTTGGTGTGTTCAACTTACTTTCCATTTCTATTTTTATTTTATTCTTGTGTGTTTCACATCTTCAACCAAGTGTGCAGAAGAGATCACCAATGCTCCAGAAATCAGAAATGGACCCTAGTGGACTACAGATTTAGATAGAGAAACAGTTTGGGATTGGCTAGAGCGGAAGTTACTTCATCAGAGAATGCAATCATCAAATCAGGGGAGTTTTCAGTTTCTTTCATCCTTATGTTTGTTTTTCTTTCTTTCACATTGAGGACAATGCAAAAATCAAGTGTGGGAAGGAAAAGTCTAAAAAAATGAAACTGAAAAAAACTGACAATTTAAAAATTTTTGAAAAATGTCCCTGGTTTCTTGCAACTAAAATGGAAAATGATAGGTATAACTGGAAATTTTGAAAAAAAATAGGATAGAAAACGCGTCTAGCTAGTGATGTGCTGGTAGGTCCAACCGACCATGATTGCTTAAAAATCCTGTGATTGTTAAATAAATAAATAATAAATGAGGATATCTTGTGTGTTTTCACCTTGGGAGGATTGGTAAAGCTGAAACTATTTACTAGGTTGATAGGTACCACTTTAAGTAAAGATGTATATGTCTTGAGAATTTATGGCACGCTATGATCTTTTTATAAGAATAAATCCGAGAAATAGTGGCGCCCCACCTCTTGCCATCCATCTGAGCTTTATACATGAAAAAGAGAGAGAGAGAAAATATGAAAAAAACAAATAAAGTGTTATAAACCGCCGATCCTACGTACTACCTCTAGGGATAGTGACTCCGGAGATGTACTATTTGGGTGAGGATGATTTTGGGTGCGAAGAAAAAAAAAAGGAAAAATGTTATAAAGCTCAAACACATCATCCATCAATCATCCACTATTCTCTTGACATATATATTTTTGGTTAATGTGGTGGGTTAAAATCTGGAATGGTTTAGCCCAGGCCTTGATTTCCTTGAGATGGGATTAGGACGAGCTAAGAATCCTGAGTGTGAGACACATAGATAGAATGATAAGGTAATGGAATGAATGATAAATGCATGATCAGGGGCGTCATTTATCGGTGGTTGGACTTAGTCGGATAGAAATATCGGTGATTGCTGCTAGCACGTAAGTATATCATAAAAAGAAATATATAGTAGGGTAGAGTAAAATAAAAGTCATCTTCCCAGTTGTGATTCCATTGCGAGTTATTTGGAGACGAAAAAGAATAAGTGTGGGGATATTTGATGTACCCTAATTTGTACATCTCTTTACTTAAATATTTCTTACACTTTTAATAATATTTGTGATACTTTTTATTGAATATCACTCTTAAACTATTTATATTTGAATTTCAGGTGTTTTAGAAGACCACGAGTAGAAATGAGTTAATTCGGTACAACTAATTGCGAGACAAGATGACATGCTGGAATGTTTCAAAAGACGACGTGCTAAAACGGTTCTAATATTCAAAAGGGAATAAAAGGTCATGAATATGTTTTAAATTCATAAAAAAGTTTAAAGAAACAAAAGAATGGATGATGGTGGTCTTACGTGGAGAGCAAAAACAAATAAAATCATGGTGAAAAAAAATGGAACGTGATCTGTTATTGACGTGCATGTGATGGGCCACAACCTCAACTAGATATGGGACGGAAGAAATCTAAAACACAATAAATAGGTTAAACAAAAAGGAGCAGAAAATAAACCCTATGGGGACAGCAGCGGAACCTTTTTCTTGACGGCAGAGGAAGTAATTCTGAGTTATGAAAGAGGCACGAGGAATGGAAGGACACGATCAAGCGTTAATCATTCGGTTCAACCTCCTAATTTTTTATTTTTTTTTAATCTTTGAATATAAACTCGTTTAATTATTATTTGTTCTTAAGTACTATGAGTAGCTAAACTTTTACACCATATAAGTTTGGATTGAATATTGGTATGACTTAACTATTTTTATGTTTGTCTAATCTTGTGGCTAATGTTATTGTTAAGAATTTGTCTAAATATTGATCTATGATGTGTGTGAGTACTAATTTATGATTGATGAGCATGCTATTTCCTCGTGTAATTCTACTTGATTTATTTTGTATTTATCGAATAGAATTATGTGTTTAGGTTGCGGACTTGTTGTTAGTGATCTTTAAGTGGTTAAGCTAGAAATAGTTAATCATAGAAATAAGCGTGATTATTGGTCTAAATTAGTGTTCTGCTAACCTTGAGACCAAGAGGAGATAGGTTGTTAGTTTCATCTTGGGTTATTAGTGGATAGGATTAGGGTAACACGAGAGTGAACTTTAGCCTTTTCATTGTGCTTACCTTGTGATTCTAAGTGATAGATCAAGTTAGACATTTTTACTCCTTTGCATCTAGGATTGTCGAAGACAGTTTTTTACGTGCATTGTGATTGTTGAGACCGAGAGGAGATACATCATTAGAATACTTTAGCATTCTAAGTTTGGTGAGACCGAGAGGAGATCCATTCTTTTATCCGGTGAGCTTTACACGACTCTTAGGATCATTTAGATGTGTTAGTGAGACCTAGCGGAGATCTAGCATAGCTTAATGATTACTTAGTGTTTTATCCTTAGACCCGGTGCCATAAGATAAGTCATTTCTAAAGATAGTTGAGTCATCCAATAGGATTCCTTACTTAGGTGATTGCTTCCTTATATCTGAGTTTTATCCGTTTGTCCGTGTTTTCCAGTCGTTTGCTTATTTGCCTTCCACGTCCTAGTTTTATATATATATATATATATATATATATATATATATATATATATATATATATATATAGGGAGAGGTCATTTGAGAACCAATTTGATTTGAGAACTAAAAAGAACTAATTTGAGCCACATGTTTATTACATGTATCCCCCTCCCATGAATTGTAGTGGTCCCCCCCTGAAATTTGTGGTTGAGATTTAGTTCTCAAAGTTCTCAATATAAAAGTTCTATTTGAACCTAACCCTATATATATATATATATATATATATATATATATATATATATATATATATATATATAGGGTAGGGATCTATGGAAAACCACTCCGAGTTGGAAAAACTTTGAAAACTCTTAAAAAACGGGGTCAAAAAGTTTTTTATTTTTATTTTTTTATGGTTATACTTTAGGTTATAGGCTATCCATAGATGGAAAAAAATCAAAAAAACGCCTCGGGGATTTTTTTAAAAAAATATAACAAGTTTTGTTATTACATATGTAACAAACATATGTAAACATATGTACAGAGTGTTACATATGTAACAAGGCCCTTTTTTGAGATTTTTTAAAAAAATATCCCCGAGGCGTTTTTTTGATTTTTTTCCACCTAGGGGTAGCCTATAACCTAAAGAATCACCATAAAAAAATTAAAGGAAAAAAAAAATTTTGACCCCGTTTTTAAAGAGTTTTCAAAGTTTTTCCAACTCGGAGTGGTTTTCATTTTATCCTTTCTCTCTCTCTCTCTCTCTCTATATATATATATATATATATATATATATATCTATACTACTATATAATGAGTATTGATTAAAAGGGCATTTTGGTAATTAAAGGCGTCTTAATTTTAAGACGCTTTCCCCTTTAGCCTTCATCTGCATATCGATCATGTGTTCCTCCCTTTTTTTTCCGTTCCGGTGTTCTCTTTCAACAATCTCTATTGCTTATGACCTTAAGCGGTGACCTTTTCAAATCAGAAGGTTCGTGTTCTTAAGTTTTTGTTCGATTTTGATTCAGTTAGCCCTAACAGCATTTCGTTTGTTGTAGAGAGCTGAAATTTTCCGTTGATTTGATTCTGCGTACCATTTGGTGGATTATGTGAGTAGACGATGTGATGCTTCCCCTTCAATTGCTCAAATGATTCTTACTTTTTTCTTAAGATGACGCTGCCACCTCTCAACGACGACATCAGCGCTGCCGTTGAAAAATCAATTATGCTCTTGAGATGATGCAGCTACCTCTCAACTGTCGTCTTCCCCTCGATTTAAAACCCTAATTTTTAGGTAAATGTGTTTCAATGATTTTGTTAAGTTATCAATATTCTGTTTACAATTTGTGAAAACTAATAATAAGATGCTTGTGAGTTTGATCTTTAGGTTTTCTAAGAAAATTGTTGAAATTGTTTAACATGATGCGGAGAATACTAGAATAGGTTTCTGATTACAGTTTGTGTATATTCTTTAATTAGTTTTTTGATATTTTTGTTTGTCAAAGTCAAGTTTAGGTATGATCTTTTGTTCCAAAATTGGAGATGCACTTTTCAAATGATGCAAAGATATTTAGTTGTTGTGGTGAATACTATGCATTATCATCTTCTTTGTAACTATGTGTTTTCCTGAAAGAACTACAGGTACCTTATGGGTGTTTAAGATTGATTATTTAACTTGCTTATGTTCTTATTGCCTTCTTATGTAATCTGTTTAGTACAGAACAACGACATACTGCTGTGATTAGCGATGATCAGGTACAACAAGAATATATCTGATTGATTTTGGTAATTATCAATTTGATTAGCGAGATTATTTTAGGGTGATGTGATTGGGATTCAAAGACTGATTTACGAAAACTGTTTTGCAGGAATGTATGCCCTTCTTATAGAGGAGCACCTTCTATCCATTGGATTGAATAAATTTGTGGATCTAAGTTTCTTAGAGAAAATATGAAACCATAGGGTCTTAAAAGTTGATTTGTAAGATTACCAAATGTACGTCACAATTCAGGTTTGTAGCTATTGTTATTCAACTAAAGATTGCTTTTGATGAAGAAATTTAACAATTTTAAATGAAATGTGGTTAAAAATCTATTTCTCTTTGACAAAACAATTCTTTTTGACTTTTTGTTAATACAAGTTTCTTCGTTAATTCTAGCCCAACAGCGTGGATTTGTTCATTTATATCTGGCATTATGTGTCTTCATTGACTGACTTTGTTTTATTTTTTGTAAATTCAGACATATAGTGATAGAAATGCTATCGACTGAAGCTTCACGGGAAGAGAATGTGTACATGGCCAAGCTGCAGAGCAGGCCAAACGATATGAAGAAATGGTTGAAAAAAATGTGTCATGCGAGTTAGGTAATGAAACAAGATGAAATCCAGACCATTTAAATGTAGACAGTTTTCTTGAAAATTTGATGGTTAATATTTTTATCTTTAGTTTTTCATCTTTAAAGCTCTCAATTTTTGGTCAGTTACCCCTCTCCACCACTACTCCATTCATCAGATTCTCTATCCTCCCAGCCGCTTCATATAGAAGCTATTTTTGACATTGTTGTTCAAGTTTCGCTAACGTGGAAAAGGAGAAGATATTATAATTAGAAGGAAGATCGTATGATTGGAGTAAGCATCCTATAAATTATGTTCCATCAATCTTCCAAACTCTTTAGAAGTCGCAAGAAGGAAGTCAACTACAGCCAATTCCTCCATAAAAGGTAATTTCTGATTTCTTTTAACAATTATTTTCTGTTGGAGAAGCTTTTTAAGATTGATTATGATTTTGGGTGATTGATATATAATTCAACATTAAAAATTTGTGAGTCATTCCAACTTGACCTCAACTGTTTCAACTCACTCTAAAATTTACCCGTTATCCAACCCTTACTTTTTTCCCAACTCTACTATCAACTGTATTTCAATTATGTATGTTGAAAGAACCATGCAAATTACAGCTAACCATACTAACCATAATGTAACATGTGTTTTGTGCATTTCGTTTAAAGCAGATGGAGTTATTGCTTCCATTGTTGAGATAGTATCCATCCATAATGCTGCACCTTTGAGAGATATGAAGAGTGAGAATTTGCTGGATTATTCGGAAGTTTGTTTGGATTTCATTGATGAAAAGAGGAAAACATGGGCAGGTTTTTGGTGCATTGCTTTGCATTTGAGTTACTTAAATGAGTTTTCAGGTTTGGCCTGTTTAATTAGTTTTCAACTTTTGCTTAGTTTTTAGAAATCAACCCATCTTTTTTTTTTTGGGGGTTTATCAACCCATCATAAATAGTACCAACATAATAATTAGAATTTTAAAAGGTGAAAAATAGATTGTATTTAATTAATTTATAATGCCCTGCTCGGTGTTCATTCATCGGATTTGGGGCTTAACACTCATTAATAAATAAGGTTTCATTCATAGGATTTGGGGCTTAATATTTATTTTTAAATTATTATGTTTGTGACTGATATATATTTTTATTAGGATGTTTGTTAATACTTATTCGAGATGTACAAGGTTAGATAAATTGAATCGATGTTATGACTGAGAAAACTAACAAATGTACAACGCAATATATCATGAGAGACTTGATAAACTTCTAAGAAAAACAAGTACCCCTTTGATGATTTTTTCCGCCGCGTCGCGCAGGTTGCACTATCTCATGAGTCTTGTAAATTATCACGGTCGTCGAATGCATATGTACCACTAATACATTATAAATTGTTGTCTCGTCGCATCGCGTTAATAGAAACGAATATTGCGTTGTAAATTATCTCTGCCGCAAAATACGACAGAAGACAAATAACGAGCTATAAATTGTCGTTCGCCGCAACACGCGAGTACATGTACCTTAAATATTCAATGTTCGTTATAGATTCCTCAAATATGTTTTTACTAAAACACTCTATGACAACTAAATTTTTTAATCTCTGAACAACACAGATCCCACTTAATGGATATTAATGGATCATATTATCATGATAACATTTCTTGTTATATCAGAATAAGATAAGAAAAATGTGACGCCCACTCCCAGTCTTGGCTCCAGGAGGGGTCACGTGTCGGATTTACTCATGAACACATGGTACAATAGAGATAACTAAGCAGCGGAAATTAAAAACTTTTCATTTATATATATATGCCAAGTACAACAGTAAGGAAGATACAACATAATCTAATAATTAGGTCTTATCTATGTCTATTGCCAGTCTACTACCGAGTTCTTTCCTGATAGCTTGCCCATCTAATCTGTTCTCACCAGAGTCCTTTCCTTGCTACCTTAACCATTGTCATCACCTGACATACACATATTTTTGGAAAGGTCAGCTTACGCTGGTGAGTTCTACATTTTAAAAAAAAAGCGTTACTTTTACCTCGAAGGTTTATTCCGACGCTTGGGCTTAACGGCCCCCTTTTAACAAACATTTATCAAGTATAAAACATAACAGAATTACACTATAACTTTAAAACCATTATTCATTAACATTTATCAGATATAAGTATTATACCGAATATAACCTTTAAACATTTATCAGGCATAAACAGATTTATACCAAAACATTCATTCAGTTAATCATTTAACCATTTCTCCAGTTAACCATTTACCCAATTAACCGTTAAATCTTTTAACAGGTATAAACATAACAGTGTTATATTAAAACATAACCTTTAAACCGTTTACCACTTTAAGCACTCTGGGTCTCCCAGACCCTCTCTTGTGCAAACAATCATTAAGTATAAAACATAAAAGAGTTATACAAAATATTATAAGCAGTCATTCATTTACTTACTAAGCATTGTCTATTGGAACCACGTTAGTCCCTCGGGCAACCGTCTCCACCCGAATACCTTTTCTAAGTAAGCAGCCGTCGCTACCCCGGAGAACCGTCCTTTCCCGCTTCTAGTTGCACAACCACAGTCTTCCTTTTCTCTAGACAATATCCGCTTAGATTAAAACCTTTTCAACCTTTTTCAACATTTTCAAAAGTCCATTTAATAAACTCTGTATTTGGACTCATAAACTTTTCAACACCGGTCTATCACCCGTATATGGAAATAAGCGTTTCATCAATATAATGTTATGGGTCTTGTTAAATCTCAGTGAAACCTATACTGGACTGCATCTATAACATTTCCTATTGTATTACAGGTGTTTATATATAGGATGTACCGCAGCGTATCCACCACACCTTAATTACAAACGGATATGATATAGAGTCATTCTAGTATAGATTACATCTTACTATCACAACAAGGCTAATAATATTATATTTATCCGGCACTTATTCACATACACAAGCTTAGACCAAACATTCACATTTTTCTGTTTCTTAAAACTTTATATATAAAAGTTCCATCCTTTACATTACCCGTTTATTATAACTTTCCCATGAACAATTTATAACAGGTAATCATCATTCAAACAGTTATAGGCCTTAAAACATTTCACGTATGTGTATCGGCACAAAACATGTAAAAGGCATTTAAACATATTTCCTTAACATTCCTTATATATAACATTTCTAAAGTAATTTAGGAGTTTACGACATTTCTCCCGTAAATACTATTATAACCTTTTCGCTTATACTTTAATTCAACAATCCTTTAACAGTTTAATACTGTAAAACATCTTATCAAAAATCATTATCATAACATTTTCATAATCTTTCACGTATATATTAATCAAAAACCTTTTAATAGTTCTAACATGTAATATTTCAGTTATAAACCATTTGAAGATATTTTCACAGCATTTGTATGTATATCAGCCCGAAAACAGTAAAACATTTTAAACATTTAAAGAGTGGGCTCATAGAACTCACCTTGTTCTCTTAAGCTAATTAAATCAGTCAGAACCTTCTTTACGCTTTCCGATTTAAACCTAGTTGCGTATTGTATGATGTTAACGCAAAGTTTTATATAATAAATATTTCTTATGTTTATATTAACACCTTATCTACTTAATAATGTATATTATTAAGTTCATATACTTTTTAAGGGTCAAAATGACCAAAATGCCCCTGGAGGCATATTATCCGCTTTTATTGATAATTATGAAGACGTGCATTCCTATAAGTAGACACTCACTCCGGGGTCGCCTAGTGTTGGGATGCCATTGCCCAGATGGGATGCGACACCCCCGCTATGCCAAAAACCCCAGTGTACAGGTGCCTACCCTTCCGGTCCGCACGAACTTCTAATATCCGATTAACTCGGTATTTTTATTTATTCATTTTAACTTCATATACACTTATTATATGTATAAACATGTTACCATATCAAAATTCAAGTCCCCAAATCCTCCGGATTATTTTATATTAAATATTCTTATTTCAAAACCCTAATTTCATGAAATTCTCGTTTTATTATCAAAACTCATTTTTATTCAAAACCAACTTAGGGTATTATCCATTATAACATTTTATAATATCCTTTAAAATGGCAAAGCTTAATTCAAAACCGTTTACTTGATTTGGGCAGAACAACGACATGAAAACCCTAATTTTGACCCGTTTACAAAACCTTAACCAAACCTTTTCCAATTGTGAAATAAACTTAGGGCTTTCTTAAAATACATTAAATTAGGATTACCTACAAAAATTCAGACCCTAATTCCCACCCGATCACCCGATTTTGACAAAACAAGCTCAAGAACCCTAGTTTTTATACATTTTTAGAAATCATACTTAGAAGCAATATTATCAAAAACTGAAGGAGGTTATTGTTAAGCATACCAAATAAGAGTTGACTGCAGAAATTCGGCTCCTAACTCTTCTCCGATTGCTCGTATTGCTCTGGCGAACTTCTGACTCGTTTTAGGGTTTTTGTGAGTGTATTTTGATGAATTGGTACATAAAATCGAACGATTTTGGTCCGTATTTATAGCCATGAAGGTCGCCTCTGGTCCCTCCAAGTGTTATGATGATTAGCTGCTCGAAATCGACACGTTATGGCCAGCAAATCGGATCAAACGTGGAGAAGAAGTTGGACTCGTGGAGGTTTCTGCGTCAGAGCTGGGCCGCGTATCGCGCGGGACTCCCTGTCCCTTCTCGCGTACCGCCTGGCATCTATCAGGTAATGACACTTTTGGTCCCTCAGCTTTTTATTTACATTTCAGCCCCCAGTCTTCTACCAAACTGTTATTTTATGTACTAAAACCTTACGGGGCATATTTATAAAGGTTTCTAAGGCTCAGGACATGCTCGATGATATACGTATACGTACGTATATATATTTCTTTATATGTATATATATTTCACAAATTTACATTTTAGCCCCTCATACTTTTATTTCTTTATCATTTTATGTATTAAAACATTATGGGACATAATTCTAATGTCTTTAGGGCTCGGGATACCTTTGATAAGGTTTATATACTTTCGTATATTTAAATATATATTTATATATATTTTTCATCAATTTACATTTAAGCCCTTCTACTTTCACATACTTATCATTTCATGTTCCAAATCATTTTAGGACACATTAATAATAACTCCTAAGCCTCGATTTCATATATATACGTATAAATACGTATAATACTCGTATACGTTATGTATTTCTTCATTTTTAACCATTATTTCAACGTAAGGATACGTTCTTATTTATTTTTCACATGTTTAATTACTATAACATGTATTCCTACGTATATATTCATCAAATGAATATTTCACATGCATTTAAGCCTTTAGGATATGTATATGTATATACTTACACATATATCTAATTTAATACAATTGTGTACACGTATTTTTCTCCGGTCATCATTTATTTCTATCATATCAACTTCTAAACACATGTTTCATTTTGATATCATGTATATCAATTATCCTTCTTATCAATACGTGTATCATTCATATAAATCCTATCCTTTACCAATTTATTACCCGTTAATAGGTAAATATGCATTTTTCATATGTTTCATCACGTTTAGCTATCTAACACATATATCGTATGTAATTATAACATAAACATGTATAGTATTGCAAATCATTACCCCTTTTTCCCATTTATTAACTCACAACCCATAGCAATATATGTTTTAGCTACTTAACACGTATAGCACACGTATATAATTCGAGTTATGAAATTTTGGGGTGTTAGAAAAAATATATGTGGAAGTAAAGACTAAAGTGACAAAACCAAGTAAAGACCAAAGTGACTACAAAAATATATGGCAAACCCAATAATGAAACTAAAGATTCAAGTACATCGGCAATGTGGCTTTCTAATTGATTTGTACCATGCTATCTAAAATAGAGGACCTAATCTGAGCCCTCCATTTCATAGTTTGTGGAGAATTCTTTTTAGTGTGAGACAAATAATCCATCTCATGTATATAATACTTATGAAAATACAACTTAGAAACATTAAATTCATATGAACTAAATGCTAGAAAATAAAAGGTTTAATCTTAAAAATAATCTTATTAACAGGTTCTAAACCATCGAGTTAACATAAACAAATATCACTTATAAATTGTCGTCGCGCTGTATCGCGCTAACAGAAACGAATATCGCGTTGTAAATTGTCGTCGCTGCCGAACGCGCGAACAGAATACAAATAACGCCCTAACAAATTGTTGTCCGCCGCAACGTGCGGGCACCATCCTATATATATATATATATATATATATATATATATATATATATATATAGGAGGAAGATCAAATGCAAACAGCCCTTAGCGTGCGAACGGTGCGAACACGCAAACAGAAGACAAATAACACGCTATAAATTGTCGCCGCCACAACGCGCGGGCACACGGCTAGTATATATATATATATATATATATATATATATATATATATATATAGGGTGAGGTTCATTGTAGACACCTCCATAAGTGTAGACAAGTAGACACCCTATTTCACATGTGCAATTACTTTATTTCACATGTGTTTTCACATGTGAAATTTTCTGAACAATGAGAAAAAGGAAAAAAAAAAGAAAAAAGAAATTAATCATAACCATTAGATCAATAGATCTAATGGTGAAAAAAGGTGTCTACCTGTCTACACTTATGGGGGTGTCTACAATGAACTTTTCACTATATATATATATATATATATATATATATATAAATTTTTAGTCGTCTTAAGTTATTTAGTTCATTTAATTAAGGAAAATTGGATTCAAATAATCCCAACTTTTACATATTGCCCGGTAATAATTCCACATTTAAAAATCATTTCCACCAGTCCTAACTTTCACCCATATTTTTTCTAATGGACCCGCTGTTAACTTTTTTAACATCGTTAAATATCTGATGATGTGGCATGCTGACATGTAATTATCTTTATTTTTTTTAATCTCTTTTTCCACATGGCATTCCAAATCATCTCCCTGTTATATCCATAAAACCCCTAAATCCCTCCAACCCAATACGTATACACCGATCCTACCTCCCTCAAATCCCTAAATCCCTAATCCCCCACCCGTAAATCGTAACTCAAATCTGTCATCCCCTAAATCTTTAAATTCCAAATCGAAGTCTCAAATGGGTTGTTTTTCTTCTTCCACCTCTGTTTCACGCAAAACACAAAAAAAATAAAAAATTAAAAGTGGGGAAGAAGAACAGGAGACTAGCTGTACTATATCTTTTTATGCTAAATAAAGGGTATCTGTATATCCCTAGCTAACTACCAGGGAATTAAAACCTTCAAATTAGTTCATAAGTTCATGAGAGATTGCTTTAGTTTGGTGATTCACCAATGAATTCGATGAGGAACTTGAATCTGCGGTTAAAACATACCAGCAAAATTTCAATTTGAAAGCAACCGATGAACTCGATGAGGCGACGGTGAATCAGATCTCAAAACGTAGATGCAGAGTTAACGCAATCGCACGGTGGTCGGAGTCTTCGCTAACGCAATCGCATGGTGGTCGACGACGTTAAAAGGGTCTTCGCTAACGCAATCGCGCAGTGGTTGGAGTGGACACCGTTGACGTTTACGGAAACTAGTAGCTACAACTCCGTCGATCTTAAGATTGAATTCTGGCACTAGCCATTTCTCCCAACTGAAGTCATGATCTCCGGCGGCCGCTGGTGAGATGTTGACGTCGCCATCCCAAATATTGAATTTACTTTCGGTGAGATCTTAAGATTGACGTCGTCACCGCCATTTAGGAGATTGTGAGGCTGAATTAATTTCTTTTATTTAGAATTAAGAGAAAATATAATTAGGAAGATGACATGGAAAAAAAATCAATAAATAAAAAAAATTATGACATGTCAGCATGCCACATCATCAGATATTTAACGGTGTTAAAAAAGTTAACGGCGGGTCCATTAAAAATAATATGGGTGAAAGTTGGGACTGATGGAAATGGTTTTTAAATGTGGGATTATTACCGGCCAATATGTAAAAGTTGGGATTATTTGAATCCAATTTTCTTTTAATTAATAATAAAAGAAAATCAACACTCTTTATCTTCGGTTAAATATTAGTGAAGATTTATTCTCGGGAGTCTAAATACGCGTCCTTGGATTGACATCCGGTAATTACTAATACTGTGCTGCATACGAAGGGTACACTTGCCCGAGTGTGTAGTTTGGTCACCTAGTAATCTACCTTTTAAAACTTGAGTAACTTTTATAGACCTCATTCTACGCATCAGTGGCATTTTGCGTCCTCTGAATGTGGCAGATAGCCCCGAATACGGTAAGTAATAATCTAAATGACTGCAATTCAAATGCTTTAATGTGGAATTCGCGTCTCTGATTTGGTTATTTTTCTTGAACGGGGGAAGAAGATTTTAGTCTGTTTACTTTGGTGATCTATCACCTAGGGTATTTTGCGAGGCTCAATGGTCGGATACAATACATCGATGGGAGGGTTCGCTACTTCGACGAGGTGGACATTACCTCTTTCTCGTTCGAGGTGGACATTACCCCTACTTGAGGATCCCAGGTTTGTCTCTGGATTATGGACTGGTTCCATTCACTGATGATCCGAGGGAGTGCACGCCAAGAACGAGGAGGTCATATCCATCTACTTCGATGGAGATGTGGAGGTGTCTTCCTCATCCTCCTCCTCCCCCTCTGAAGGTAGCTACCCATGGAGAACATGCCGATATGACAATTCAGACAATTTCTCTATTGGGAGGATGTTTTAAGTTTATGTTGTTTTTTTTATCATATATATTTGTAATTAATTAACAGATATCACATCTTTTGGATTATATATGTAATTGTTTATGTGCTATGCATCCGATGTGTGTTTTGACTCTTCTTCCTGAAGAATTCTTGTTCTTTCGGTTGTCTTCTACATATATTAGGTTGTGTGACTAAATAGTAGTGTATAAAGAATTGTATTCAACAAGAATAATTTTAATTCACTAGATAATGGGTTTAAATACATGAGAATATCCTATAGACTAGGAACATAAATAACAACTTTGGTTATTTATAGTATATATTGTTCATCCTGAAGAACTCTAGTTTATCCAGTTCATCCTGAAGAACTCTAGTTTATCCAGTTCATCCTGAAGAACTCTAGTTCATCCGATTCTATTACATAAAGTTCATCATGAAGAACTCTAGTTTATCCGGTTCATCCTAAAGAACTCTAGTTCATCCAGTTCTATTACTAAATAAATCTTGATCCTGAAGAACTCTAGTTCATCCGGTTCTATTCTTCTTCTTCTCTAATGAATAACTAAAATTGATCCTGTTTAATTATTAATCATCTCAGTCCGCTGAGGTAGTCAAATAGTTGTCTAAAAATGTCATCTGGTTCTGTTCATCTGCTCTCAATCCAGATTAACTCCTTTTCTGAGGAATTCTAGTTCATCTGGTTTTGTTCTTCTTCCAATTTACTGAAGAAGTAAAATCTATCCGGTGTATAAATCATGTCATCACACTATTAGTCAATCAAAAAATTATAAAATGTAGCAAACAAGGCTTGAACTTGGGTCAGTCAAAAGAAAGGAACACACTACAAGATTAAGAAGAACCATTGAGACAAAAGTGTTAATTGGTTATATTTTAACGAGAACTTATTTAATTACTCCTATCACATAAAATATAATTGATAAACAAAGTTTGTGTGGTTAATGGTAATATATAGACACGGCAAAAACATGATTTGCATGGCTAAAGGTAATAAATATACACGGTTATCGTGGCCTGACCTTTCCACATCTTGCCACCATAGTTGGTAGCGTGACCTGATCACATTTAACTTTCCACTTCACTGTCACCAAAATCTTATGTACGAACGTATTTCCTGATTATCAAGAATCCTCCTGTTTTGTTTTGGATAACCCCATTAATGTAGATAGATTTTATCTCAATCATTAAAATTGATTTCATTCTAAATTTGATTGTTGCAAATAGATTTTATTGTGAACTGATGTGATTTTTATTTTATTGTGAACTGGTTAACCATCCTGAAGAACTTTAAAACTCTAGTTTACCCAGTTCATCCTGAAGAACTCTAGTTCATCTTCTCTCAATCCTCATGAACTCTTCTTCCTTGGGAATTGTAGTTCATCCGGTTTTGTTCTTCTTCTAATTTACTAAAGAAGTAAAATTTATCTTGTTTAGAAATCATCTCATCCCTCTATATCAAAATGCCAACATATACTAACATAACATATTAATATATACTTCATGTAAGATCACAGTTATGAGTAAAACAGAGGTTTGCTATGATTCATTGAAAATGTGTATGTTATTATAGATTAAAACTGTAATAATAAAACTGTAACAACTTATGTTAACATAAAAACTGGAATAACTTATGCAATTTTGCACAAATACAGGGATCAACTATTCGTCCAGCCAAGTTCATCCGGTTCCCATCTTGTTCTCCTCTTCAATAGCTTGTAACCGAAATTTGGTCTTGTGACATATGAGACTTTCATGATAGGTCCGTGACACTATTCTGCTGTCACTATCACCAATCCTGACTATATCTCATATCTCATATTCAGAAAACCCATTTAGAGCATCTTCTAAGCTTCTAATTGTGTTGCCATGTTCACTGGTGAACATGTGATACATGTCTGTTTCTTTCTTATACTCCCAGTTGGTCACTTGTTTTCTCTTAACCACATGAAGCCTGTTAGTTGTCATTATTAAATGGATTCGGTATTTGTCAGCCTAGCTTAATCCTGGATCTGGAACTGTACTATGCCTTGTGAATGACCCATCAGCTCTATAGACTACCAACTTTCCATCCTTATCAACTTCAAGCGTCGAAACAGGATTGTCAATGCTGCATTGTGTGTCTTCACCTACTTCCCCATATAAGTCATCCAAATACATCTTTATCCTCAACATTAAAGAGTCCTCTTGTGAACACGTACCCTTCATATCACCACGTAACTGTCTAACATCACCCAACTCATGGTCAGTGAGGTTGTACATAGCTTCTTTAGCTGTAAACTTTAGTGCTTCATCTGAACTGGTTGTGAACATGTATACTTTGGCTTGATCATCATACTTCCAGGAGATGATTCTTCTCCTTTCAGCTTGGACATCTCTGTATTCATCCTCCTCATTGATCACTTTTCCTTTTCCCTTTTTAGCCACTGACTTCACTCTTGGTGGGTGGTTTTTTCTGGTGACTTGGGTGGAGATGAGGGTTTTCGTGGTTTTTTTAGGTGAGGATATGGAGATGGAAGGGTATGATCAATTATAGGTTATGGTACAAAGGGTGTGAAGTTGTCTGTACTAAACTTTGGTGGAAGAGGCTTTAATGTTATAGGTTTAGGATGCTTTACAGGTTTAGGCTTTTTTTTCCGGTCTACTAGTTCTAGGAGGGTTTCTTCTGAGTTGCTATGAGACTAGAGTTCTGTTCAGATCAGAAAATGCTGGTGGTATTGGTTCACCTGTTCCTTTAAGATATTTGTTCTGTCTGTTTATGTATGGTATTTGAATATCTGATTCTTAAGCTATTAATACCAGAACTATTAATCTTTTTTGGGTCCTCCCCCCTCATCATAATGAAATAGCGTATGAGAAACTTGAGTTCTTCTTCCTCTGTCATAGGGTTTTCTAGGATTTTCTGTATCTCTTCTTCCCTTTTTATCGTCTCTTTCCTTTCATCAGCATCTATCTTTTCCTTCAGTTTTAATTCACCATCCTCTTGAACAACCCTGGACATCATATCACATAACTAATTAGCAGTTTTTAAATTTACTTGTTCAGACCCATTATTACTTTTATATTTGAATAACGCATCATGTCTCCTTCTAGTTTGAATGCCAAGGCCATGTCTCCATCCCTTTTTATTTGTTCAGCTTTCTCAGCATCTGCAAGGGACTGTTTTATCATGTTTACCTCATCTTCAGGGAAGTATACTTGCTGATCATCAATGAATGTTGGAGGCTTTGTCTTCTTAACAGCTGTAAACACCTTGTCAGAATCTGATTGGTACTGGGCATCACCAATTTTCCTTTTCTGAATCTGATTGCTTCAGCGGAAAAATCATTTTCATCAGGAGGTTCAATATTTGGCTCCACAGGCTTTGTCTCTTTAACAGCTGCAAAAACCTTGTCTTTGACTCCATCTTCTTCAACATCAGCTTCAACAACCTCTTCTGTTTCAGGAGTAGCAGGGGGAGCACTAGGCTTTAAAACGGGAATGATGGGCAGAGATGGAGCACGAGGCTTTATAACAGGAATGATGGGCAGAGATGGAGCACTAGGCTTTAAAACAGGAACGATTGGCAGAGATGGAGCACTAGGCTTTAAAACAGGAATGATGGGCAGAGATGGAGCACTCCTTAACCAACTACAGTTAAGAGTATTCCTAATCATCATTTTTCTCATGACAGATAGAGCTTCAGGAGCTATCTCCACATTTGTGGTTTGCAGATCACTCATCTAATTATCAGTAGTCACTTGCACCAGATGAAGTTGTTCAACCGGATCAACATGGCCTTCTTCCTCCGGATGAAGTTTTTCAACCGGATCAACTTATTCAACATGGCCTTCTTCCTCCGAATGAAGTTGTTCAACCGGATCAACATGGCCTTCTTCCTTCGGATGAAGTTGTTCAACCGGATAAACTTGTTCAACTGGATCAACTTGTTCAACCGGATCAACTTGTTCAACTTCATCAACATCTGATGAAGACACGCTGTGCAAGATCCTCTTTTGAATTAAATCTACTTTGACATGTGAATTTCATTTTAAATGTATGGTTGACAACCTTACCTATCAGTGGCTTTCACAGATTCTCCTGCCTTCAACCATTCAATTTCTTCTCCTTGAGCTCTCACAATTGCATGAAGAGCTGCCAATTCATTTTCAAGTTTTGTACATCGAACCGTCAATTTAGTATGTGTCTTGCTTCTCTCAACTGGTGTGCTGTTAGTATATTTGAGCAAAGAAGAGCAAACAAGCCGACCTTGTTCATGCTCAGCACCCATGGTTTCTTGGCACCTGGGATACCTGTTGTTAATCAAAGGTTCCTGAATAGGTTCCCTGACTGATACAGTTGCCATGGATTGGGTCTTAAAGATGTTGGCACTGTCCTCAGGGTCCAGTGGGACATCATGAGTAGTGTCAGCCTTTTCCACCTGACTTGCTACATCACTACTACAAGTCACCTTATCAGCAGAATGTGGGTTGGGTAATTGAACCAAGTCTAGCAGTATATTCCCTACAATAAGGGTTGGGGAATCTACTTCATGTGACCTAGGTGATATATCACCCTCATTCTGAGGTAGTCCTGTGGAGTTTCTAGGTGAAGGAAACCTAGTCCTCTTCTTTTTAGGTGATTGTGGAGTGGGTGTGGTTTTTGATGTGGACATCCTCTTCCTTTTGGTGGGAATTTGTATATTAGTGGAAGAAGATGGTCGGTCTGGTGTGGGCTCAACACTTGTTGGTGTAACAATGTTTTCACTAGGAGCAGTCCTGGCCTTAGGCATAGGGTGTGAGGTGTCTTTACCAAGAAAAACAGTTTTGTTCACTTGCATGTTAGAAAGTGTTTTACTTGTAAAAGATTTAAGTTCAAGATGTTGATCAGAGATTTGTAGATTTGGAAATTCACAATTGAGAATGTTTTGGATGAATCTGGGGTACATGCAAAAGATCCTTTTAGGTTTTAGATTTTCCAGCATTCCGTCAAATATCATTTTTGAAAAGTTAAAGTTG
This sequence comes from Deinandra increscens subsp. villosa, assembly GCA_039602395.1. NCBI lineage: Eukaryota > Viridiplantae > Streptophyta > Magnoliopsida > Asterales > Asteraceae > Deinandra > Deinandra increscens. Next base: position 90,038,040 of record JBCNJP010000027.1, on the reverse strand, counting down.
AGCCCATTTACCAATCCATGAAAAGTGGATGAGGTGCGACAAGTTCATCCCATGCGGTTTTCTTGTCAGATAGGCAGTGGAGAATGGTATGAGAAAGATATCGCCAAACATAGGGTAGTTGTCCCTTTTTGATAGTCCCACAAGTTAAGTCACCCCCATACCCAATTGCTTCGTACGTCTTCAAGTACAATTCAGACTTGTAATCACGATCACCTCCTGCATCACTGAATTTCAGATGCTTCTGGATCATTTCTTCAGTCGCACTAATCTCATTCCCATTAACTCTAGAGTGAATTTACCAATCCCGTTGCTATCAACAGATTTTTTGGCTGAGTCCCAAAATTCAGCATTTCTCTGCTTGCATATTACAGGTTTCACAGTTAATGCAAATTGAGTGTTGGATTTCTCGAGGAAATCATTCATTTCATCAAATAGCTTTGACTTATCAGACTTCTCGAAGTACGCTAAAACGTTGTGTTCGGCGAAGAACAGTTGAGTAGGCTTTGATGCAGCCTTTCCATTCAATTTGGGTGCCATTTGTGAGAAATTAGAAAATAAGGTTTAGGTTTAAATTGCCAATTAGAAACCTGGAGAGAAATAGAGGGTAACTATTTTTCGAAAATGCAGTTTTATACTAATGGCAGTTCTTCTGGATCACAATGAACCCTAAGAATTAAAATAGAGGAAGTTATTGGAGTTTGCCAATTTAGTTGAAATCGGGATGGGGTATTTTTTGATAATTTAATTTGGTTTAGAATAATATTATTCATTTTTTTAAATTGAATCCACATCAATTAGGGTCGATTAGGACCGATGAGGACAAATGAAGATAAAGTAGGACCAATTAGGACCAATGAAGTCATGAGGCCCAATTAGGGTAAATTGGGGTCAATTTGGGTCAATGAGGATTAATTAGGGTCAATGATGAAGACCAGTTATAACTAACGAGGTTCGATTTTGCTCAATGACGCCTTATGAGGACCAAATATGACCAATTAGGGGCAGTTAGGGTCTATTAGGCCGATTGAGGGTCAATTACGCTTAATGAGGACCAGTAGACCGAATTAAGGTCAATCATGGTCATTTCTGACAAATGAGGACCAATATGGACCAGTGAACACTCAGTTAGGATGAATTAGGGCCAATGAAGGTCAATTATAGTCTATTAGGCTGAGTTAGGTTCAATGAAGATCACTTACGGTTAATTACGACCAATTAGGCTCATTTAGGGCCAAATATAATCAATTGGGATCAATTAGGCCTAAATGACTCAAATTTGTTGTACTTCAAAGTATCTGGTTCTCAATGAGTCTAGTTGGTCCTTATTGAGGCTAAGGGACACTAATTGGATTGGTCCAAATTGTGCCAAATTGCTCCTCATTAGCCCGAATTGAGACATATTGGTACTTATTATGTCTAATTGGCCCTCATCGGTCCTAACTGGCCCTAATAGTTCATAATTCATCCTTATTGGTCCTAATCGAGCATATTCGACCATCATTGGTCCTAATGGGTCCTCACTGACCCTAATTGAACCTAATTGGTCTTAATCGACCATCACTAACCCTGATTTACCCTTATTGGTATCATTGGTCCTCATTCAAACTAATTGACCCCAATTAGTCCTAATTGGTCATACTTGATCATCAATCCTCATTAGTCATGTTCCTTCATGCTCCGTCCTTATCGGTCCTATGAGCATAATCGGCATTCTCATTGAATTAGTCCTAATTCATATTCATTGATCATATTAATTGACCATAGCTGGTCTTCACTAAAGTATCCTAAATGAAGCTAATTGTCAGTATTTAGTCCTCATTGAGTCTAGTTGGTCCTAATTGCTCCTCACCATCCTAATTGGCCGTCGTTTAATATTTTTGGAAACAAAATTATTATACATGAGAAATTCGCAACATGACGGTCTTTTCGTATTTTTGTTCTAAATTGCATAGTAATTTATCATTTTCATTTTTGAGTTGTGTTTTAGTAATGTCACCATTTTTTGTAGTTGCGTTATCCCGGCCACAAAGCACGTGTTAGTATAATCTTGTTTATTATATCTAAAAGAAAATAATGAAATTAATATTAAAACATAATTTTTGTTAGGGCTTTTAACTCCGATCATCGTCCAGATCTGCTTAAAGGATCACAGTTATATCAATCGTAATTGATGTACTCGTACGCTTTCACAATCTCATTATTTTAACACCTCAAGAGGATGAAGCTCCTGCTCAAGCTCAGGGAGGATGAAGTTCATCTTGAAGAAGAACTTGCAAACCCACAAGAAGAGGCACTTGAAGACTTTTACGAAGTGGATCATGAAGTTCATCTTGAAGAAGAACCTGCCGGAAGAGCCACGTGGAGACATTTAATTAATAATTAATTATGTTTATGTTTAATTTTAGGTTTAGTTATGTTTAATATACATATTGTTTTTATTAATTTTGGGTTTTAATATCAGTTTAAACAAATCCCCCCCCCCCCCCCCCACCGCCCCCTTCCCTTTTAATTAAAAAAATTCACCAAAAAATTTGAATTTCCCACCATTAGTTCAAATTTCACCTAAAATTTCAAACTAAATTTACTTATTATCGATTCATCAGATACTTTTCCCTCTCACTTTATCAAAAAATTCCTAGTTAAACGCCTCCAGGGAATAACTAGGTAAATTCTTTACATCACAACTTAATCATACTATTCTCAAGTACCTTATAATAACATATACTCTTGTTCCTGAAGAACACAATCCGGATGAACTCTTGTTCCTGAAGAACACAAATAGATGTAAGTTTATGCTACATAAGAATATATACTTCATGTAAGAACACAGTTATGAGTAAAATGGAGCTCTGCTATGATTCATTGAAAATGTATGTTAATACAAAAAAATAGAGTATATACATAAACTGTATGAATAAAACTGGAACAACTTATGTTAGATTAAAAAAACAGAATAAATACTATCGTATCGGGATCAACTCTTCTGCCAACCAAGTTCATCTGGTTCCTATCTATTTCTCCTCTGCAATATCTTATAACTGAAATTTGGCCTTGTTACATAGGACACTTTCATGATAGGTCCGCGACATTATTCTACTCTCACTTTTTACCAATTAAAAAACATTGTTCTCGGTAAATTCTAAGGAGATTTGTGTTGGATCTAGCCACAACACTAATCATGATGACATACACACAACGGTTAGTATTTGTCAAACTCATTTTCGGTTTGATTGCTCCTTTAAATAAAGTAATTAATTGAACTATAGGGCGTGAAATCGGTGGTCGATCAACCTCATCAGAAGCGGTTGAAAAGAAAAAGGTAAATATTTGCCAGTCAAGTTTCATTCCGTTCTATAGTTTCACAGTAATCTGTTTGGTAATGTAATGTAGTCCCATTTAAATGTTATTTTGTACCTCAAACACTTGGGCTAGCTAGGGATTGTTGGAACAAATGGTGAGATGTGTACCAAATAAAGTTCAACTGACTTTGAAGTTGATCCGGAACTTAATGTGATGTTCATCCGAATGTTTTAAGTTCATCTGGAAATCAATTGAACTGTAGGACCTAATGACCCATACTACTTGCAATAAAATGGCACTCCTCAGTCCATATCTATCATGGTGGTAAGTATTTCAAAATTGCTATATATATTATGATCAATTTCCATAACCTAATTATCAATTAAATGTTTTGGTATAGGAACGAATACAAGAAAAAATGGTCCTAATTAAGCTCAAATCTGAACAGTTGAAGATGAAGATCACGTGGTAGTGTTGTTGGCTCATGGATTGAAAATTAAATTGAGAATAATCCTTGTATGGAGTGTAATTTTCTTTATTTTTATTTTTTTATTTGTATTTCATTTGTATTTGACTTGTAATTGAATTTTATTTGATTTGTAATTAATAATTTGTAATAGGTTTTAAATTGGCCATGCGTATAACAAGGACACAACGATTTCAACAACCTTTTGGTCACATTTTTTTTCTTCCCAAATATATGTTGCTAAAACACAAATATATGTGACCATATATATAATACCAAAGGCCACACTTTTTATATTTTAACGTGGCCATTTCCACCCTTTGGCCAAGTGTATTGGGACAAAATATCTGATTTCAACTACCCTTTGGCCATTTTTTTTCAAATATATGTGGCTAAAACACAAATATACGTGACCATATAATACCAAAGGCCACACTTTTTATATTTTAACGTGGTCGTTGCCACCCTTTGGCCACGCGTATTGGGACAAAATATCTGATTTCAACTACCCTTTGGCCATTTTTTTTTCCAAATATATGTGGCTAAAATACAAATATACGTGACGATATAATACCAAAGACCACACTTTTTATATTTTAGCGTGGCCGTTGCCACCCTTTGGCCACGTGTATTGGGACAAAAATTATAATTTCAGCAACCCATTTGGCCACGTTTTTAACATATGTGGCTAAAACACAAATATACGTGACCATATAGTACCAACGGCCACGCTTTTGATATTTTAACGTGGCCGTTGCCACCTTTTGGCCACACGTATTGGGACAAAATGTATGATTTCAACAACCCTTTTGCCACGTATTTTTATAATTTATGTGGCTAAAACACATATATATGTGACCATATAATACCGAAGGCCACGTTAAACAAACACATGTGGCCGTTGGGACCCTTTGGCCATGCTCTCGGGAAGAATTGATTGATTACAACAATAAATATTGGTACCCTTTAGCCACGCTTCTAGGTGGCTTCAGCCACTGATATTCTAACATGGTTGTATGATACATACGGTGACGAGACATTTTGTGTCGATTGAAATGGAAAAAAACGTGGCCAAAGACCTTTGGTCACGATTTTTTTCCGTGGCCAAAGGTGAATTTTGACGTAGTGCATGCACAGTGACTTCTTCTCCCCGTTAAAATGAAAAACCATATTTTAGGATTTTTCATTTTATAAAATAAGGACACTATTTTTGCTTTTTCAGTTTTCTCCCCCTAAACTACAAACGAAAAGTAAAGAAAGAAAATTGATCAACTGACACGGATACCTATCTGTGTAAAATTTCAGAAAAACTTTCAGGTTAGCAAGATGAATCATGAAATTTAACTTAAATAAGAAAAATACTCATCCATTAGTAACTTTTCAGTCACCGATAGGTCTTCTAGAAGTACCTGCACACTGGTCAAACACATTAGTTCTTAAATGACCCGAAGCGGATCGTTTCTGGTCGACTAGTGTCCTGGTTTTGCTTTGAAACCACCTTAGGTTTCCAGTGTTGTTGTTGTGCTGGTAAAACAGTCTTTGATGGATTAATCACAATTGATTGTGACGAACAACCTACATTTCGAACTTTTGAAAATTTTGGAATAAATCTTTCTTGCTTTTTAAAGAATGTAGGCTGAAATTTATCAAAAACTCTGCCACTTTCATCAATGAACTATGGTTTGGCAGGTTTACCAACAACATGAATCTTTTGTTGCCTTTGAGTAGAAACAGTAGGAACCGAACAATCTTTTGCCATATGCCCTTTTTGGCGGCAAATGTAACACAAACGATTGTGTATGGTATTTCTTTTAGGAATCTGCAAAGCCTCACAAACATTATGAACTCCAAAATGATCATAGAAAGAATCATATACCTGATGTCAATGATCATGAACCCATTTAGAAGTCGGCCTCTTTGGAGTAGAATTTGAACTTCAAGAAGAAAATTTGGCAGTTTGATTCTTCTTGTTCATTGCAGCATCATCTTGCACAAAAACTTCAGATATCTTTTGAGCATCTACGCAATGAAGCGGAAGTTCTTTATCAGAAAAGTTTTGTTCCAAACCCTTGAGCTTGTAAAACCTCTTGGGTTGAACTTTTTCAACTTTGAAAACATCTTTCTTCACTTGCTTCAATTTGATTTTCTTCAAATTTTGTTGCTTTGAAGCTTGAACACCATCATCTTCAACTATTATAGACTTGAACCCCAAACCAATACTTTTACAAGAAGTCTTCTCTTCCGAACTTGTAGATGTATGCCCATTCATTGCCAACCGAGAAAATTAAGCTTTAACTTCATTAACATTCTTTTTGGCATAGAAGATCGTCTCATCAATGTCAATATGAGAACAAATCTTGTTTGTAAAAGTAGCTGACCGTTCACTCTTAGTTGTTGAAGAACTAGACACAAACGTTGAAAATTTATGAACCTCAAAATTCATTTCATTCTTTTTACCAGCCTTCTTATTTCTCTTCTTCTTTATAGTCTTTTCTTCTTCAATCTCTTCTTCTTCAGTAGTGGAGGATGGAAACTTTGAATAATCATAAGCTTCGACTTTTTCTTTGACAACATTAACAACTTTTTTAATGATAGTTGGGGGTGTAACTGTCTTATCAAAAACATTTTTTAAAATTCTCATATTTGGCCAGAAAACTTGTAAATGATTGTGAATACGTGACATTGTTCAGAAGATGCTTGGCATCAATCACCTCAATTTTCAAATCAAATTTTTTTTGTTATGCTTCTGACAATTCTTTCTCAGTTGCAATTAACCTTTTAGCAACCCTGTTTGTTTCTGATTTTTGCAATCTAAGATTGTCAAGATTTGTTTCTGATAGTTTGCTCACCAAATAATTCTTCCTTCAACTTATCTTCATTTCTTTTCTGAATATCAAGATTTGTGTTCAACAACTTGTTAACCCTTGTTAATTCCTTCTTGTCTTTCAATAACGCTTCATTCTCAATAGAATAACTTTTTGCCTTAGCTGCTAATTCATCATAAGTCTTATTAAGCACATCAAGTTTGATCTTCGATTTGTCAAACAGATCATTGAAATCATTTTCAACATCTTTTACTTCATCCTTCCATTTCTGAACATCCTTAACTATGTCAACCTTTTCTTCACTTAACATGGCATTCTTTGTTTCACAATCCTTTCCATTCTGTTTAGATATCTCCAACTCTTCCTTCACCAATTGAAGTACCTCAGTAAGCATTTTGACTTAACAAAGACTCATTTTCTTTCAACAAACTATCGATTTGACCTTCAGAATTTTCATTCTCGGCTGATTCAAAGGAACTTGAACAGAATAATAATCATCTTGTGCAGATGTGATAATCAAAGCAGATTCATCAAAAAACTTACCCCATTCACAAGCTCATGCAATATTAACAGTCAAAGCTTTTTTATTTGAATTACTTGATATTGATTGAGTACCAATATTAGTAGCTTTAAAATCAGATTTGTTGGCATGCGATTGCTGACATTCTCTTGCAATATGTCCAACATTGGAACATTTGTAACATTTTATCTCAGATTTATCAAATCCCAGCCTTCCACCTGCATCAGCTGGTTGTCTTCCAGTTTTGTTGAAGAATCGTTTTTCTTTCCGAGTTAACATAGCCAATTGCCAGGCTATATCTGTTTCATCCAAATAATCATCATTAATTTCATCAAAATCTTCTTTAGCCAATTTTGCATCATTGACATTGTTGATAATCATTCCAAAGGAAGATGAAATTAAAGCAGATATCAACGTACCACAATCGTCAATTGTCTTAACAGAAAATGCATTCTGCTTTGTTATACCAGGAATTGTAAAAGTGCAACCTCTTGAAGAATCAACATTATCAGAAACCCCAGACACATTTCCACTAAAATCATTAGTTGGTGCCGAACTAACACTGATAGGTTTAGCTTTAGCATTGATGCTTGCGGCATTCTGACCATGATACAATTATGGATTTTGCAACTTAGCAGTGGACTTGTTTGAATTCAGCATCTCCATTTCTCGAGTATGCAGTTTACCAGTTAACCCATGAAATGATAATGCAGAGAATTCTTTTGTCATGTGTGATCAACAAAACATAATTTTCCCATTTTTCCAGCAAAGCCTCCAATATCTTTTCTTTCAATTCTTCATCAGTTTTCTCAATTCCAACAATTTTCAATATACTGATAAGATGTGAAAATCTTGGTACAAGAGCCGTGATGTTTTCATTATCATAATATTGAAATTGTCAAACTCTTTGTTTAGCACCTTTCGTCGACTCTTCTTGTATTGATCATTGCCTTCACATCTTGCTGATAAAGCATCCCATAATTGTTTAGATTTCTTGCAAGTGCTGAATTGATGTAGCAATTCAGTAGGTAAAGCCATGGTAAGATAACCAAAAACCTTTTGTTCAAGCTCATAACTTTTTCTTTCATCAGCATCAAAATCTTTAATTTCCTTATAATCCCCTTGATCAGTTGTATACATATAAAGCTTTTGAATTGGAATCCATAAATCGATATCATTCGTGCTAATATAAGCAGAATACCGTTGCTTCCATTTTTGATAATCCTCCAATTTCAATAACTTGGGAACTTTCTGACTTGTTTCGATTTTGTTATCAAAATTTATCATCGCTTGCATTGTATTCTGCATAACCGCAAAAGCTTGGAAATCCGACATCTTGAAAAAAAATTTCGAAATTTGTTAACCGAACTGAATCCGAACTGAAGATATTTATCCAAACCCAACCAAACTGAGACTTGTCCGAACTGAAAGATATATCCAAACTACAGCCGAACTGAAAACTAAGCGAACTGAACCAAACTAAAACTTTCTGAACTGAAATCAAACAAACCAAGACCCAAACTTCTTCGAACCAATATTTCGTGTAACCGAACTAATGCGAACCAAACATAACCAAACAGAAACTTAACGAACTTGACCGAACTAAGACTTCGGATGTCTGAACTAAAACGAACTGAGGGTTTGGTTGACGGTTATTTTTCAGATCTGAGAATCTCACCCAAACTGGAACGAACCGAACATTTTTTCAATCAAAAATAACGATTTTGGATAGATTTGAACGAGATTTTCAGCAGTGGATCAGAAAAAGTGACAAGGAATTATTTAGGAGTGAAATTTTCATGAAATTCTCCATTGAAATGGTCAAAAACTCTCAACAACGCTCCAAAAACGACACTTTTTGTTTCAAAAACCCCCAAAAATAGCAACCACATATCAGTAGAGTGAACCAGAAAGCTCTGATACTAATTGTAAAACGCGTGAGCGTTAGATCGTCTACTCGATCTAGCTATTTAGGATAAGAAACGTAATTAAAAGATTGTTTTATTAATCAAAACGAACAATTATAATCTAGGAAATCACTCAGAACATTCATAGAGAAAAACACCTTTGAAACACACTTAGCTCTGAACTCGTTCTCCACTCCCTATTGAATTACAAAGCAAAACGGCTATATATACTACAGCCTGCCGATCTCACATGACCCAAACTGTGAGTTCGACTGACACTTCGTGTTAATTCGTTTCCACTTCGTTTGACAGCCAGTTTGCACAACTTCGTCTTGTTCAGATACTTCACACGACGAACCGTTCATACACTAACAAGTATGCTTAGTATGGTTAATTTAGCTTAGTCTATCATTATCTTTTTAGTTTAATATTTGTGTCTTGAGCATTTGTGATACAGATACAGGTTTTGTAGTCTGATTCGGACCGGGAGGTCACGACACCTGGCGTGGTAACCATTCCATGGGACAAATAGTCAGAAAACAGCGAAAATTTAGCCCAAATTTTTCCAAAACCAAACTATTTTTTATTTTCTGTGTCCCTAATTCACCAATGTACGAGTAGATTGAGGACAATGTACATTTTAAGTGTTGGGGGACGGGAAATTAACGGGTAAAGTTTTTGAGAACTTAAACAATTGCTCAGTTCGATATCAAGCCTTACACAAAACCTTTTCAAACAGGCCTTGATATCCCCTAATATTTCAAAATTTTCTCGTCTTTAATGGAACGATACGCCTAATAGTTTTCCCTCCTAATTATAAATATTTCAAGTTCCATTTAATTATAAACAAATTTTCAAAATAAATTGAAATATTCCTTTATGACAAAATTAACCAATTTATTTTAGAAAAACAAATTTTTTCCCTTCCCCCGTATTTAGTGAGAATTTGAGCCCAAATATAGCATGATCACCTATATACATGCTCTTTTTCCTAAATTATGAGAGAAGCCTGGTGATTCGACAGAGTTAGAACTTGACATGTGTATACGTCCCGAGATGGATAAAATTAGGAACACTTATTTAAATGATTGAGGTACCTAAGATTTTTCCACCATCCATTTCTTAAACCCCTTTTCATTCACTCCATAAAATTCCCCTAGTTAACCCCTTTAAGCCTAAGCCATTCGTTTCTAAACCTCTTTTATTTTGTAAAAATCACCCCTTTATGAAAAATAACTTCCCCTTTTTATTTCTTATTTATTTTTTGTAAAAAGAGGGTCTTTTATAAAATTTCAACGCTGTGATTTTTTCCGAAACAAATAAGGCTATAATGTTGATCCATAGGTCCTGCATTTATATTCAGATGCAAGTTTTTGTCTATGAAAAAAAATGAGGATAGTTGTTAGAGCAAAGAGAATTCTTAAAACATAATCCCTGAATTAAAAGAGCAAAGATCTCTATAAATGTAGTATATTCTTTTGAAAAAGTCACTGGCAAGAAACCGAGTTTTAGAAGACTGCTCATTTACACCTTTTTACCCGTTTTCAAATATACCTATCCAAACCTTACCCAAACATTCCCTTTAAAGCCCTCATGATACTTATGTGGATTCTAGTGGGATCTATGGAGGTTTGATCAAATGTCAAGCCTATGCTGTCTGCTCGTCTTCACCCAGGTATGAGTGTTCACCCAAATCAGATACAATCCCTGAGAGTTGAGTGAATATTTGTGAGGCTAATAATTTTGAATAGAAATAAATTTCAGTAGGTTTGCCATAAATTTTTGTATTTCAATTTAAATGGAGAAAATAAAAATAAATCAATGGAATAAGCTATCAAAAATGACGGAGGACCACTTTTATGTTGTCTAACCTATGAGGCGCAAGCAGATGAAATCTTTGGGAAAGCAAACATGGACGTGTGGGGATATTTGATGAACATCAAATTATACATATCTTTAGACCAAATATCTCTCGCAAAATGGCAAAAATCTGATCTGCTAACTTCAAAACAAGTCTATTTTGTTTTCTTTTTAGTTTTTCAGGTTTGAAAGGGAAAAAATCACAAAAGGAACATATTATGATAAAAAAACGGAAGAAAAATGTAAAGTTCCTGTTGATACATGCAGATGGCAAGATGCTGGGTCAGACAATGATTTAGAAGAAATCAAGAAAATCAAGAAAAAGCCTAGCTAGCCAAACCAGAGCCGAACTATGGGCGAGCCGCCAGTTCGAACAAGCCCCAGTTCGGCTGGTCGGGTTCATTATATAGAATGTTAAGCTAGAAATTTTGTAAAGTTTTTCTTAAGTGTGTGTTATCAAAGGTGTATTGCTCTGAGTCTTTGTACCTCTGTTCTTGAGTGAAATCAAAGATAGAGTTTAATTACCTTGCGTTTGATTGTTTTGTTTACACGAATGACATGAGTTGATCATGTTGGACTCGGTCTGCCCAAGTCACATACTAGATTGATGTGGCTAGTACGTTATGATCCAAGACGGGTCATACCCAATAACGAGCTAGACAAACACCCAAAAGACATCCATTTAAGATATGATCAAATAAATAGATGTCACTAATAGAAGACAATTAGAAATCGGTTTATAATTAATTGAACTTGTGATTGAATCATATGAATGATTTAGATTAGAGAAGCAAAATAACAATTCTATTTAATTGGTTAAATAATATTGTTACATAACATATATATTAATATGTTATAAGTTTATTTTGTAGACAACATGTAAAATGTTACATATATTGTCCAAATGAACAAAGACTAGAAAATGGACTAGGTTCATTGGAGGGCATTTAAATGAGTTCGAAATAAATTTTCCCCCTCTTTTTACCCTCCTAGAACCGGCCTCCCACCCTCTTAATGAGGGTGGTTGTGCCTTTTATATAACCAAGACATATAGTCTTGCAATGGGTACTAGTCTATTGATTACTTGCTTCCTCTACACGCTTCTCACTCTCTCTCAAAAGCAAGAACATCTTTTTGCTCCCAAAATCTGGAAATTGGTTCTAAGATCTCGTTGGATTCGGATTCAACAAGAGGGAGGAAAGGGTTGGTCTTTAAGAAATCCTAGCAACTCTTGGTTTTGGTTCCGCATACCACAAACCGAAAGTTTTGTTCATGGTTTCCCGTTGTCTTTCAAGATGCTTCACTAACATGCATGTCGTTATCTTAAAAGATTAAAGCATTTTATCATTTTTTTGTTTTTGTTGTTTGGACAACAAACCCACGTTTTCGGTTTTGTGTTGGACCGAAAAAGAAAATGGGTTAAAAGGGAACCACTTTTACATTTGTACATATGGATGTATCTTTGGATATATGTTTAGCCCTAGCCAAAAGACCTTGTGGATGCTTGTGGTGAATGTTTTGGTTTTTTATTTAGTTATTCAAATGGTTTTAATAGTTAAATAGGTCTTTAATGGTTTTGTATAAAAATTTTGCATATTGACATGTGTCATATGCAAATCTTTTAAGTTGTATGCATTTTCATTTTCTAGAGAAAAATGAGGTAGGATTTTTTTCCTTGTAAACATGCATCAAGATGAAGACCATGGAAAACACTCAAGGAGGGAACAACCAAGGATGGAACCCTTGAAGCATATGGATGCGGGATCAAGTGGGAGTTCACATATACATCACTTGTGTGATCTTGTCCCTTAGGAGAGACCTTGACACACACTTTTTCGCTAACAAGTGTTGTCAATAGTTGACTATGGCTATGCACCTATTTTATTATGCTTGTGTGGTTGTTTATTTTCTTGTTTGGATGATGTTTTGATATGCATGCTAAAACAAACTAATAAACATTAACAAGCTAAAACCGGTTCTTAAAATTATCATTAACAAAGACTAATAAAATGTGTTTTATTAAGTTGATGATGATTTATTAATAAAATGGGTTTTATTTAAAGAACCATGAAATATGGATTTCAAACAACACTAGGGTACCATACATTTGAATGCATGTGAATTGTATGGTACATAGAGTTTTCTACACTAGAATTATGAAAACTAAAACGACCCTTTTCAAAAACAAGTTTAAACGCCATCCTTTTATACAACACTCAATTTTCTTGTAAACTCTTTATGGGATAATGGTCACCTAACCATATTTGAGGGAACTTTTAAACTTGGGGTAGGTTTACCATATTTGTGGGATAAAGGTCACCTAACCACTTGTATGCATAAATCTACACATGTGTATAAGTAGTACAACTTGATTTGGAGACCATGTGAATAGGGTCACCGAAGCATGGGGAACCAAAGGCGTTGATGGGATTAAACATGCCAACTAAACATAAGATGTTTAATTGATCCCATACTACTAGAAGTTGCAAAGAGTTGCAATTGTCAAACGTTGACTACCTTGTTAATTTAAGGAGTGGGATAAAGGTCACCTAACCACAACTTAAATGTAACGTTGGATTCTAGGTTTTAATTTATTAATTTTCTATGAGACACAAAAGGGTATTAATTAAATTAAAAGGTTTATATTGATATCGAAGATACTTAATAGAACTTTGTTAAATTTTGTAGATGGCCAATAATAACGAAATCATCCCCGCCACAAACGTCCATAACCTATCACTAAGATCCATCTTAGACAAGAATCGTCTCAACCAAGACAACTTTGTGGATTGGTACCGCAACTTGAGAATTGTTATCAAACAAGAAAAGAAGTCTTATGTGTTGGACGATCCTATCCCCAACGAACCCGATGTCGAAGACGTTGAGGCTTATGCCGATTGGGTGAGCTACACCGAGGACTCGGTCCAAGTTTCATGCCTCATGCTAGCAAGTATTATCCCCGAGCTTCAAAAGGATTTAGAGAATCATGGGGCATACGACATGATATGCTAATTGAAGGAAATGTTCCAACAAAAGGCAAGGACCGAGCGCTTCGAAACGGTTCGAGCACTCCATGCATGTCGTATGGACGAATCACAAACGGTTTTATCCTATGTTCTTAATATGAAGAGCCTCATTGATCGTCTTGAAAGGCTTAATTGTCCCGTTTCAAAAAAGTTGGCTACGGATTTGATCCTCAACTCTTTGTCAAAGAAGTTTGAAACTTTTGTATTGAATTACAATATGAATGGTTGGGAGAAGACCATTCCCGAGCTTCACGGGATGCTCAAAACGTCTGAGCAAGGGATGGGCAAAAGTGTTGTGCCCGTTCTAATGATCGATGAAGGTAGTAGCAAGAAAAGGTCTCGCTCTACCTCTAGTTCCTCAAAGGCAAAGGTTGCCAAAGGAAAGGGATTCGTCAAGGGGAAGGGAAAGAAAGAAGCCCCCAAACCGAAGGAGAAGAAGCAAAAGGTTGCTTCAAATGATCCATGCTTTGAGTGTGGTGAGGTAGGACATTGGAAGAGGAATTGTCCAACCTATCTCAAAGGGTTGAAAGCAAAGAAAGATGAAGGTCAAGCCTCGGGTAAGACCTTTATGATCTATATTGAGCTTAATGCTATTTCTTCAAACACATGGGTATTGGATACCGGATGTGGAACTCATATATGTAATATGTTGCAGGGGTTCAAAAGAAATAGGCAATTGAAGAGGGAGAAGTTAGTCTCTTCATGGGAAATGGAGCGAAAGTTCAAGTTGAAGCCAAATGAGACTATATTTTGGAACTTCCAAGTGGTTTGGAAGTATTTTTGAATAATGTATTGTATGCTCCTAGTTTGACTAGGAACATAATTTCCGTTTCCCGTTTAAGACATTTTGGATATGATTTTAAGTTTGTTAACAATGATATCCATGTTTCAATGAATGAAGTGTTTTATTTTAAAGCTAGCCCTTTAAATGGTATTTATGAATTGGTTCATGAAAACACTTCATATAATAGCTTAATATACCAAACCACCACCAAGAAACTCAAAAGAGATTTGAGTGACACCTACATTTGGCATTGCCGCCTTGGTCACATTAATAAGAACCGCATACAAGCAATACAAAAGAGTGGTCTTCTGAAAACAAATGAATGCGATTCGTATGACGTATGCGAATCTTGTCTTCAAGGGAAAATGACTAAGGCACCTTTTAGTGGAACTACCGAAAGGGCAAAGGATTTTCTAGGGATCATACATTCGGATGTAAGTGGACCTTTTAAGCCAACTTCTAGGAATGGTGAAAGATACTTCATCACCTTTACCGACGACTATAGTCGCTATGGGTATGTATACTTGCTAGCACACAAAGATGAAGCTTTTGAAATGTTCAAAATATTCAAGAATGAAGTAGAAAATCAACTCAACAAAACAATAAAGATCCTTCGTTCGGATAGAGGAGGTGAGTACCTAAGCAATGAATTTCAAGACTATCTTAGGAGTTGTGGGATTGTCTCACAACTTAGTCCACCTCGAACGCCACAGCATAATGGTGTATCGGAGAGGAGGAATCGAACCCTATTGGATATGGTTCGATCTATGATGTGTAGAAGTTCATTACCTCTATCATTTTGGGGTTATGCCCTACTCTTAGCGGCCCGCATTTTGAATATGGCCCCAACCAAGAAAGTGGAAAGGACACCTTTTGAGTTATGGCATGGAAGAGTTCCATCCTTATCTTATCTAAAGGTGTGGGGTTGTGAAGCTTTAGTAAAGCATGATGCTTCGAACAAGCTAGATCCCCGGTCCACTAAGTGTATATTGGTAGGATATCCTAGAGATTCTATAGGATATTACTTCTACAATCCAACAGAGCAAAAAGTATTTATTGCTAGAAAGGCCGAGTTCTTGGAAACTAAGTTCCTTATGGAAGGAACTAGTGGAAGAACGGTGGAACTTGAGGAGGATCAAGAACCACAAGCCGATACACGTTTGGTTGAAACTAGCCCTCAACAAAAGGTTGTTGAAGATGATCAAATGATTGATCAAAACACACACAACGTTCGCAGATCTGGTAGAACTAGTAGTCAACCTGAAAGATATGGATTTTTTATGGAGGGATGCTATGTGGTAGATTCGGATGAACCAACCACTTACCATGATGCAATGACCGATTCCGAATCGGACAAATGGATGGAAGCCATGAACGTTGAGATGCAATCCATGCATGCCAACCAAGTATGGGACTTGGTAGTGCGACCTCCTAATTCCAAGGTAGTTGGAAGTAAGTGGGTTTTCAAGAAGAAAACCGACATGCATGGAAACTTAGACACATTTAAAGCTCGACTTGTAGCAAAAGGTTTCACTCAAACTCAAGGGGTTGATTATGATGAAACTTTCTCGCCGGTGGCAATGCTAAAGTCGATAAGGATATTATTTTCCATAGCCGCCCATTATGATTATGAGATATGGCAATTAAATGTCAAAACGGCTTTCCTAAATGGATATTTTGAGGAAGATGTCTATATGGCTCAGCCCGAGGGTTTTGTCGATCCAAAACATCCTAATAAAGTGTGTAAGTTAAAGAAATCAATCTGTGGATTGAAACAAGCATCAAGGAAATGGAATCACTGTTTTGATGAAGAGATAAAGAAATTTGGCTTCATCAAGAACGAGGATGAGGCTTGTGTGTATAAGAAGGCTAGTGGGAGTATAGTCACTTTTCTAGTCCTATATGTCGATGACATTCTATTATTTGGAAATGACATTCCAACCATGGAAGGTGTAAAAGTCTGGCTTGGAAGTTGCTTTTCCATTAAGGATCTAGGTGAATCCTCCTATATTTTGGGAATAAAGATCTATAGGGATAGATCAAGACGCTTGATAGGTTTGAATCAAAGTGCATACATTGACAAAGTCTTGAAAAGGTTCAAGATGGAGAACTCTAAGAAAGGTTTTCAAAGAGGGACAATATTGAGTACGACTCAATGTCCAAGCACAAAGGTTGAGCAAGATAAAATGAAAGGAATTCCATATGCGTCTGCTATAGGATCGATTATGTATGCTATGATATGCACCAGACCGGACGTGTCATGCACGTTAAGCTTGACAAGTAGATACCAACAAAATCCAGGAAATAGTCATTGGATGGCTGTCAAAAGTATATTGAAATATCTTAGAAGGACTAAGGATATGTTCTTAATATATGGATCCGATGAGAAGGAACTCATTGTAAGGGGTTACACGGATGCGAGTTTCTAAACGGATCAAGATGATTCTCGATCACAATCGGGGTATATCTTCATTTTGAATGGAGGGGCGGTCTCTTGGAAGAGCTCAAAGCAAGAGGTGGTTACATTGTCCACTACAGAAATCAACTACATAAGGTGATCATCAAAAGGTGAGGCACATCGAGGGGAGATTCAACTACATAAGGGATGAAGTTCCAAAAGGAAAGATATGTATTCGCAAAGTTCACACCGACGACAACGTCGCCGATCCACTCACGAAGCTCCTAGAACGCCCAAAGCATGAAGGTCATGTTTGTGCCATGGGACTTCGACATTCTAGTGATTGGATATGGTTTATGTTTTGTATTTGGATATCGGAACAATTGTTATTTTGACACTTTTATATGAATATGGGATTTCATTTAAAATTGTGTAGTGTTCCTTTTTTGCATCTTTAAATCCGTGAATAAGTTACTTATTCTAAATGTCCGTAGTCGATCATATTTGTGGGAACAAATATGAAGGTAAGACTATTATGAACCAGGATTGGTGGATATTCATAAGGTATGAATATGGAGCAATGGATTGCTACCAAAGTTCATAGATATTTGTGGGAGACAAATATTGGACGGCCCGCTCTCAAGACTTACCCCATGGAATCTTAATTGATTAATCATAAGTAAGCTTGAGTAAAGGAGAATATAATTTGTATCCTCTGACCTGAGATACATATTGGGTATTGATATTCACCCAGTATTATGCTTTGACTTAGTTCTTCGCTGTTCTGAAACATGGCAGTACATAAGGCTAAGCTCAGACATAGTACTAGGTGTTTGTGAGAGATGTATGTAGTCAAGATGGAATTTGTCCCTCTTATTCGTTGAGAGTTAAATGTCTAAGGCCTGAATTAAGTTAAATCTAATAGAGAGTGATCACTCTATGTCTCTAGGATTTAACATGACTTTTGTGACAAAAGGATAAATGATCGTTTCACCTAAAACATTTCAAGTGGTGAGTTGAAGGAGATGATGTTATTGAATGACACTAAGTCATACGTATTAGGGGTAACAAACCGTTGTTAGACGGTATTTGTTGCTTGCATCAATCTTCTATGAATCTTGTGCAAGTGGGAGATTGTTGGACTCGGTCTGCCCAAGACACACACTAGATTGATGTGGCTAGTACGTTATGATCCAAGACGGGTCATACCCAATAACGAGCTAGACAAACACCCAAAAGACATCCATTTAAGATATGATCAAATAAATAGATGTCACTAATAGAAGACAATTAGAAATCGGTTTCTAATTAATTGAACTTGTGATTGAATCTTATGAATGATTTAAATTAGAGAAGCAAAATAACAATGTTATTTAATTGGTTAAATAATATTGTTACATAACATATATATTAATATGTTATAAGTTTATTTTGTAGACAACATGTAAAATGTTACATATATTGTCCAAATGAACAAAGACTAGGAAATGGACTAGGTTCATTGGAGGGCATTTAAATGAGTTTGAAATACATTTTCCCCCTCTTTTTACCCTCATAGAACCGGCCTCCCACCCTCTTAATGAGGGTGGTTGTGCCTTTTATATAACCAAGACATATGGTCTTGCAATTGGTACTACTCTATTGATTACTTTCTTCCTCTACACACTTCTCACTCTCTATCAAAAGAAAGAACATCTTCTTGCTCCCAAAATCTGGAAATTGGTTCTAAGATCTCGTTGGTTTCGGATTCAACAAGAGGGAGGAAAGGGTTGGTCTTCAAGAAATCCTAGCAACAAAAGGGTGTTTGCTCCTTGAAGCTCGTGGGTATCACTAACTTGAGGTCTCTTCTTCGAGGCTTTCCTTTCGAGTTCATCATCCTTCTTCACGTCTCTTGCTTGGAAGAAGGTATAAATCTAAACACCCTATGGTTGTTCTAGTTTGATAGCATGTATTCCATATTTGGATCCTCGGTTTGGGTTTGATAAACCATGTTAAAAATCGGTTTTAACATTTACTAACACTGAAATATGATTTTGTTTTCCGCTGCGTTTCATATTTTAAGGAGTTAAAATGGCTTTGATAA
The DNA here is from genome assembly GCA_039602395.1 of Deinandra increscens subsp. villosa. Lineage (NCBI taxonomy): Eukaryota > Viridiplantae > Streptophyta > Magnoliopsida > Asterales > Asteraceae > Deinandra > Deinandra increscens. The sequence continues at coordinate 90,018,871 of JBCNJP010000027.1, read as the reverse complement.
AGTTCTTAAAACCCAACAATGGCATCTAGAGCCGCTTATCTGGATGCATGCTTCAATGAACTAGTTGGTTAGCTCCACAAAACTCTTGGTTTTGGTTCCTCATACCACAAACCGAAAGTTTTGTTCATGGTTTCCCTTTGTCTTTCAAGATACTCCAATTCAAGTGTCTCATGGTCTGTGTCCAGATGAAGATGGTGAAGAAATTGATGCCACTCTTTATCGTGCTATGATAGGTTCTTTAATGTATTTCACAGCTAGCAGACCTGATATAATGTTTGCGGTTTGTTTGTGTGCCAAGTATCAAGCATCTCCAAGGATCTCACATTTGAATGCAGTGCGAATAATTCTAGTTTAACTGAAGGGTAACATAGATCTCGGGATCTGGTATCCTCATGATGATAAGTTTGACTTATCTGCTTAATCGGATTCTGATTACAGCGACTGCAAGATTATATTCAAGTCCATGACGGCTAGCTGTGAGTTTTTAGTCGATAGGCTTGTGTCATGGCAGTGTAAGAAGCAAACGTCGGTAGCTAAATCCACGGCTGAAGCTAAGTATGTTGCGGCTGCAAGCTGTTGCTCTTAGGTGTTGTGGATACAACAACAATTGAGAGACTATGGTTTGCGATTTCTTACTACTCCTATATACATAGATAATTCTGCTGCCATTTGCATAACTAAGAATCCCGTGCACCATTCTAAAATGAAGCATTGTGAAATTAGATATCATTTTATCTGTGATTGTTATGAGAAAAATCTGATTGATTTGCAAAAGATACACACTGATTTCCAACGAGCGAATCTTTTTACTAAGGCTTTTGATAAAACCCGCTTCAAATTCCTTTTACAAATAAGTGGTATACAACAATTACTTGCAAAGTAATTTTCGGTTGATCAATTTTGTTTTTGATTACATTTTTCTTGTTATTTTTTTTCTTCATTTGAAAAATCCAAAAATAGCGTTTTTTTGTATTTTGGGGGAGTAAAATCATTAAGCATAAAAAGTTGAAAAATGCCAAAATTAAAAAATTGAAAAATGAAAAATGAGATATTGATCCGACCTAGCGAGAAATGATATTACATCAGCATATACGTTATCAACCATGAATAAAGTAGGAATAAAGGTTGTAGGTACTTGTTAGGTTGTTGAATGCGTTAAGGCAAATCTGATATATGCTAGTATGATATAAACCTAAATACCTGCTTGATAGTCGTGATGTTACATCATGACGGATGTTGTGTAATCTTGGCAATAAAAAAATGAAAACAACAAAAACAGAATAAGAGATCTTCTGGTGTACGCTTGCTTTCATTTTATAAAGATTTAAACTTGTTTGATTTTCTTTATTTTGTCAAACGATCGGACTTTCTTTGCGTATTGAAAGATCGACCTGATTGTTGCTCATTTGATGTTCTGCTTTATTTTCTTGGTGTTTCATATAATCCATCGGACTTTCTCTGCGTGTACGTGAGTACCGACCTTATTGTTGTTGGATTATACAACTTCTGCTTTATTTTCTATTTCTTATTTTCCTAAACATTTGGACTTTCTCTACGCGTTCGGAAGAACCGACCTGATTGTTGTTTGTTTAAGGTTCTGCTTTATTTTTGCATGAAACACCATGAACGATAAATCTATGTTGAATATCAAATTCTGTATAAAAATAGAAAAACAGAATAAGTCAGATTGCCAGTATTCCTGATTGTGTGGGCTTTCACATTATCTGTGCTTGATTAATCATACTTAAACATATCAGAAAACTATAGAAATTGATTTGCCTAAACTGATACAAACTGCAAAGTTGTATTCTCTACCTGCTTGGCTTGCATGCTGATTAAAACTGAAATTGAATTGTGTCTGATGCGTTATGACTGATATGATCTCGCGTCTGGATCTTTCTCGCAAAAATTTAAGTTATTTACATTTCAGGATTCTCTTTGGCTTATTGCTTATTGGAAAAATCCAAAAAGATTTTAGGTGTGTTTTAGCATAATCTTCTAAAAATTCAAAAAGATTTTCGGTTTGTTTGAAAATTTTATAAAAATAAAAAAGATTTTGTTTCTATCTTATTTTCGATCAACCGATGATGAATAGTATCAAATTTATGCCAGAAACAACCAAACAGTCTTGAAATCATAAGACTCATCATAAATTGATCAAAGAGTTGTATCAATTTGATAAAATTTGAAATCTTTGTGTTCAATTTGAAAAATTCTTCAAAAATCAGGGTTGAATTTGAAAGTTTTGGAAACTTGCCAAACTGCAAGTTCGGAAGGCCCAACTACATGTTCGGATGATCCGAAGACTGAGTTCGGAAAAGTTCAGCAAGGTTGGGTTAAGCCGAAATGCCAGTTCGGACAAGCCGAACTGGGCCCCTATAAAAGGGTAAAGCGCATGTTCGGACACTCATTCACTGTTTCCCAAACCTCCGAACCCTAGCCGAACCTCTGCCCAAATTTTAAACTTTCTGATTAACTGCTTTTCATTGCGTTTTGTGACCAGATTAAGGTAGGTTATGAAATTCCGAGTACAAAGGTGTGTCTGTTTGTTATTTTTAGTCTGTAAAATTGGTCGAATCTATTCAAAACGATGTCGGGGTTTTTCAGTTCATAGATCTAAAAATAGACCCACTTAGAGTTGATTTTAGGTACTAAACTGGCTGCAATCAAATCGCCTTGGAAAACCTTGTATAGGTGTCAAAAATCTTAGTCTGATTCTGTCTGGTTTGCATTTTAGAAGAATTAGACCTTTCGGTTGAACACTCGGCCAAACTGGGCGTTCATCAGCTGAACTGGGAGTTTGGACCCCGTCCATTTGGGGTTCGGATGTTGACCAAGATCAGTTCGGACGTTGACCAAAAGTCCAAATTGACCGTTGACTGAGTCCAGTTTAGATCAGGTTCGGACACCAAATGTCAGTTCGGATCGAGTTAGGATGAATATATCCAGTTCGGGTAAAATTGATTTTTGAACAAAAAGTCGATCGTTTACGCGAATGATTAATAATTGATGAATTTGGTGAACATTTTTTATAATCACATTGAATTTATCGAACTTTTCATGTTATGTGTTTTCAGAAATGGCGGACGATTTAAAAGTTGGAGAGAAACACAACATATGTGCCCATCTCAGTGTCGGCCGAACCAAGATTGAAAAATTCGGTGGTTCCGGAATTTTTTATTTCTCACGACGTTCAGGAATTCACTACGCTATTACCCATGAATGTGAAAAATATCATGATATTCTTACTGAATTCTGGTCTGCTGCTAGAACTAACACTGACGGTCCAATCAGAATATCTGCTACAGTTCAGAACCGAACGGTTGAGTTTAGTGAGGAAGATGTCAGACAGTTACTTAAGTTTACTAATGACACTACAACTGTTCCACTGGAGTTTGATCAATGGTATGCTGAAGATCCTAGTCGTGACTGGATTCACAAATCAGAATTCTCGGTTCCCTACAAGTTTCTGACTCATGTACTATTACATTGATTGGGGAATATAATATCTAGACACGATGAGATAGGACCGAAGATGTTATCTTTGATGAATGCCCTAGTGCTAAACCATCCATATAATTGTGCCGGGTTGATCTTTTACTACATGAGAGATAACCTGATTTAGAGGCACAAAAAGGCGTTGATGTATCCGAGATTCACACAGATGATCTTGAATTATCTGTATCCGACACTAGTGAAGAATGAAGATCAGAAAATGAACTTAAAGCACATGAGTGAGGTTAGTGTTGGTACATTGACAACGTACCAGAATAAGAAACCAACGGACTACCCAAAGTTGAAGAGATTGATTGGTCATCTGAGTAATGTCAACTATGTTGCACCCAGCTGATGGTGCACCTCGTCATGAAGAGGGGAGTTCGTCTGATGAACTTGATTACAGTTGGGTTAAAGAATAGAATAGAAAACCATAAGTTAAAGTTAAAAGACCAAGAAGACAGACACAGACACAGACACCACCTGTTGTATCAGGACCGGTTGCTACTAAACCAGTTGTAACACAACCTGCTGTCACAGAACCAGTTGTCTCAGCACCAAAAGTCCGTGCAACTATCAACGTGATTGAGACACCAGCAGTTAACACTCTGATAGATGAAGAAGAATCAGATGATGATGAGCTTGCTGATTTGGATGCTAACTCTGAAGATGTTTCAAACACAAATAACCCGTTTGTGTACATCAAAGTAAATTCAAAACATGTTAAACTGAAGAAAGGTAGCGAAGAACATTTTGCGTACCGTACAAGTCTGAAGAAAAGTAATGCTCGGTACATGGGAAAGGTTAATGAAGATAAAGCCCCATCTGAATCAGATGAAGATTACAACCCTGAGGCTGATGTCATACATGGCAAGGGTAAACAGCCGACAACCTCCTCGTCTTCATTGACACCATCAAAAAGGAGGAAGTCGATTGCTGCTGGTGGACGAGGCAAGAAGCAGAAAGGTTCACAGTTTTTTTTTTGAAACGTCGTCCCGGTATATCTTCGTCTAGTGGTCCCGATATGTCTTTACCTGAAGTTACTACAACAGCCAGCACATCACATTCACTAGGTGTTAGTGCTCAATATGTTCAACAGACGATGGGTACCACTTATACACCAAAGTTCACAACTGCAACTACAACAACATCAACTCCTTCAACACCGAATGTTATTTTCAGTGTTTCTCAAGGGTCGATATCCTTTACTCAAATGGATTATCTTAACACTGCTCTTCTGGATTCTCAGAAAAAATTGAAGAGTTAAAGGCTAATGTTGCTAAAAAATCACAAGTAATTGAAGTGTTAAAGAGAAAGGATGAAGAGAAAACCCTGCTGATTACAGAGCTGAAAGCAAGATATGAATCTCAGAGCAAATTGATAACTGCTTTGCAGAGAGATTATCTTCAATTAAAAAGTGGAGAAGCGGCCAAAACTCAAGAGATAACACGTTTTAAAATAGCCAGTCGGAACCAGGATGCTCTTATGGCACAGATGAATGAGCAGATTAAACTCTTACTATAGAAGTTTAACGCTCGGGGGGAGATAGGTTCTGGTTCAGGATACAAAGATGATGATGGGCTGTAATATTTAAACGATGAACCTGATAATGATCTGAAAGGCAATACTAGTGGAGGTCCAGGCCCAACTGGACCATCTAGCTCGGGTGCTGGTACTTTTACAGCCCAGGGGAGTCAGATTCCATAGATGCATTGCTAATTACTTCAGTTCCATCGAATCAAGCTGCAAAAAGCATAAACAAGATCGGAATTATACTTGAAGATGGTAAGTTTTTCTGTGAACTCAAACCAGAACAAATTCAAGCGATCTTTGATTTAAAAAACGAGGAGATGAAGAAAGCTGTCAGAGCTGAACCTGAAATTTATGAGTCAGAATCCGAGTCTGAAGAAGATATATTTGATGAGGAGATTGAGGTTGAAGACATAACGACGGAGGAGTATGCAGATTTGTATTCAAACTTCAACAATAATAACTCAACTAATGATGATTTTGAAGTTTTTCGAAAGGAAAAGAGTGATGAAGCTGAGGCAGAGTTGAAAAAGAAGAAGCTGCACAACCTGAAGACCCTGTTGCCAAAGAAGATAAGGAACAAAAACAATGATGGGCTTACAATGACTACATGAAAACATTTCATGCTAATTATGTTCCACCTCCAAAACCGATCAAACAAAGAAGGCATGTGAGGTTCAAGGGTCAGGTGTCAGGTGAAATTATAAGTTGGATGTATGTAGAAAGTCTAAAGTATTATGTGATTAAACGCCAGCATGGTATTCAATACTTCAATCTTGCATCAGTTTTTAGTTCTTTGACAGTTTAGATGTTCGGGAGCTTACAAGAAAACCGTTATGTAACTACGAAGGTGATTGGAGGGGTTTGTACTTCAAGCATCAAGTAGATAAAGAATGCACTTTTGGATTTCGATATCTAAAGCCTCAAAAACCGAAAAGGCGCGAACATCCAACCAAGATACATGAGAAAACTGGAAAGAAGCTGATAGCAAGAAGAAGCCTAAAGTTATGAAGAAGATTCCATCGATGAAGATGGAATTGGATTTCTTAAAAAACTTGAAGTGGTGGTACTACAATGAGAAGACTGGAGAAGCTGTGATAGTGTTGGAGGATAATAACATGGTTGTGAAGGTGTTTAACCCGATGTGGCTCATCAACTTATCCAGGGATGACATAGATGAGATGTACCATAATCAGATTCTGTTTCATCCTGATTATATGGAACATGCTTTGCAATTTCAGAGGGTGATTCGGATATGCTCTGCTTTCAACATATATGTTAGGCATAATCACCAGAAGACATGGGATGGGATAGAGGCTGGAGCTCAAGAATGATAAAGAACTGACCAGCATTTTCCAAGGGGGAGTTTATTGATACATGAAGATGGCAAGATGTTGGATCAGAGAAAGACTTAGAAGAAATCAAGAAAATCAAGAAAAACCATAGCTAGCCGAACCAGATCCGAACTATGGGCGAACTAGAAGCTGAACTGCCAGTTCGGACAAGCCCCAGTTCGGCCCCAGTTCGGCTGGTCGGGATCATTATACATAGAATGTTAAACTAGAAATTTTGAAACGTTTTTCTTAAGTGTGTGTTATCAAAGGTGTATTGCTCTGAGTCTTTGTACCTCTGTTCTTGAGTGAAATCAAAGATTGAGTTTATTTACCTTGCGTTTCATTATTTTGTTTACACGAATGACATGAGTTCATCACGATTCACCGCTATACGCTCTTTCAGTTCCAATATTTGCAAAGTTTAGCACGCCCCGTGCTTGACATAGCCGCCTCGTGCCAATTTGCCCGAAGCTTCCAAGACACGCTTCTGAACACCATGCCCGTGTCTCTGACTTAGCACACCTCGTGGAGCTGTCCATCTGACACGGCACGGCCCGTGCCAAGCTAGGCACGGCCTGTGCGATGTTAGTGCGCCGATTATAAGTGTGGTCTTCTGCTAGTGAACAATCTTAAGCAAGATTATAAGTGTCTGTTCAACTTTCCCCAACCATTGGTAAGTTCCCACAAGTAACATTAACTTCGAATTACATTTCTCTGAAATACCATCTTATTACTTTTCTTTTCTTTCATTTTATTTTCTTTTTAAAATCTTTTCTTAAAACTATAGTTAGACTTGGCTAGATTATAACAGCGGACTGAGTATCTAGAGCTCTCACTTTCCATTGTGTCCTGATCGACCCCGATTCAACTTACCACTACTATATTGCCCACAATGGGTATACTTGCTCGTGTAATGTGGTGAAATAGTATTTGTCAAGTATATCATGTATTATAAATTTAAAAGCTTGAAAACTGCTAAAAAGGTTCGAAAAATATAGCCATATTTTATATACACCTCAGCACACACCATCCGACCCAAAAATTGTTTCAAAAGACAAATCAGTGAGTAAACCACCTCAAAGGAATACCAGATCACCATCATACTCACCAAAGAGTTCCTATGACTTTTATGGTTATTACTCACCAAGATCAAATGAGTTGAGTATGAGGCCTATGGTTTTTGTGAATAATGTAAGTTCTATGATGATTTTGGTTCTGGCTCTTCATTTAGTAACTATTCTGCTAAGCCAAAATCAAAATCATCTAGGAAAAAGTATCAAAATGATCATTGTGGAGTTGATAAGTATGGTTTATATAATGAATATGGCTATATCAAACCTTTGTTGAAACCATTTCCATAAAAGCCAAATCCATTGAAGTAAAAGAAACCAAAAGAAGTCATTCAGACCATTATGACGACGGTACTACCGACGAGTTTAGTAGGCCGATCAATATTCTCATTACCAGGGATATCTTCGTCACAAGTGTCCTACACTTGCTTGCTAAACGTGCTTCAACGTGCTTCCGCTGAGCACCTTGAGTTAAAAAAAGTTTCTGATAATAATGTACATGAGCCGATGATTACCAAGAATCATTTTAAAAAAAAATATTTGTGAAACATGATAAGAATATTGCTAGTATCATCTGAATCGTTAATTCTCATTGCTCATCTATACCAACTTAGGAATAGAAGTGGCAACAAAATAATGTATGAAAAGCCACAGAGGACATCGGACGACCCAAAGCTGCAAGATTGGGTCCTACCTTTCACTAATATCTGTATGGAAAAAGATTGTTATGAACTTTTGGGTTCTTGATAGAGGAGCTTCTCGGCACATGACAGGTGATATTTCCCTATTGTCTAACGTGAAGCCAATTAATGGGGGGAATGTTACCTTTGCGGGTAATAAGGGTGGTAAGATAACCGGTGAAGGCAGACTTGGTAACGAGAGTGTCTCATTCGACCGTGTTCAATTTGTGGAGCAGTTACATCACAACTTGCTTAGTGTATCTGAAATTTGTGGTAAGTAGTATACCATAGCTTTCATAAGTTCTGAGTGTCTGATTTTGAACCTTGAGTCATTATTCTAGAAGATTGGATAATCATGTTTGCACCCCCGATATAGAGATTTGTATTTATTGAACATGATCTTTGCATCCCCGAGAGTTGCTACTACTTGTTTCTTATTAAAAACAACGTAGAAAGATACGATTTTATGGCACCGCCGCATGGGTCACATCAATTATCACAAGATAAATTATCTAGTCAATCACGACTTGGTTGAAGGAGTTCCCAAGAGTCAGTTTATATTTAACGATGTGTGTGTCTTATGTAAGAAAGGCAAGCAACGAAAGAAATCTCATCCTACCAAGCGAGTGAAATCCATTGATACGCCACTTGAATTACTTCATATGGATCTGTTTGGTCTAGTGAATGTTCATAGTATATTGGGCGCTTATTATTGTTTGGTGGTCACGGATGACTATTCACGCTTTACATGGGAGATGTTCACGGCCACGAAAGATGAGACTACTGATCTTCTTCAGGGTCTAATTCTGAAAATTGAATCTTTATACAAGAAGAAAGTCCGTCGCATCCGAAGTGACATTAGAACTAAATTCAAGAACAAGTGTATGGAGGCGTTTTGTCTAAATAAAGGAATTCATCACGAATTCAGCGCACCATACACTCCATAACAAAACGGCGTGGCAGAGAGGAAGAACAGAACTATAATAGAGACGAAAGAACTATGTTGGCCGATTCTCGACTTCTGGTTAACTTCTGGAACGAGGAGGTTGGCATGACATGTTACGTATTGAATCGAGTTCTGACGATCAAACTTTTTTGTAAAACTTGTTATCATCTTCTTAAGGACTGTAAGCCGAATCCGAATTTTTGGAACCGTTCGGTTCTCCGTGCACTATTCTTCAATCAGCATGATAGTTCGATGAGAAACTAGCCGAGGGTTTGTTAGTCGGTTACACATCTCCAAAGAAGCGCGTCTTTAATACTGCTACTGGAATGGTTGAAGAGTGGCAACATATTGATTGTCAATATTATACTGAGCCACCTGCAGGACGGGTCCGAACTGGTTATTTGATTACAAGATATTATTTGATTATTTCTCTACACCAAGAGTTGACATAGACGAGGAGTATGCTTTTATGAATTCTTCGTTACAAAACAAATATGTTAATCTTCCAAAATTTTATGCTTCTCCAGCTACGTCCGTGCATGTGTTGGATAATTTGAACGTTGAGGATGAAAGCTCATCTAATGATGATAATGAATTTCATGAAGCTGAGTCAGAAGTGGTTGAAGATTCAGTTCTGCTTCCTTATACTAGTTTGTCAGTTCCATTGGAGTACTCGGATGGTGAGGATCTGAATATCAACAATCTTGATCTAATACTGAGGGTCCTGAACATCCTACTACTATAACTCATAACATACATCCTCAAGAACTTATAATTGGTGATCCAATGTCGGGCGTGCACATGCGTCATCAGATTTCTAATTCAGTTGATGCTTTCATAGCCAATATTCGGGATTCTGGTATTCAAAATGAGATATCATTTTCATGTTTTCTATCCCAAGTCGAACCGCTTAACGTCGTTCAAGCATTGAAAGATGCATCTTGGGTAGAGGCAATGCAAGAAGAGATGCAACAGCTTCAGAAATTAGGCGTATGGCATCTCGTGAACAAGCCAAAGTCTGTTAAGGAACCTTGCCGCACACGATGGGTCTATAAGTGAAAGAAAGATGATCGTGGAATCATTTTCTGAAGAAAAAAAAAGCTCGGTTAGTGGTTCGGGGTTTTTCTCAGCAAGAAGGGATTGATTTCAATGAAGTGTATGCTCCTATAGCTCGTATTGAAGCAATTCAGATCTTCTTGGCATTCACATCTTGTAAGGGTTTCAAGGTATATTAGATGGACGTCAAATGTGGTTTTGTTAGGCTATACTTAGTGAGGCATAAACATTGGAGAAGTGGGCTTGCATGGTAATGGGCTATACGTGTTTCCGATTGGGCTTCATGGGCCGGTCACCTTTTGGGTTTACGATTTTGATCAGGGTTTGTGTAAGGGTAGTATAAATACCCAACTAGTTTATGATTGTAAGTGGTTCTTGATTACGATTTTCTGCTTATACTTTGTATTTCCGATCGTGAACTCACTCTAATAGAAGATTGATCAAGTTTCATTCAAGATTGATTGTGTTGCTTTGTTCTTCATCTCATATCAAGTCTATTTCATCATCTTCTTGTCGAATCACTCACAAACAAGGTTTCCGCACTTGTTTGTGTTTATGATATCGTGAACGATTGTTGTTTCGGGACCAACAATTGGTATCAGAGCTAAGAATCATCTGATTCGAGGTTCCACAATATTATATTCGAGTGTTTGGCTGGAAAAAGTGGTAGCTTGCTGCTATTCTTGGTGTTTACGACAATTTCTTGGCTGTTCTTGGTGTTTACGACTGGTGTTCTTCATTGGTTTGGTGTTTACTACTTCAAGCAGTGAACTTTGAAGGTTTACGATCGCGACATTCGAGTTTACGACATCAAGACTCGAACTTTGGACGTTTACGATTGATAAAAAAGGGGTTTACGACTTCAAGATCCGTTTTTTATGTGTTTACGATTACGATTACGATCCGGAGGAGTTTACGACAGGGATTACGATCGGAATCAGGTTCTCGATCAAGTTTACAACCCGGAGGTGTTTGTGATTCTGTTTACGATCTGCAAGCGTGTCAATATCGTAAACTGGTGTTTACGATCAGAAACTCATTTTGACCTCTTTTTCATAAGTTTTCCTAAGCTTTCATCATGGATTTTGAACCTAGCATGTACCAAAAACTGGACTTTGAGATTGGATCGACTACCCGTCCTCCCAGACTCACATCTGCTGATAACTTCCTTGAATGGAAATACAGATTTCAGAACCATTTGAAAAGTGTTGATCTGAGACTTTGGAGATAGTTGTCAATGGACCATTCATTCCTACTCACACTGAAGCAGGAAAAGTTGGAGTGGTGAAAACTGAAGCAGAATACTCGGATGATGATTGGGAAAAATGTAACAAGGATGAGAGAGCATATGCTATCATGACAATGGCATGAACTCAGGAAATTACACAAGGGCTTAAGAAGTACAAGACTGCTAAGAAACTCTGGGATGCTCTGGTGGTGGCATATGAAGGAAATCCCGATATCAAGGCAAGCCGCAAACAAATGCTAAAGCAGAAGTTCAATTTGTTCAATCACATTCAAGGAGAGTCCTTTTAAGCTCAAGTTCAAAGACTTGTGTCCTTAATTACTGAAATGTCAAGCTACGACGTTGAACCCAGACTGGAGGTTAAAAATTTGAAACTCTTGAACAGTTTGCCCAAGTCCTGGAATACCAACATTTCAATAATCAAAGACAACAACAAGCTAGATGAGTTAACTGTTCATGAGCTAATTAACAAACTGAAGTCAAAGATGATTGATGATAAATAGAGAGAGCTGAATCATCTAAGTTCACTTAGCATGGCGGGAAAATTGAATCAGGCACTCCTATCTGAAGAAGTAGGCCCAAAACAGGCTGGAAGTTCATCTGCAGATGATTCAAGTTCAAACACAAAGTCAACTACTTTTGTGGCTCGACTTAAGCAAATTCTAGTGGAACGGTCAACCCCGATGAGGCAAATGCCACAAATGATCCCAACTTTGCACTTGGAATGGGATTTATGAATAGTTATCATGCCTTTATGGCTGGAAGATTGGTGCCTGCTGAGATGCTGTCAGGTGAACTGAACCAGATTAATCCTGAGGATGTGGAAATGCTTGATGTCTCCTGGAAAATGGCAATGGCAGTTTTCCGCGCCAAGAAGTTTATGGCAACAACTGGAAGGAATGTCTGGAAGGATCAGGATAAGATAAGAATGGGTTTTGATAAGATCAAGCTCAGATGCTTCTACTGTGATGAGTACGGGCATTATGCAAGGGAATGCACTAAGCCAAAGAAGGAGAAACCTAGAAAAGAAGAAAGCTGGAGATGGTAAAGGAAAGGGAGAGACAATGGCTTTGGTTGTGCAGGATTGTGGGGAATATCAATGGGCTTCGCAGGTAAAGGAACTCAGTATAACTCGTACTATGATTGCTAAGATGGAGAATGATGATGAGGAGGAGCATGCATTTATGGTCACTGAGGAGAAGTCTGGAGATGAGCAGGAGAACCTGGTTGAAGACAAGGAAGCATTTCCGCCGAGGTCGATAACACAAAGGTATGTACTAATCCCACTTGTGCACGTTTAATTCCTGGCCTTAGACAACTTTAGAAGAATAGTGAGATAGAATGATTTCATATGCAATGTTCTAGAAGTTCGTTTAAGGGAAGATGGGAAAAGAGTGAGGAGAAAGTCAAAGCACGGAAACTAGATATAGAGAAATACCAAGCCCTTGCAACTCAAAAGTCTGTCCTGTATGATAATGCTAAGTTAGAAATAGCTGAGCTTAGGAAGCAGGTAGATGAACTCAAACATCAAAACAATGAGTTACAAGTGAAATTAGATGTGAATCAGATGAGAAACAAAAGAATGCTCGAAGCTGGTAAGGCTTTGTCCACCTGCCTATCTGATGTTCGATTTGGTAAGAAGAAAGGAGGAATAGGAATTAGCTTTTCTGGAAAAAAATAAGAATAGTGTTCCTCAACCTGTGTCTAGAGATATAATAGGCATGATCTATGAGGAGGATCAGGTAGATAGATCTAAATCAGAAATGCATGAAGCAGGACCTCCCATAGATAGTGTTCTGGCTGGTGTGAAACCCATGACTGAAGAGGAGTTAGAAAATGAGAAACATATGACCTATGGTTTGGGTAATCAGAATAAATCGGTGACACTCAGATGTGAACCGGGTCCATCCTAGGAATCGTTAAACGATAATGTTAGTCCTTCTGATGTTTTTGTTTCATGTGCAGATGAAGTAGGGATCAAAGATGTTTCTAGGAAGGATGCCGAATGCTTGAGAGTCAAAGAGTGTCATGAGTCTAGTAGTTTAATTTCTGATTTACCTAAGGACGATGTTTTGGCATCTGTGTCTGAACTTAATGCGTCCAAGTCAAAACAATTAATGTTGCCTATGTCTTCAAAACATGTTTCTAATTCTAATGAAGTTGTTATTGGTTTTAAAATTCGTGTGCCCAATACTAAAGCAGGTCGTGAGTCTAAACCCATGGGATTTGCTCCTTATCCCTAGGTTGTGTCTACTTTCAACCGAATGAACAAGTCAAAAATCAGAACAGTTTTGTTTAATCACACAACCTGAAAAGGTTACAAAACATTTCATACACAGATGAAATGATAATCCTGAATGGAATTCATCATACCCAAGACGTTCGTATGTTTGTAGCCATATGAATGGGCCTAGACTTATGAATAGTTTTCAGTGTGGAAAACCAGGGCATTTTGCTGCAAATTTTTTAAATAGACCTTATCAACCATACTATCCGCAAAACCCACGTACTAGTATGTTGTAGAAAATGATGACAGGTGGAAGTAAAGATCAAAAACAACAAGCTGTGTCTCAGGGGAAGCAAAGTTCAAAACCAATGAAGACTCAATAGTCTAAGGTTTTAAACACTAAAACTCCAGTGACAAAGCTTGTTGATGAAAAATGGAATATGGCCAAAACTCCAAAACCAACTTACACACCTAAAGGAGTTTACCAAAGAAAAGATAAGATGAAATCTGAACTTGTTGAAAATCAGGTACCTAAAACAAAAAGGATTTCTCAACCTAAAGGTAAAACAAAGGTTAAGAAACAGGTTTCTAAATCAAAAGATGTTTGTCAAACAAAACAAGTTGTTCAAACAAAATTGAAACTTGAGTGGACACCTATCAAGGAACGTGCAGATAAAAGGGTCACATCTCCACAAAAGAAACCTGCAACTGTAAAGAAGTCAACCAATGTGTCAAAACCTCAGAAACACACTTTGTGGAAACCAAAAGTCAACGCTCAAAGTTTGAGTGTAACTGAATCAAAATCAGGAATGTCCCTTAAATTAGTCAACTACATTGACTCCAAGGGTGTGCCCAGATCTATTATGGCCTGGCTACCCGACTCTAACTGATCTTTGATTCATGTAGGGACAGCCAAGAAGAACTGTCAACAATCTCTGGTACGTTGATAATGGTAGCTCCCGACATATGACCGGAGAATTAATACTTCTGGAAGAGGTTCAAGATTTCAATGGAGGAGGTGTTTCTTTTGCTGGTGGAGTTGGTGGGAAGATCAGCAAGAAAGGTGTGGTGAAGAATGGCAGCTTGACGTTCTCTGATGTGCACTATGTGGAAGAATTTTCACATAGTCTGCTTAGTGTTTCGCAGATTTGTGACAGAGAATATTCTGTGTTGTTCAATAGCAAGGAATGCATTATTATCAAACCTGGAGTCAAGATTCCTGAGGAGTGTGTCTTGATGCGTACACCTAGGCAAGGAAATTCTTATCTTCTCAACATGGGTAATCCTCCGCCATCTAATGTGGCCTGTCTTATTTCAAAGCAAAATGAAAATCTGGCATTGTTATGGCATCGTCGTCTAGGACATGCCAACATGAAGAATCTGACCAAGCTGGAAAAGGGAGAGCATGTTAGAAACCTCCCCATCAAGGACTTCACATCAATTGAGAAGCGTGTTGCATGTGCTAAGGGGAAGCAACACAAGTTACCACATCGCTCTAAAATGACAAACTCTATTTCGTCTGTGTTGCAACTACTACATATGGATCTCTTCGGCCCAATGCAAGTGCTAAGTATCAGCAAGTTCTCATATTTCATGTTAATAGTGGATGACTTCTCTCGATTGACTTGGGTTTTCTTTTTGTCAAACACGCATGAAACTCCAGCGCTTGTAAAACAGTTTGTTACTCTCATATAGAATCAGATGAGCAAGAAAGTGAAGGCAATAAGATCAGACAACGGAACAGAGTTTAAGAATGCTGAATTGAATATCTTCTGTGGAGAGATAGAAAGGCAATACAGTGCACCGTACACACCTCAACAGAATGGTGTTGCTGAAAGAAGAAACATAACACTCATTGAAGCTGCAAGAACTATGCTGTGTGAAGCAAGATTGCCAATTTTCTTTTGGGCCGAAGCAGTCAACATTGCTTGTTATGTGCAATATCGGGTACTTTTGAACAAGTGGCATGAGAAGACGCCTTATGAGATTATTTATGGAGAAAAAACCAAATGTGGGGTACTTTAAAACCTTCGAGTCTACAACAAAACCACCAAAGTGATAATTGAGGCATTCAATGTTGACTGGTTGGAAGACAATCCGACTGATGCTGGAACTGGGCCAGACTAGATGTTTGATTATGGGTTATTGTTTGAAGGTTTCAACTTCTCAAATATGTTCCTAGTCTGGGAGAAGAAGAAGACATCATTGCTCCAACTTCTGAAGTAAGGCCATCTGTGGAAAATGTTAGTGATAGTGTATCAGCAGCAGCTCCTAAGGATGATAATGTGGATGTTCCAGAATCTTCAAGAACTCATGATGATCAGAAGGAGTCAGAAACCCAAGGTATGAATGATAATGTTAATGATACTAACCTGCATGTTTCTGTTTCAGTGCCAGATATTCAAGCTACAAGAACCAACAGAGATCATCCTCTTAGCAATGTGGCCGGACGAGTGTCAGCGGGTGTCACTACTAGAAGCCGCATGGGTGACATAAACTTCTGCATGTACTCATGTTTTATCTCCCAGATAGAGCCTCCAAATGTGATGGTAGCACTTAAAGATCCAAGTTGGATGGAGGCTATGCACGATGAACTGAATCAATTTTCAAAATTAGGAGTGTGGCATCTAGTGAAAACGCCTGAAAATAAGAAAGTTATACCCACAAGATGGTTGTATAAGAACAAGAAAGATGATACGGGTGTGATTGTGAGAAACAAAGCCAGATTGATTGTTTAAGGTCACAGACAGGTTTACGGGATTGATTATGATGAGGTGTATGCACCAGTGGCCAGATTGGAAGCAATTCGTATATTCCTTGCTGTAGCAACATATCTGAACTTCACTGTGCATCAGATGGACGTGAAGACAGCTTTTCTTTATGTTGAAATGAATGAAGATGTTTATGTGGCTCAACCGCCAGGGTTTGTGGATGAGGAACATTCAGATCATGTGTATCTTCTGGATAAAGCTTTATATGGTTTGCATCAAGCACCCCGCACGTGGTATGAGACTCTGTCAAAGAATTTGGTGGAAAATGGTTATACAAGGGGAGTGGTTGATCAAACTCTGTTCAGAAAGAAGGTGAAAGATGATATCATTATGGTGCAAGTTTATGTGGATGACATCATCTACGGGTCAACGAATGAAGAGTATATGCACCGAATTTGAGGATATCATGAGAAAGAAATTTGAGATGAGTGATCAAGGGGAGATGAACTTTTTCCTGGCATTACAGGTCAAACAAGATGAATCTGGGATTCTCGTTCATCAAGAAAAATATGTGAATGAAATTCTGGAAAAGTATAAGATGCAGGACTCCAAGCCTATCTCTACTCCCATAGCATCCCGGCCTCTACTGACAGTAGATGCAGATGGGAAATCAGTGAGTGAATTCATGTATCGTTCAATGATCGGTTCACTCATGTATTTCACAGCAAGCAGGCAAGATATCATGCATGTAGTGTGTGTGTGTGCACATTACCAGGCTAATCCTAAACTCTCTCATTTAGCTGCTGTTAAACGTATTTTTAGGTATCTGAAGGGCAGGCCTCGACTTGGACTTTGGTATCCTAAGAATACTGATTTTCAATTATTTGCGTTTACTAACAGTGATTATGGAGGTAGTGATCTTGACAGGAAATCTACAACTGGTGGGTGTCAATATTTGGGAGACAAACTAATTTCATGGCAGAGCAAGAAGCAGCATACCGTTTCCAAGTCAACTGCAGAAGCTGAATATGTGGCAGCATCAGCTGGATGCTCACAGGTAGTATGGATTCAGAACCAGCTCACTGACTACGGTATGGAATTTCTTAATACTCTAATTTTTTGTGATAATATTGTTGCTCTACAAATTGTCAAGAATCCTGTTCAACATTCCAAAACAAAGCACATAGATATCAAAGTACATTTCATTCGTGATTGCTATGATAGGAAGTTGATTCAGCTCGAAAAGGTAAACTCCGATCAAAATGTTTCTGACCTTTTCACAAAACCCCTTCCTCGTCCAAATTTTGAAATGTGTGTTGAAGGCCTAAGGAAGATTGCCTTCGAGGAATGATCTGATCAAAACTGTTTGTACATAGTTTTGTTTCTATTTTTGCTTTGGTATTATTTTCAATTACTTTTGGGTTTATTCAATTAAAAAATGAAAAAAAAATGTGTTTATGTTTTCAAAAGCCTCATAAAAACAGGGGAAGAAATGTTATAGTTTCAGAAAATCTGAAAATCTGTTTGAGGTTTTTATGAAGTATTTTGTGTTTGTCTTGAGTTGGTAGGAAGTGATATAAATGTCCAAGACAATCGGAGACTGACACGTGTAAGGTTGAAGTGAAAGATTGCTCAAAGATGATATGTCGGTAAGCTCAACCCAAAACTATGATCATCAATGTAAGTGCAGTAAACTTAACTTCTATATATATGTTTAGTTTCCCGTCCTAGTTTACATGGTTTAAAAAACTGAGTCTCGGCAAAAATGGGTTGAGAGTGGTATCTACCTAGTATTCACTCTCTCACACGTCATGTTCTGCTGTTATGACAACACCACAGAAAAGAAAAAGAAAAATGAAAACAAAAAGAAAAATGAAAAGAAAAATAATAAAATAATTAGTTTGTTTGGTCTTCTCTGCGTGCTTATGCGGCCGACCTGATCACCAACTGATAATTAAGGAAATAAGTGGTAGTCATAATGGTGTTGCATGGTTCCTCAAGTTGGGGGTTTGTGAATCCTCAATAAACTCTGAGGTTGGGTAGGTTTTGCTATGAACAATTGGGTGTGGGGACGGTTAAACATGACGGTAATATTGTACCATAATTAAGCACTTCAAAATGACTGGATGTGAGTTTATGCGGTCAAATTTTCTGGCAATCGTCTAGAGCGTTGAGTAACAGAAGCTGAAAAGGGTTCCTCAGTCAAAGATAAGTTTGGTTTGATCCATGAAAATCATCAACTTCAAGACAAGTATATCTTTTTGTCTCGGTAATAGGTTAGCTTTGTTTTATGTTTTTATAATTTTTTTTAAGTCTCTGACTGTTTTAAAATTTCAATTTTTATGATCAAGATCAGGTTCTCGGGGTATTAGTCTGAGGGGAAGTTTTGTAATTCTCAAAATTTTCAAAATTAACAACTTTTCAAGTGTTTTATCATTTAAATGAGGATTGGGAGGATTTGATATGTATTGAAAACATGAGGGGGGTCTTATGAAAATATTTCTCATCAAAACACTCAAAATCCATTTACGACTTTCATTTCCCTCTCTCCGTTTACGATCGCCCCTCACCCTCTCTCCGCGTTTACAACCCAACCACCAAAAACCCTAACCGACGTCTCTCTTCCGTCGAGTAATTTCCGGCTATCTCCGACCTTATTCAGTGAGAATCGTACACACCACTGCCTTCGCCTTCACTTTCCGACCACAAAACGCACATCTATCGACTGTTTTCTCTTCGATTCATCGATCTACTCACGGTTTTGGTGTGCTTTACTTCACTCGATTGATCATCGTCTTCCTCTTCGTGTTTTGCTTCATTTACTCGAGATTAGAAGTCCTTTCTGTGTTTGTGGTACCTAAAAGGTAGTACTAGGTGTTTATTTTGCATAAATGTTGGTGTTTGATGAGTTTCTTGAAGCTTGTAGGTTCTTTAATGGCGGTCGTCTGCGTTTACGATCGTCGTGAGGAAGAAGACGACCGTTCGTGATTACGATGTCGTTTACGATCAGGCGTTTTCGATTAAACGGGGTTTACGATTCCGAGCGATTACAACCTAGGGTGTTTACGATCGGGCTTAGCATTTTCGACTGGACTTCTTTTGACCCGATCGTGAACCCACGTGTTGGATCGTAAACCCGATGAGAGTTTTATTTAAAAATCGTAAACAATTAAATAAACTCAAAATGATTTTAAAATCTCTTCAAACTTAATTGTTTTAAGATAAAATTAAACAAGTTAATTTTAAGAATGTGTTTTGTTAAAATTGTGAAACAAAATCCAATTCTTAAAAAAAAAAGGTTTCAATTGAGTTTTTAGAACTTCAAAGGATAATGTGATAATCAAATGAACTTAATTGCTCAATAATGTGATTAAACATGGTACATTTGTCTCAGTTTCTCAGATGGCAGAAGAAATGATTGATGAAGAGATTCACTTTGAAAGAGATCATTGCATACCTGCTTATTTGGATGACCCTCCAGAGAAACACATGCAGTTGTTCTACTCCCTGGTTGCAGGGATGAATGTATGCAAGATCAATCATGCTCTCAGGGCGCACGTTCTGATAGATGAGCAACTAGTAAGAGAATTCTGGGGATCTGCCAGGGCAAATCTTGATAAAACAAGGATTACTGCAACTGTTCAAAACCGCAGAATCGAGATCGTAGAAGAAGATATTCGCCAGTGGTTGGATATTACTGATAGAGCTGAGGATAAAATGGAATATACAAAATAATGAAGTGTTAGAGGGTGCACGTCTCTTGGGGTATGAAGGAAAATTCACACCGATCTTCAAGAAGCTTTTGCCACACTACTGGAGGTGTTTGGCACACTACTTGCAGAAATCATTCTTGGGGAAGAGAACAAGCTTTGATCAACTAAACAAGGTGCATGGCACAACATTTGTTGCACTGGCATTGGATTGGGAATTCAACTTTTCAAAGATGATGCTATTGGATTGGGTTGGTAATGCTGATTTGAGTGCAAGAGAGCAATTTCTCATGACTCCAAGGTTTGTGCACATGGTGGTAATGAGGAAGTATCCAATGATTCAGGAAAGTGTTGAGAAGCTGGATATAAAATTCATGGATGATGGTGTCTTTGGTCTGCAAACTCAAGATAGAAAGGGAAAGAGCACTTTTCAAGGAAGACTTAAGTGGGCTAAAAGAGGTGCTTTCCCTGAGGTTGCAAGGGAACAAGAACTTGAATCAGAACCCGAACCTGCTGTGCCTCTAGTCAATGTATCTGTTGCTGAAGATCATGATGTTCCAGTGACTATTCAGGAAGAACCAGAAAACATACCTTCAGATGAAAAGAATGTGATAGACGATATTTTCCCAGAGCATGAGAATTTGGCAGATGACATATATGGCGATCTGGAGCCAATCAGCCACAAGAGAACAAGGGATGACTTGAGTTCTTCTTCAAGTGCTGGCACAATCCCACAAGAGATATTATTAATGCTGCTGCTGATGATGTATTTGCCGAACCTATTCATGTACGTGAACCCTCACCAAGAAAGAAATCTGATCCAAGAACTATCACATTTAAGTTCCAAAATACAAGCTCAAGCTTGATGGTATTTGAATCATTAGGTGCAAATGTTGAGAGCACATTACAGGATGATGATCAGCAGATGTACAAGAGACAGCTCCAACTCAAACTGAAAGTCCTATTCTGAATGAACACAGCCAAGTTCGTGAGGAAAGGAAATTCTTCGAAGTGGATAGCTCATTTGTTGATCCCAGCCCTGTGAGAGTAAATGTTTCTACTGAATCAAGCCAGGGTCCAATCATTCCAAGCTTTCGTCCATATCCAACACTTGTTGGAGAAAGTGTTCAAACTGGTGATCTCCCGGTAGACCTTTGGATAAGCGCTGATCCTCAAATCAACTTTCTGTTATCTCAAAACAGGAAGAGAGAGAGGGAGAAATAAAAGAGCTTAAAGAAGAAAACAAGAGGTTGAAGGAGAAGGAGAGAAAGAATGAAGCAAGCATTGGATATTTATATGCTGGATTCCTTGAGTTAAGGAAGAAGTTGGAAGATTTGAAGGGGATTGATAGTTCAAATGCCCAGAGTTCGTCACAGGGTGCACAGACTGCTGATGTAGTGCAAGAAGATGAAGGTGATGACTCCATTGAGATCTCAGACTATGTTCGAGGAGGAAAATTCATCTCAAAGGCACCGGAAAGCCATGAAAATTGGTTCAAGGATTTCTTCCAAAGACCTCCCACTAAGCTATACTCAATTAATGTGGGAGAAAGTGAAATTGACAAAAGGGGGAGTCGTGAACCGATCCTGTGCTGGAACTACGATGTAGAGAAGAAGCTGTTTGCTGTGATCAGAGATGGATATAGTCCAGTGGAGTACTACAGATCTCGCGGTCAATTTCACTCATGGACTGAGACAGAGATGAGGAATTTGTTGAGGGCTCCATTTATTAACAGATGGATGAATGTAGATGGAGACCTTGTTCGTAACAATCTGATGAGCAATCTTGAAGAAAACTTTGCTAACTTTGACCTCAAGCAAACAAGATGGGTTCAGACTGGAACTGACCCTGTTACGGATGAGCCTGTTGGAGAAGTGAGGCGACCACCCACTAAAAGAACTCGAGTGATCAACATGTTGGACGAGATCAAAGATGGTACGCTTGTGAAAATTTTGATAATTGGTTTTATGATCCAACAACTCATGAGGTGGTGGTGGTTTGCAAGAAGATGCGAGAATTTCGCTTCTATGATCCAGCTGATTTGCTGAGGTTTGGAGAACGTGACATCAAACTCCTAGCCACCCAACCTATCCTAGGTGATGAACTTGATTTTGAAAATGCTATAAGGGTGGGAATATTTCATGGTACAGCAAACTGGATTGTAGAACGTGAATGGTGGTCAAGGAAGGAGTCTCACACATTCCAATTTGATTTGCTTCTTCCTTAGACACTCTAATGGTTTATGCCTAGGGGAAGATTATTGGGCTATACTTAGTGAGGCATGAACATTAGAGAAGTGGGCTTGCATGGTAATGGGCTATACGTGTTTCCGATTAGGCTCGTGTTTCCGATTAGCCTTTAAGGGCCGGTCACCTTTTGGGTTTACGATTTTGATTAGGGTTTGTGTAAGGGTTGTATAAATACCCAACTAGTTTATGATTGTAAGTGGTTCTTGATTACGATTTTCTGCTTATACTTTGTATTTCCGATCGTGAACTCACTCTAATAGAAGATTGATCAAGTTTCATTCAATATTTAATTGTGTTGCTTTGTTCTTCATCTCATATCAAGTCTATTTCATCACCTTCTTGTCGAATCACTCACAAACAAGGTTTCCGCACTTGTTTGTGTTTACGATATCATGAACGATTGTTGTTTCGGGACCAACAAGTTTTCTTAACGGGAAGATTAGAGAAGAAGTATACGTTAAAAAACCTCCAGGGTTTACGGATCCTGACTTTCCTGAAAGCATGTATAAGCTTGATCATGCGCTTTACAGTTTACATCAAGCTCCACGTGCTTGGTATGAAAGTTTGTCCACGCATCTACTAGATAACGGTTTGAAACGAGGTCTGGTTGACTGTTCACTGTTTTCTAACGTGACAGGAGGTGATCTGCTCATAGTACAAGTCTATGTCGATGACATTATTTTTGGCAGCACAATGACACACTTGTCGCAATTTTGAGCAAGCTATGCAAACCAAGTTTGAGATGAGCTCAACGGAGGAGATGAATTTTTTCCTTGGTCTCTAAGTGCAACAATCAGAAAAGCTAATTTTTATTCACGAAACAAAGTATATGCACGACGTTCTTGCAAGATTCAAGATTGGAGATGTTGGAATTCCGAGCACGCCAATTTAGGTTAATTATGGTCTCGCACCGGATGATTCGTGTGATAGTGTTAATCCAACACTATATTAAGCCATGATAGGATCTTTAATGTATTTAACTGCCTCTCGACCTGATATCATGTTTGTTGTTTGCATGTGCACCAGGTACCAAGCTGATTCGAAAGTTTCACATATGGTAGGAGTGAAGCGTATCTTCGTTTATCGGAAGGGTTGTCCTGAACTGGGAATCTGGTACCCTCCTAACAATAAGTTCGTGTTATCTACTTACTCGGATTCCGACTATGGTAGCTGTAAGATTAACTTCAAGTCTATTACTACCGGATGTCAGTTTCTAGGGGAGCGATTAGTTTCGCGGCAGTGTAAGAAACAAACCTCGGTTGCGACGTCTACTGCTGAAGCGGAGTACGTGGCTGCTTCTAGCTATTGTTCCCAAGTCCTCTGGATTCAATAACAATTACGTGACTACCGTTTAAATTTCTTAACTACACCTATTTTCATAGATAACTCTGATGCTATATGTATAACAAAACACCCCGTCCAGCACTCGCGGACAAAGCACATCGATATCCGTTATCATTTCATTCACGATTGCTTTGAGAAATAGTTAACCGATTTGTAGAAAATACTCACAAATTTTCAACGTGCTGATATATTCACAAAAACATTTGATAAAACCCATTTTTAATTTTTGTTGAAAATCGACGGCGTTACTTCATTGAGTGCCAAATGAATTTGTTCAATTGATCATTTTTCTTTTTTTGTTTTGTTTTTCATTTGTTTTTTTATTTGTTTTTATGTTTTTAGGGGGAATAGTGAAAAATTCAAAATGTATTGTGATTTCTGTCTCTGAAAAATATAAAAGCATAAAAATTTTAATAATGCAAAAGTGTAAATATTAAAAAAATTAAAAATTAAAAATGAGACCATGCAAAAGTCTAAATCTCTGTAATATAATTTATGTGTTGAATAAAAGAAAATATAAAAAACTGTATATGATATGTGGCTTTACCAATATACCTGATTGTGTGGGTTTCATGATTTCAGTGCTTGCTTGAAAAATTAATACCTTAATCATATCAGAAAGCTATAGAAATTGACTTGTCTAAGATGCAATAATCATGAAAATGTTATATTCTCAATCAACTTGGCTTACATAATGATTACAATGAAATTGAAGTGTGTCTAGGGTATACTGCTGATATGATCTGACGTTGTGATCTTTCTCACAAAAATATTTAATTTATTGCAATAAATTACAAAAGATAAAAAATAGAGCTTGTTTATTACTGCATTTACTTTTTATATTAGAAAATACCAAAGAGATTTTGGGTATGTATTAATAAAAATTTGGAAATACCAAAAAAAAAAATTAAAATGTGTTTTGATATGAATTTTAGAAAAATCAAAAATTTTTTGGTTTTATTTTATTTTCTATCAACTGTTTTCGTATTCCGAAAGAAGTTTTAGCCGTAAAAACCTAATTGTAGCTTGTCATCAGCTGAATACCAGTTAAAAGTTTCGAATTGAAAAAATTCAAATTTTGAGCAAAAAAACTGAAAAAGTTTGAAAGTTTCTGAACAAAATTGAAATTTTAAAAGTGTAAGGGCATTTGTGTAATTTCTTGGTTTGCCGAACCATTTGGTTTGCAGCCACGAACTGAGAGATGGTTCGTTCTTACAACCATAGGGTTATAAATAGAACTTTGGTTTTCCAGTTTTTCATTCTGCATAAATATTTTACAGAATGTTAGAGCATTATCTGGTTTTTCGTGTGAAGTATCGGAAACTAGAAAAAGTAACAAGATTAACTATACACGAACTGATCCGAAGTGACAGTTCGTGTGATGTCCAGTTCGGATAGTCGTGTCATAGTATAAATAGCTTGTCTTGTATAGAATTCGGGATTATTGGTCATATCTTGTGTGTGTTTTACTGTGTGTAATCTCTGTGGTCAATCAATACAATTCCTATTGTATTTAATTCCTCGTGTATTGATTTCTTACTCGAATTACATTTTCACATCATGATCGAGTAGACGATCCACTGCTCATGAACTTACAAGTGGTTAATTAGAGCTTTCGGTTCAATCTACTGATCATATTTCTGCTATTTTCGAGTTTTTGTGCTAAAATGTGCCGGTTTTTTAAAAGTTGGTGTGTTTTACTTCGGTGTGTTCACTTCACTTGTGTTTTTGTTGAAAATTTTGATTCCAAATCATTTCTTTCGAGTATATTTGATTGACTGTTGAAAAACTCATTCAAAAACATTCCAAATCATGAATATTGGTTCATAAATGTGCCAGTTCGGTTGAGTTCGGGTCAAGAACGATCAGTTCGAAAAAATAACCGTCAACCAAAGTGACAGTTCGGAAAAATAACAATCACGAAGTCATATGAAGTCAAAGTTCGGATCACTTCGCATCTCACTTCGCATTTTAGTTCGGATTCCAGTTCGGATCAGTTCGCGAAATAATTCGGTTTTCACTTCGTATCAATTCGGAGTACACTTCAGAAGCTACTTCGTGCCAAGCAAGTTCGGATCACTTCGTTTAACTTGCTCAGTTTGGATCTACTTCGGATCACTTCGTGTCATCAGTTTTCACTTCATTTCAGTTCGGGTGAACAGAAATCAATACTTTTCGAGATGGTTGATTATCAAGCTCTAGCGGGAATGCAAACGACGATGCAAATAACGATGCAACGCTTACTGAACTATGATAATGAAATTGGAACAAGTCAGAAAGTTCCTAAATTACTCAAATTGGAAGATTATCATAGTTGGGTTAAACGATTCGAGGCGTATATTGGAACAAATGATGATGATATTTGGTTGTCATATACTGACCAAAAATATGTGTATCCAACGAATGGAAATGGAAGACCAATTTTACAGAAAAGTTTGACATCTGATCAAAAGAAAGCATATCAAGCTGAACAGAAGACTTTTCGAACTTTGACGATGGCATTACCCAAGGAATTATTGCATCAGTTTTCTGCTTACGATACTGCAAAATATTTATGGGATGCATTATAGAAACGATGTGAGGGTAATGATCAATGCAAGAAAAGTCGTCAGGAAGTGTTAAAGAAAGAGTTTGATAATTTCAAGCATTACCAGAACGAGACCATTCCAAATCTAATTACAAGGTTTTCACATCTGATGAGTGAAGTGGTCTTGGTCAATCAAAAAGGAAGATGTTGATTTGAAAGGAAAAGTTGTTGGAGGCATTACCCGAAAAATGGGAGAATTATGTCATGATGATTACTCATGATAAAGAATATACAGGTTTGTCGTTAAATGATTTTGTTAAAAGAATACAAGCTAGGGATATGGAATTGACGATGAACAAGTCAATGCCTGCACAAATTCAAAATCCTATTGTGTATCATGGTGAAAATGATTCTACCACTCATGCTGGGAAGTCAAGTGTTTTCACTCAAGCACCTCCTACAGCATTTGTTGGCGGTAAAAGTGAAAATTCTGGTTATTCTTCTGGTTGTACTGTTTCAATTCCAAATTCATCTTAACACAACGCCTTATCGATTAAAACAACAGAGGATTATATGGCATTGATGTCTGCTCTAGTAGCGTCATACTTTGGTGTTATTACTGGTTTAGTTAGTAATACAGAATTGACAGAAGAAGACTATGATCAAACTGATTATGATCATCTGGAAGAAATGGATTTGAATTGACAGTATGCTACGCTCGTTAGAAGAACAAAGAAATTATGTACTAGAACCGGGAAGAAAAGGTTGAATCAAGATGGAAAGATGGGGTTAGAAAAATCAAAAGTGAAATGTTACAAATTTTCACTTTATGGTTATTTTGCTCGTGAATGTCCAAAGTCAACTGATAATAAGTCTAATTCTTGTCATCATGCTCATCTGATTAAAACTTCAACAAGCAATCCTACTCCAAATCAACAAGCTTTTATTGTTCATGGTGCTAAATTGGAGAGATATTTTGGCATCCTAATGAATTTGCATGGAATGCGGATTATGAGTTTAAAAGGAATGCATATCAGAATATAGATATCAATGAGATACAAAATACAGATAATGAAGTTGCTGCTTTAACGGCTCATCATCAAAGTGATAGTATTTTAACTGATTCTTAAACAAGTTCGAGAGTAACAAGTTGAAGAGAATAAGGGAAATGTAACTGAAAGTCACAAGGAGAAAGAGATTAAATGTTATAAGTGTGTTGGTTTAAGTAACAAAAATGCATGTTTGGAAAGAAGTCTGAATTTGGTGTCTGAAGAAATTGTTGTGCTGAAACAAGACTTGTACAGTTTTCAGAAGAAGTATTATGAATTGATTTCAATCAATGATAGTTTGATGAAAGAAAAGAATGATTTAATTGAAGAATATGAGAAAGCAAAGGCTGAAGCTAAGGAAGCTGCTGAAGACTTTGATGCTTTATTTCAGAAAACTTATCCGCTTCAACAAAAATATGAAAGAGTTAACGATATTGCGGTTGAAGCTACTGATAAAGTGATTATTCTTCAAGATGAAGTTGAAAAATTAAGAGCTGAAATATTAATCTTCATGACAAGAATGAAGTTTTGACAAAAGATATTGATATTTTAAAGAAGAAATGGGAAAGTGTCAGAGAAGAGCTTTTTGCTTAATGTGATTTGAGAAGGCAGAATAAGTATGAATATAATGAATTGTCCGAAGAATTCATTGGTTCTCAAAAGGAGTTGTTTACTGCTTAACAACAAATTTCTTAATTAAAGTTGGAGATTTTAGATATGCAAAGACAAGTTAAAAATTGTAATTTATCACCGACATTGCTGAACTCTCTGTACCAGAAAGACATAATTGCTGATAGTGCAAAGGAAGATGATATTCACATGGTTCCTGCACAAGTGGATTTATCTAGATTTTCTTCTGCTCCTCTTAATCCAAAAGCAGAATTTCATGATTATTCTAAGTTTGCAACTCCTGTGAAGAAAAAGAAGTCTAAGTCTGAAAAGAAGAAGAATGATGTAGGTGAAGCTCCAAAGTTCACATCTGATTCCTCATTATTGGAAGATGAGGTTGTTTTTGACAAGAGTGTGTCTGGTAACTCTACTGGTACATCATCTGAGGTTATAGCTGCTAAGATTTTGGTTCAAGAGAATAAAATACTAGCTATTAAAGTCAATTTTACTCAACAAGCACATCACATAAGTGCTGCTGGTAGTTCTCTAGTTGAATCGTCAAAATCTTCTGGCTCTAAGCATATAGGACCAGGATTTGTTTTCAAGGAGAAGCAAGTTCAAGTTCAAAATACAAAGAAGAAAGAAGATATCAAGAAGGTTAAGGATCAAAAGAAATCACAATTCACAACCTCCAAAAGAAGCAAAATGCTGCTTTCTATTCAAAGAACAATTTTTTTTATTCTGGAGGTTCTTTATTTAAATATAAGAGTTCTTCGTGGAAAAATTCTCCAAGGTATGAATCTTATGATGATTTCTTTGATAACTTTGGTTATGATAATTCTTCATTTTCTAAAACTTCAAAGAATTTTTCAAATGATTTTAAACTTCGTGAAAGAATTTGTTATGCATGTCGTCAACCTGGACATCTGGCTGCAACTTGTCTAACGACTGCATACGTGCACAACAATGCAAAATATGTGGATGAAATGGTAAAATTTTGGATGAACCTTAGTCCCCAGAGTTCAAATCAACTAGTAAGCCATTTTGGTCCAGACCAAAGACGCCAGTTGAAACGTTTTCTGGTTCTGATTCAAAATTTTCATCATTAATGATATGGAAACCAAAGGTTGTCTGACTCATGGACAGGGTAAAGGAAAAAACCATAAGATCATTGTTCGATATGCTAGGTAGGCTTGGCAAATCAGATGGTATACAAATGTGATATACACTAGATCTAATGCTTGATCTAGTGGACAACATCTTCATGTGTATTTCAGGATATCAAGAAAAGGATATGTGAAAAGAAAAATGAGAAGTCACTGTGTAAACAAGTGTTCATTTTGCCAAGATTTAAACTTGTTTGATTTTCTTTATGTTCTCAAACGATCGGACTTTCTTTACGTATCGAAAGATCGACCTGATTATTGTTCGTTTGAGGTTCTGCTTTATTTTCTTGGTGTTTCGTATAATTCATCGGTGTTGATGCATAATTCCTGATCCTCATGTGAAGTATCAAAATACAAGACAAGATGATGCAAGTTTACTATGGGCCGAACCCTAGGCGAACTCAGACTTCGGACCCAGATGAACCTGGTCCGAACCTGAGGTTCGGCTCGTTGAGTTCTTGTTTAGTATAAATAGTTTGTCTTGTGTTGTGTTTAGGAGCTCTTGGAACTTCTTGGTCAGATCTTAAGTGTGTGTACTATGTGGTTTCTCTTTTGTTATAATACAAATCCTTTGTATTTAATCTTGTGTTCTTACTCGTTTTACATTGATCTCGATATGATCTAGTAGACGATCCACCGCTCACGCACTTTCAAGTGGTATCAGAGCATTAGGTTCAATCTACTGGTCGGAAACATCTGTTTTTCATCGGTTTGAGACAAAAGCTTTGGGTTTTTACAAAATATCATCGTTTTTGTATTCGTTTGAACATCTCCAATGAGTTTTTGGTGAAAAATCTTCTACTATTTCATTCTTTTTAAGTTGTTCTGAACCACTGTTGAAAATCTCATCCAAAGACACTTAGAATCGCAAAATTTGAGTCGAGAATGAGTTTGGTTCGTAGGAGTTCTGGTGAGGTCTGAGGGTTCGTCTACATAACCGCTCCAAACTCTAGGTTCGGATCAAGTTCGGCTAACGTTCGGTTATTTTTAGATTCTGATATTGTTCGGTTATAGTTCGTTCATCCGAAGTTGAGGTTCGACAAAGAGTTCGGCTGATTTCAGTTGGGCTAGAGTTCGGAAGAGGTTAGGATTGAGTTTGGAACAGGTTCGTTTGAACAGTAACCAGGATTGTAAAACACGTATTCGGACCTTGCTAGTTCATGACTGTAATCGGATTTGTAACACACGAGGTAAATAATAGATCTTTCATTGATTGCAAGCTCGGTTATACAGAGAGAGAATACAGAGAGTAAACACACTGGAAAAACACAGTTAAACTCACAACTCTCACAACCACACTCTCAAACACGAATATGAAGATTGCCTTCCGGACCACTTTCGACGTACCAGATTCCTGATGAAGATTTTTGTACGGACTAGTCGCATACCACCTTGTTCTTGAGCCGGACCAGACGCGTACCAACCAAAACTTAACAGATTTTCAATATTTTTGGTTTTCCGGACGTGAAATCGACCCAGAACTCAACGAAAACACTCAAGGATCATTTTGGAGGTAAAATTTGTATTGAATGGACGTAAAACTAAGAAGCAATGACGAAATTTTGACCAAAAAGGTTGTGTCTCTCTCTAGAAACCCAAAACCGATCAGAAATCACAGCATACGAGGAAACCTGCTCTGATACCACTTTTAAAACACGTATTCGGATCTTGCTAGTGCATGATTGTAATTGGATTTGTAACACATTAGGTAAATAATAGATCTTTGATTGATTGCAAGCTCGGTTATACAGAGAGAGAATACAGAGAGTAAACACACTGGAAAACACAGAGTTAAAATCACAACTCTCACAACCACACTCTCAAACACGAGCTAAACATATTTATACTAAATCTGCCCAGCGTACCATATAACCAGCATACCAGATGGTCCGTGCGTACAATCTGGTCCGCCCCTGGTACGCTGAGGATAGAATACACAAAACTATCTATACAATTAGACATACCACCTAGACCTAGAACTAGACAACATAACATGTTCTGACAAACTCCCCCTTGTCTTGTGCTAGTCTTGAGAATCTTTTGACTCAGTCTTTTTCCAATGATGTCTTCGATTATTTCCAGCATGAATCCCAAAAGCAAAACATACTCTAATAACTTTCTGAAACTGCAAGGCTTGTTCAGAATTCTCAGCCTTATACAAAATGTTGTTGTGATAGAGTTTGTCTATATCATCTTTTGACAGATTGATCAACCACATTGAATCAAAGATTCTCACCACCTTGTTTTCTTCTTTGAACACAATCACCGCTTCTCTAGTATATTCATCGTAATACAACCATCTTAAAGTCTTGATAGAATCTTGCTCAAGTTTCTTCCACGGTATTTTCTTCAGCTGAACATGCTTCTTGTACTTTAAGATCACAATCGGTCTTCCAGTTTTAGGATGAATATTAGTTGGATGATCAGAATACTTTGGCCTCTGATGAATTAAAAATTTGAACTTTCCTTGACATTCTTCTAGCAATTTGTTCTTGAAAGCCTCTGCCAACTGATTACCTCCATAGTTCAGAAATGGCTTTCCGGATAAATCCCGAACATCACACACTGGCAAAGTGTTAAATCTTAGAGCATTCTTCAAGTATAAAACTCCAAACTCCTTCTTTATCGCATAACACTTATGTTCTGAATGGAACATCCAGCTTATTATATTTCCAGTGGCTCTCCTCCTTTTCTGTCAAAGAATTTCTTCTGATCAACATCTTTCGTAGGTTTCACTACTGGTAACTTCTTTGCTCTCTGCTCTTTCAACCATTCATCAAATAATATTTTCGTCTCTTGTTCTTCTGACAACTTCTCAGATTCAGTTTATTCTGGTTGTTCTGGTTGTTTCTCAACATCTTTCTTCTTTAATTCTTCTTCACCTTTATCTTCATCATCTCTGGAAAAGAAATTGAACCCTCCAGACTGATCACCATCAGAAAAATTACCATAAATCTTAGGATCATCTGGATATTCTTCAGCCGTCATATCCTCAACTTCTACCTGTTACTCTTCATAATCAAAATTATCATCTGAATCCTCTTCTTTGTATGGATCAGCAAAAGGAACATTGTGCACATCATCCACATTCAAAGCAAAGATGGTAGCAAGCTGCTCCTTAGAATATGGATTTATAAACTCCCCTTCTTCTAACTCTACCCTGGTGATTGGAATCACATCATCAATCTCTTTTCCCAACGAATCCCCCTGAGATGCAACAGATGTTCCGGTAGCAGCAGATGTTCCAGCTAGACCAGTACCAGAACCATCTCCACCAACACCTCCTTCAGGGTCAGGATCATCATTGTCATTCAAGTATTTGGAAATATCATCATCTTCTCGACAAATTTCTTCTGGATTTGCTCTTCTCTCCCCCTGAGCAGGTAAAGCACTTAACAAAAAATTTAGCTGCTCACCCAGAGTCTTAGAAATTTGTTGAAGTTGAGTAATCTGACGATCTTTGACTGATCCCGAGACACCAATTCTTTAACAAGATTCTTTAAACCTTTAATTTCATTAAATTGCTGACGATTTTTTGATTCTAACTCATCAAGTCTTGTTTGATGTAATGCAAGCTTCAAATCAGTAAAAGAAATAGTGGATGTTGTAGAAGCAGCAATGGTTGAAGCAGAAGTAGAAGCAGAATTAGAAGGCTTTCTGATAATCAACTTCCTAACCGGAGGAATACTGGAACTTTAAACATTTGCAGTTTTTGTAGTTGGTTGAGCTGGAATAGAAGACTGATTTGACACCTTTTGCTTCTTACTAGGTGGACTGCTTTCAGCTTTCTGAGCATCGGCAAGAAGTGAACCCTTTTTCACTATCATGTTTGGCCTAGCCATGTGTTTAGAACGCTTGCCAGTGAATATCATCGAAGCTTTTCCTTTGTCTGCAGGTTGTCTTTTTAATAGGCTCCTCCATATCAGGAGAGTAAGATGGATCATCAACAATAACCTTATCTTCACCCTGTTTTGTTCTGTGTTCATACGTTGAAGTATCCAAATTTTTCGACTTTAAGTATGCAATATGTTGCTTAGAACCTTTCTTTACTTGAAAACCTCTGGTATTATGCAAAATTTCCACATAATCACTAGAGTCAGAACTTGAATCAGAAGTCTCTGCATCAGCATCATCTATATCAGAAACATCAGTATCATGAATCATCTCATCATCTTGAACCATAACGTCCTCAGGTTCAATAACATTCTCTTGAATGACTTGCTCTTGATTTTGTTGTGGCATAGGTTCTTGTACAATAGGTTGTTGTACATTTGGTTCTTAATTTATTGGTTCATTTTGATCTTCTTCCTCACTCTCATCTTGCTCAACAGGATAACCTTTGTCATCATACTCTAATTCATCATCCGAACTATCATCATGCCTTGGAGCACCATTTGCGGGAGCTACATAATCAGGTTTGGCCAAATGACCAATTAAATGTTTAACCGGAGGAGGTATATTCGATCATTTCCTCTTCTGGTAGACCGGTAGTTTTCCCACATCAACTTCATTCATGTACTTCAATTCCAAGACAGCAACTGGATTCTTTGGAAGATTTGGGTGTAGCTCATCTAAGATCATTTGTAGTAACCTTGGATACATGATACTTTTGTTTTGTTTTGTCAAGATATTCTCTTTCATGTAGTTGAAGATCCATCCAGAAAAATTGAACTCTCGGTTCATCACCAAGGCAAAAAAGAAAGATAGAAGCTTCATGTCAAACTCCTCATGACCTCTTAAACGACTCCCAAAACATATAATAATCACGTGCATCAAATATTTGTATGGAGGACTCAGATTTGCCATAAGAAGCCAAGAACCATACAGATACCCATTATACTTTATCCTTCTTAGCATAGCCACCATGTCAATTTCATCAAATTCCGTCGGAAAAGTTAATTGATCATTTAATCTCAATACTCTTCGAACATCGTCTTCAAATACAATCACGTCAGTTTGAATAATTCTTGCACGAATTACAGAAGGATCCACAGAACAATCTACTTGAGCTGAATTCCAGAACATTATAAGTAGATCCTTGTACGGTGTACATTCGTGAGTGGCAGCAAAGTAAATTCTCGATCTTTCTAAAAAATCGAATATGCCAAGAAAATGAGGTTTCCATCGAGCAGATGCACTTAGATAAGCACAAATGTTGTGTTCATCATTTGATTTTAAATCCACCATTTCTGAAAAACACGAACACCACTACGTCAAAATTCACCTTTGGCCACGGAAAAAAACCGTGACAAAAGGTGTTTGGTCACATTTTTTTTTCCATTCCAACCGACACCATAGGTGCCGTGACCATATGTACCCTACGGCCACGTTACAATATCAGTGGCTGAAGCCACCTATAAGCGTGGCTAAAGGGTACCAATATTTGTTGTTGTAATCAAACAATTCTTCAGAAAAGCGTGGCCAAAGGGTCCCAACGGCCACATGTGTTTGGTTAACGTGGCCTTTGGTATTTTATGGTCACGTATATTCGTGTTTTAGCCACATACATTATAAAAATACGTGGCCAAAGGGTTGCTGAAATCATACATTTTGTCACAGTACGCGTAGCCAAAGGGTGGCAACGGCCACGTTAAAATATCAAAAGCGTGGCCTTTGGTATTATATGGTCACGTATATTTGTGTTTTAGCCACATATGTTATAAAAAACGTGGCCAAATGGGTTGCTGAAATTATAATTTTTGTCCCAATACGCGTGGCCAAAGGGTGGCAACCGCCACGTTAAAATATGAATAGCGTGGCCTTTGGTATTATATGGTCACGTATATTTGTGTTTTAGCCACATATGATATGAAAAAACGTGGCCAAATGGGTTGCTGAAATCATAAATTTTGTCCCAATAAGCGTGACCAAAGGGTGGCAACGGCCACATTAAAATATAAAAAGCATGGCCTTTGGTATTATATGGTCACGTATATTTGTGTTTTAGCCACATATATTTGAAAAAAAAAGTGGCTAAAGGGTAGTTGAAATCAGATATTTTGTCCCAATACGCGTGGCCAAATGGTGGCAACGGCCACGTTAAGATATAAAAAGCGTGACCTTTGGTATTATATGGTCACGTATATTTGTGTTTTAGCCACATATATTTGGAAAAAGAAAGTGGCCAAAGGGTAGTTGAAATCATACATTTTGTCTCAATACGGGTGGCCAAAGGGTGGCAACGGCCACATTAAAATATAAAAAACGTGGCCTTTGGTATTATATGGTCACGTATATTTGTGTTTTAGCCACATATAATTGGAAAAAAAATTGGCCAAAGGGTAGTTGAAATCAGATAATTTGTCCAAATAAGCGTGGCCAAATGGTGGCAACGGCCACGTTAAAATATAAAAAGTGTGGCCTTTGGTATTATATATATGGTCACATATATTTTCTTAATTACAATTAATTATATATTAATTAATTAGTATAGAGAAACCTTAAAAATCATATATTATAATTAAAAATTAATGTACATACACTAATCATGACGCTGTTCAAAAAGATAACACACGACACTAATAAAAGTTTAATTTCTATAATAATTAATTATAATTTCTTGTCCGTGCTGATCAGCTGCTTCTGCTGGTGTCGTGTGATTTTTCTATTTATCAGATTTTGATTCAGCTGGTTTGGTGTTACGTACACTTTCGTAATCTTTGATTTCCCCTGGAAACATATATGACAAATAAAACCGATCAGATATATATATATATATAGTTAATTAATTAGCGGATACGATTAATTAATGTAGTAATTACCTGTGGTTGTTCTAGTACTTTTTGAACCGTAGAATGATCAACCGGCTGTGATCTATCTGACTTGTTATTAGAATGAAGGATCATTCGGTTCATCGACCATGTAATAATATATTTATTTTCAACCTCCGAAAGCGTTGTTTTATCATCTACTGGGAATGGTAAAAATGTTGCACCCTTATTGACCTGATAAACTTTAATTCTACGGCAACCAGGAGGTAATGGACTTCCATGAATCTTCTCATCTTTTTGTTTTGGTAATAATTCAGCGATTCCCACGACGTTCAGTGGATCCCCCTCCATGTGCAACGTCACAGTTTGGCTCCCCTGATCAGAAGTGACATAATAATAATAATAATAATAATAATAATAATAATAATAATAATAATAATAATAATAATAATAATAATAATAATAATAATATTAATTATAGCATATATATAAACAATTAATTAATTAAAGTAAAAAATAGAATATAAAAATTGTGGTATATACTAACTATATACCTCTTGGATTACTGGCTGCAGATCGATATGAGCTGCAATGGCATCATAATTATTTGGTTTTTCCAACTGATGATCACTCTTCTTAGGAGGTACTTTACGAGCTGTAGGTTTTACTGGTTTTGCATGTCTCTTATTCTTTTCCTAAATTGACACCATGTAATTAACTGATTAGTAACATATATATTAATTAACGATAACGTCAAAGCGATTTGTTAAATTTCTAAATTAATTATATATATATATACCACTTCCTGCTCTGATGCCCCAGCAGCACTGGCTGTAGCAGCTGCTGCTTCTGTCATTTTTCTCTTTCTCACCTAAAGACAGCATCAGCATTTAATTAAATGATCATATAGCAATTAGTTAAAAGGGAAGTACACAACTGTGTAAATTAAAATAGTTACCCTTTCCTTTTGCGACGCTGTTGTAGATGGAGGAGTGTGTTGTGATAGAGTCGCAGAAGAGACCTACAATTCAATTAATTAATAAAATCATATCGATCATAACCGGCTAAACATTAGTTAAGTATCCAGATAACCATTCGGATGAAGTACAAACTTATCATAGCCGGCACAGTTAATTATTAATTATATTCCGGAACAACTCTAACTATCCTGATGAACTTTAACTATCCTGATGAACTTTACCTATACTGGTGAACTTTAACTATCCGGATGAACTATAACCAACACGGTGAACTATAACTAGGGACGCATGTTCATCCAGATGAACTAGAATCTTCCGGATCAACTCTAACTATCCCGATGAACTCTAACTATCCTGATGAACTTTTTACTATCTTAATGAACCTTACCTATTCTGAGGAACTTTAACTATCCGGATGAACTCTAACTATCCGGATGAACTGTAAGTAGAGACGCATGTTCATCCAGATGAACTAGAATCTTCGAGATCAACTCAAATTCAGAACTGTTTCAAATCCGTACCTTATTGGCCGACCTTTGAGATGAGTTTGATTGAGTAGATTGTTTCCACGATGTATTGTGCGCAGAATTGATCATGTCCTACGTACAATTAATTCAATTAGTTAATTAATTAATAAATATGCGCTCAAGGGAGATTGATCGTATCAGCAATAATATTTAATTACCGTTGTAGTAAGAGGCGCCTCCGCAAACTTTACCTACGAAATGATTTAATGATTTATAATAATTAATTGATCGATAAAAAGTAAAGTATATATAATATAATTAATTATAGGTATATATATATATATATATATATATATATATATATATATATATATAGTTTGTCCCTTACAGAATTTACCGCTTTATGAACTTGTTTATCTTGAATCAAGGCCTCCATAAGCGCCGTAAGCTTATCAATTTTATCATCCTATGCTTTAAGCCTATCATTGAGGTTTTCAACCTCTTCAACCCTTTTCTCACGCAGCTGTTTTTCATTTTTTAGCTCCGCCTCTAGTTTTTCGATCCGTTCTTTCGATCTCCCTTTTGGAGCACCCTGCCAATATCCATGGGAAGTCACTCCATACCCGATACCTTTTAGGTATCCACCCCTTTCCTTGCCAAGGACCAATGTCAGGGCATCCGTTCCCGGTTCTACGGTCACAGATCCCGCATTTATCTTTGTTTCATTCTCGGCCTGCAGTAATTAATTTAGTTAATTTAATGAGGTGCTGTTAATTTTTAACATGTGAATAATTAGGTATATATATAGCCATTAAACTTACTATATCATCTGCTACGCCCTTCACCACAGGCGTTTTGTATTCCCCCTCTTTATTTACCCTTCCTTTCCTCCACAAAAATGATCGATAGGGGAATTCATCAGCTGCTATTTCTTTGTTTTGTACCTTGTATTATAATAATAATATATATCAGACTTGAAACATACATTGCACGTTCTTAACCATGACTGGGTGTAACACACTTAGCTTATTACCAGTTTTTCTCTCAGAAAGACGTATCCTCCCCGCCCCATTGAATGATCATAAGTATAATTTGCTCGAACCTCTTTTCCAATCTTTGACGCAGCCTTTCCAATAGAACAGTAGGATATATAATTATAATCTCATTAATTAACACAGAACAGTAGGATATATAATTATAATCTCATTAATTAACACTTATTAGCTTAATTAATGAAATCTGCAGTTTGAATTGAATAAAAACCTCGAATTCTTCAGATCTTGTATATGCTACAAATCTGTCCCAGTCTTCTTTTTTCACAATAGTGTGATACATCTTTGGAACTTTCTCAAGCACGGTGTGTTTTTCCAACATATTTCTTCTAAAACTCCTTAGCAACCCACCAAGCCGTACCATTATAGCTCTCCTTTGACAGTCATTAATTTTGAAATATTTCTAAAAAAATAACATATGACAGGATATTTTAGTCACATGGAATTCAATAACAAACCTAATATGAGAAAATGTTTAATCTGTTTCATAACCTGAATCGCTGCCCACATTTTGTTCTTGTCCTCTTTTGGCACCTTCCTCCATTCTAGATACCTCAATCCAACCTCTGCCCTTACAATGTCTCCCATAAAACTCGAAAATTTTGCTCTATGGTCCCCGCCAACCCTTCCCAGCGCATCAAATGTTAGTGGCCATTTTTCCTCACCATTTTTCTCAAATCTGGCACGCCACTTTACCAACCGCGTCATCTCCCTCTTGTTTGCTTGGGGAGCAGAGGCTTCCCCATTCTCATTGTCGACTTGGGTATCATTGTCGACTACTTGGGTATCATTGTCCACTTGGGCATCATTTTCGACTTGGGTATCATTGTCGACTACTTGGGTATCATTGTCGACTTGGGCATCATTTTCGACTAGGGCATCAATGTTTTCCATGTCCTCTTCATCCGAATAATCGTCAATATTTTTATCCATTTCCTCTTCATTATCCGAATAATCGGCATTGTTATACATTCCTTCTTCTTCCGAATAATGTTCATTGTCATATGCTTCACCTTCAATGTCCATTGTTAAATCAGATGAATCCTGTAGATGACAGTGAAATAAATAGAGAATTAATGAAATAAATGCGATGGAATAATTAAGATGAAATAATTGAGATGAAAATGATCTACTGAAGATGACAGTGAAATTAATATATACTGACGGGAATTAGGTAGTGATCTTCTGAAGATGATAGTGTGATGAATCCGGAACTGATCAATGAATTAGGTAGATGAACTTTTAGTGATATGGAAGAAGAGAGTAATGAATCGTTTTGGTGATAAAATTTTGGTGAGAGGGAATAGGAACTGATCAATGAATTTTGGGAAATTTGAAAAATGGTGGGAAGTAATTTGGGGATTAATAAGATCGATCCGGGTGAAAACATCTCAGCTAATAAGGACGTGACAGCATTTATCGGATTTAATATAAACTCAATTAATACGATTTGCGTTAATATTTATCTTGAATTTTAAAGAGTTAAAATGGACTCAAAAAGTTAAAACCACCAAACCACAGGGACGCAAATCGTATTTAACTTTATTTTAAACACCTTTAAAATGATCTTTAAATGTAAAATGGAATATTAAGCAATAAATTTAATGATAATTGTATCCTAAAATGGCTCTCATTGGTCCTAAACACACCTAGCTTATTGGGCCGTCATTGGTCCTAACCATGCTTATTGGTTACATACACACCTTACTGGGACTCATTGGTCCCAACTGGCCCTCGTTTCCCCTAAACACACCTTATTGGCTCTCATTGGTCCTAAACACAACTTATTTGTTACATACACACCTTATTGGGCCATCATTGGTCCTAAACATGCTTATTGGTTACATACACACCTTATTGGGACTAATTGGTCCCAACTGGCCCTCGTTTCCCCTAAACACACCTTATTGGGACTCATTGGTCTTAAACATGCTTATTGGTTACATACACACCTTATTGGGCCATCATTGGTCCTAAACATGCTTATTGGTTACATACACACCTTATTGGGACTAATTGGTCCCAACTGGCCCTCGTTTCCCCTAAACACACCTTATTGGGACTCATTGGTCCTAAACATGCTTATTGGTTACATACACACCTTATTGGGCCATCATTGGTCCTAAACATGCCTATTGGTTACATACACACCTTATTGGGACTCATTGGTCCCAACTGACCCTCGTTTCCCCTAAACACACCCTACTGGGACTCATTGGTCCCAACTGGCCCTAGTTTCCTCTAAACACACCTTATTGGGTCTCATTGGTCCTAAACACAACTTATTTGTTACATACACACCTTATTGGGCCATCATTGCTCCTAAACATGCTTATTGGTTACATACACACCTTACTGGGACTCATTGGTCCCAACTGGCCCTCGTTTCCCCTAAACACACCTTATTGGGTCTCATTGGTCCTAAACACAACTTATTTGTTACATACACACCTTATTGCGCCAACATTGGTCCTAAACATGCCTATTGGTTACATACACACCTTATTGGGACTAATTGGTCCCAACTGGCCCTCGTTTCCCCTAAACACACCTTATTGGGACTCATTGGTCTTAAACATGCTTATTGGTTACATACACACCTTATTAGGCCATCATTGGTCCTAAACATGCTTATTGGTTACATACACACCTTATTGGGACTCATTGGTCCCAACTGACCCTCGTTTCCCCTAAACACACCTTATTGACTCATTGGTCCCAACTGGCCCTAGTTTCCCCTAAACACACCTTATTGGGTCTCATTGGTCCTCAACACAACTTATTGGTTACATACACACCTTATTGGGCCATCATTGGTCCTAAACATGCTTATTGGTTACATACACACCTTACTGGGACTCATTGGTCTCAACTGACCCTCGTTTCTCCTAAACACACCTTATTAGGTCTCATTGGTCCTCAACACAACTTATTGGTTACATACACACCTTATTGGGCCATCATTGGTTCTAAACACAACTTATTGGTTACATACACACCAATTGGGCCATCATTGGTTCTAAACACAACTTATTGTTTACTTACACACCTTATTGGGACTCATTGGTCCTAAACACATCAAATTGACCCATTGGACCCCAAATTGACCCATTATTTAATTTTTATCTTAAATCTTTTTATATAATTTATTTAGAATTATAATTCCCAAAAATTTAAGGTTT
Organism: Deinandra increscens subsp. villosa; assembly: GCA_039602395.1. Lineage (NCBI taxonomy): Eukaryota > Viridiplantae > Streptophyta > Magnoliopsida > Asterales > Asteraceae > Deinandra > Deinandra increscens. The sequence goes on along the minus strand of JBCNJP010000027.1, from coordinate 89,977,531 downwards.
TTGTATATCCGTTCTGTTTTTTGTGTTTAGGGTTTTTGATCGTCTCTGCATCAGTTGTTGATCGGATTACAATTGTTGATCGTCTCTGTTTTCGAGGATTGGGGATTTTGTTTAACGAAATGGAGATTGTGCGAACAGATTACCTTTGTTACCTAAAATTATGCTTGAGTTGTTGATCGGATTGCAATTGTTGATCGTCTCTGTTTTCGAGGATTGGGGAGTTTGTTTAACGAAATGGAGATTGTGCGAACAGATTACCTTTGTTACCTAAAATTATGCATGATTTGTTGATCGGATTGCAATTGTTGATCGTCTCTGTTTTCGAGGATTGGGGATTTTGTTTAACGAAATGGAGATTGTGCGAACAGATTACCTTTATTACCTAAAATTATGCATGAGTTGTTGATCGGATTGCAATTGTTGATCGTCTCTGTTTTCGAGGATTAGGGTTTTTGTTCATACACAAAATTGTTTCCTAATTTACATGTTCATTTATATTTCCTAAAAAAACAAAAAACAGAGCAGTTGCGGGTTGAGGTTCACGGGAACCTAGATTCCATCTCCTCCATCAACTCCAAATGCCTACTCATTTCTTCTTGCCTCTGTTGAACCAACATTTGAAGCCTGGCATCGGAGACGCGTATCTCTTCCATAAGAAAAGTTGCCATCTGGTATCTTGATGGACTTGGTGGCTCTTTAAGTACTTGGTCGAGCAGGGTCATCCCGTCTAAGACACTCTGTCTCTCTGCCCCGATAATAACCTCGTACCTGTCCAGGGTAGCAACAATCTTTATCTGCAAATAATGTTTAACTAATTCTTTCAAGCTTGCCATTTTTAGAAGGATTTGAGTGTTTTGAGAAAGGGTTTGTTAAGGATTTTGAGAAAAGGTTTGATAAGGATTTTGAAAAGGGTTTGATGTTGGAGGTGAGAAGTTTCTAATTACTGATCAAGTGGTATGGTTATATGTGCAAATCACTTGAGTATGCATCTTCTCAGATGTCTAATCACTAGAGTATACCATAGGTCTTATTTTATTAATTTCAAAATTACCCACTGAGTTCATGAGGACTGCACATTATAATTGTTGGACTTTTGGTTATCCTACAAAAATTATTTTCACACGTTCTCCAAGTTAATTAATTAAACTAAAATTCCTACACGATATCAAAAAACCACTAATATTTTAATCACACGATCTAAAATTATCCGAAATTACTGTCACACGATCTCAAAAATCAAATTAACAAGTCAAAATTAAACGAAGAAAGTCAAAATTACCCACTGAGTTCATGAGGATTGAGGGAAGATGAACTAGAGTTCTTCAGGATTATAAAGAGTTATTCAGTAATAGAACCGGATGAACTAGAGTTCCTCAGGATCAAGAGTAATTATTCAGTAACAGAACAGGATGAACTAGAGTTCTTCAGGATGAACCGGATAAACTGGAGTTCTTCAGGATGAACTAGAGTTCCAAAATAAACGGTAAAAATGTAACGCAATAAGGACTCGAACACGGAACAACACCCTGAGTTAGAAGCTAATTTTCGTTTTAATTTATTTAAATATGATTCTAACTGGGCCCGCTAAATTTTAAAAGAGGCGGGGTAAATTAGAGCGAACTCAATTGAAAATTTCACATATCAATCGACAGAATTTTCCCTCCGTCCTATTACTTCTCCAATAAACAGGTTCACAGTAAAGATTATTGAAAAGGATTTTCAGTATTGATCCTTTTTAATCATCTTAATTTGTTTGTTATATCTGTTAGCAAAACAAACATGGATAAGTCTTGGATGAAAACCAGTAGAACCACGCAATCATATGCCGATGGAGTTAAATCATTCTTAATGTTTGCAGTTACCAATTTGGAGAGTAATGAAATTCCATGTCCCTGTGTTAATTGTCTAAACCATTACTCTTTTAATGTTGATGATGTAGAATTTCATTTGTTTTCAAAGGGATTCGATCAGACTTATAGAAGGTGGATTAAACATGGAGAGATAGACGAGCCCGCAGGAGAGGAGCTTCACACGGAATCATTTTTCGATTCCGGAGTGCCATTGGATGCAGCCGAAACAATAAAAATGGTCAGAGCTACTGAAGAAAATTTCGATGAGGATCATGAGAAGTTTCAAGAACGACTCATGGATGCTGAGAAGCCTCTGTATGAAGGATGCCATACCTTCACAAAGTTATCTGCCTTAGTTCAACTACTGAACTTGAAGACTAAGCATGGAGGATCAGATAATTTTTTTAATGAACTTTTAGTTTTGCTGAAACAGATGCTACCTGAAGGTAATCAGATTGTGAAGAATACATATGAGGCCTAGAAGATTTTGAAGTCAATGGGTGCAGGGTACACCAAGATACATGTGTGTATCAATGATTGTATTCTCTACGGGAAGGAGAACAAGGACCTAACTGTATGTCCAACTTGTGGTGAGTCCAGGTGGAAGGTGGATGAGAGGACTAAGAAACTATACGACAATACTCCTGCAAAGGTAATGTGGTATTTCACTATCATTCCAAGATTGAAACGACTGTTTCAAGTGAAAACCACAGCGGAGGATCTAAGATGGCATGCCACCAGTTCCAAAACACCCGGTGTGTTACGACACCCATCCGATTCACCGGCATGGAAAGCCATCGATGACAAATATCCCGAAATCGCTGACGATCCTAGAAGTCTTCGTCTTGGCATTTCAACTGATGGGGTCGATGTAAATAGAGGTAACAGAAATCACAGTGTGTGGCCGGTTCTATCTGTCATTTACAACCTTCCACCATGGTTGTGTATGAAAAGAAAGTTCATCATGCTTTCGTTATTAATATCGGAGGCACCTGGAAATGATATTGATGTGTTTTTGGAACCATTAATTGATGACTTAGAGCTGTTATTCGAGGCAGGTGTGGAAACATATGATGCGTATGCGCAAGAACAGTTTACTATGCGTGCAGTTGTTTTATGGACGATTAATGACTACCATGCACTTGGTACACTTTGTGGTTGCCCGTACAGTGGATTCCATGGTTGTGTGGTATGTCGGGAACAAACTAAATGCATTAGGCTTCCTTTCTCAGCCAAGCAGTGTTATGCTGGTCACAGAAGATATCTACCATATACGCATGCCTTCCGAAAGCAAACAGAGGCCTTCAATGGTAAACAAGAGTTGGAAGTTGCTGCTGATCCTATGACCGGAGAACAGATATACAACGAAGTTCAACATATCAGGGACAAATGGGGAAAGGGATTAAGGTGTACTGATTCAGAAATCCCAGAGACCTCAACCGGAAGAGGGGGGAAGATTGATAAGAGAAAAAGAAAGAACAAAGAGAAGCCACCATATTGGAAGAAATTCAATATATGGTTTCGAAGAGTTAGACACTGGAGGCATAATAGTGTCCAACATTGCATTAATTTCATGCATATTGAAAAGAATGTGGCTGAGAGTCTTGTTGGAACTCTGCTCAACCTTCCTGGAAAGACGAAGGATGGACTGAATGCAAGAAAGGATCTGAACTTTTTGGGGTTAAGACCAGAGTTGCAGCCTAAACAGAACAAGAACAACATAGTACTTCCTACAGCGTGTTACACGTTACAAAAAGATGAAAAGGAAAAGTTTTGTGACACGTTGTATAACTTGAAGGTTCCACAAGGCTATTGTTCTAACTTTTCTAGTTTGGTTAGTCTAAAGGACAAGAAACTTGTGGGGCTCAAGTCACATGACTATCATATGCTGATGCAACAGTTTCTGCCAATTGCAATTCGGTTAGTCATGCCTGAACCGACAAGATATGCTATTATAAGGCTCTGTTTTTTTTTCCAAATCAATATGCAGCAAAGAGATCAACGTCGAAGAGCTAGACAAATTGCAAGCAGATCTTTGTGTCACACTATGCCTGCTTGAGAAATATTTCCCACCATCATTTTTTGATGTTATGCTTCATTTGACGGTGCACCTTACTAGGGAGGTAAAATTATGTGGCCTAATATGCTTTCGATGGATGTATCCATTTGAAAGGTGTATGAAGGTAATTAAGGGCCACGTGAGAAACAAAACTTATCCAGAAGGGTGCATTGCTGAGGAGAACATTGTAGAAGAAACGATTGAGTTTCTCAGCGAATACTAAAAAACATCACAACTATTGGTGTTCCAACTGAAAAGCATAGCAGTGCGGATGGAAGTCCTGGGTCAGCTGGTAGATCAGTTGAAGTCTCTCCAGAGCTCCTATCGAAAGCGCATTTATTTGTGTTGCTAAATACGCCTAAAATTGAGCATTATATCGAGTAAGTAATTTAGATTCTTAACCTTTTTTTATCTGTTTAAATAATTATAAACTTTTATAGATAACTTCAATTCATGTAATTGCAGAGAACACTTGAAATTTTTGAAAAAGGAACATCCTGGTAGTAGACTAAATGACCTGACTAAGAAGCAGAGCACAACATTTGGTAAATGGTTACGCAACAAGGTCAGCTAAATTTCCTTATTGCTTTAATTCCGGATGAACTGTAACTTTCCTGAACAACTGACCTGAGTTGTCCGGAACAACTCTATTTTCTATCCGGATGAACTATAACCTTCCTGGTGAACTGAAACTATTTTCTTATAGTTTTAATTCCGGATGAACTGTAACTTTCCGGAACAACTGACCTGAGTTGTCCGGAATAACTCTATTTTCTATCCGGATGAACTATAACCTTCCTAGTGAACTGAAAATATTTTTCTTATAGTTTTAATTCCGGATGAACTGTAACTTTCCGGAACAACTGACCTGAGTTGTCCGGAACAACTTTATTTTATTTTTGGAAGAGCTATAATCTTCCTACTCCTAATGAACTCTCCTGATGAACCTACTATGAATTTCAGGTTGAAAAGGAGATGGCGGAGTCCCCAGAAACTATATCAGAGACCGTTAGGTGGATTTCACATGGTCCGCACAGAAGCGTGAGGAAATATGAAGTATATGACATCAATGGCTATTCATTTCGTACAAAATCTCGAGACGGTAGGGTTTACCAGAACAGCGGGGTTGGTGTAGAGGTAAATGACATGCACATCTCTAACGAGGTCTTAACCTATGGAAAAAAACCTTACTATGGGGTTTTAAAAGAGATATGGCTACTAGATTACCATATTAAAACCATCCCTCTATTTATGTGCGACTGGGTTGAGAATACACAGGGGGTCAAAAAAGATAGTCTTGGTTACACTTTGGTCAACCTTAAAAGACTAGGTCACAAGGAGGACCCGTTCATTTTCGCGTCACAAGCACAACAGTTGTTTTACGTCAAAGACCAGCTGGATAAAAAACTGCATATTGTCTTTATGACACCTCCCAGAAATTACAGAGATTATTATGAAGACGATGCCAATGAAGAATTTAGTACGGTAGTTTTTCCTCACAACGATAATGTATTGCCACCCGTAGATACACGTCACAATGTTTACCATAGAGCTGACTGTACTGGAATGATATTACGAAAAACCACCGATTAAGTGATCATCATCGTAATGTTTTTGAATCTTAGCAAACTACAGTATCAACAATATTTATTTTTTTTCTTTATGTATTCTGGAATATATATTATGGATCTTAATTTTGAGTCAAGTGTTTCCTTTTTTTTATTGTGCCTGCAGGTCTCCTCTCTTTGACCAAACCAGAGTCAATAAAAGTCAAAAATAAACAAACAAAATCAACTGCTGCTTTAACAAACACAATTACATACATAATCCAAAGGTTATGATTCCATTAATACATTGATCTATAAAATTACAACTGAAAAACTACTAACTTAAAAGGGAGAAGAAGCGGCTGAAGAAAAATCCCTCTTTGCTTTCTCACATGCACTTGCTTCTGATCAACTGAAAATGGTGAAGACGTGGGTGAAGATAAACCGGGTTCATGGGGCCAGAAGGGAGAGAAGCACCTGAAGAATACAAGTCCTGCAAACCTCAACATGTGCCCTTACTGCTGACTGTTATAAAATTACACAATAACTTAAAATCTGCTCTCAGTAAAGCATTTGTATGAACCATTAGAGACTCCTCGTCTCCATGGTTTCCACAATAACTTAAAATCTGCTCGCAGGAGATACAGAGTGCAATCTTTCCCTGCACAAGAAAAAATTACCAAATCTGAGACGAAAATTTCAATCGAATTTCAGTGGTAAAGATGATAACTTACCGTTTTCCACATACGGATGACGCCAATTCCACATTTTTTGCCGTCGATGATGGACGAAAAACAGAGAGAGAAAGACTGGGAGAAAAGGGTCATGGTGGAGATGATGATGAAAACTGATACAGAGATAGTATATATTGATACTCGAGGGGCGTGATAGATGGAGATTTGAATGATTACAAGCGCCGTCGACTGTTGGTATTCTTTTAGCCACCTAAAATTAATATACCGTGACCATTTGTCATAATTTGTCACGCAACCAATGTTTAATATGAGTGGCCATATCACAAGATAATCAAACATGATAAACATATATAACCATCATATATTCAATTATAACTACTAATATCATAACTAAAAATAAACATATGAAACATTGTTCTTAATTTGTTCATAATTAAACTAAACCCTAATTAATAATCCGAATCACTGCAATCTTCGGATATGTATCCTGAACTTGCATCGTCATCATCTTCTTCATCTTCTTCATCTTCTTCATCTGCTTCTACATCTTCTTCATCATCTTCTTCATCATCTTCTTCATCTTCATCTTCTTCATCTTCTTCCTCATCTTCTTCTTCGGGTTCATTGAATTTTGTATCAAGGAAACGAAATAATTTCGCTGTCTCAACATGGTAGGCAAAACAATCAGGAATCTTCTGCGCATGGAGTTGCTTCAGGATGTTCTCATCGTTGTGTTTAATCACAGATTTGTGGGACTTGAAGGATCTTCTTCTCCTGTTACTGTAAACCAAAAAAATACGGTTATGCTTCACATACCAGTAATTAAGGGAGCGTTGATTATCGGCCATTTGATACCAGAATTGGTGTAAACAAATTGGTGTAGAGAATTTGAGATCAAGAAAGGGATGGCGGTAAAAAGGAAAATAACAATGATGATAATATATAGGGTAGCAGATTTTAACCCGCTCGAATTAATTGGTACAATTGAAAAAAGCGCGTTGTTTTAGAGGGAAAAAATCTTCTCTTTTTCGCCACGCTTTTAATATTTTACCGTGACCATAAAATAAATTTTTGTCACTCACAACCTACCATTTAGTCACGGTTAATATATGTGGCCATAGGTAATAGATTTTTGTCACTCACAACCTACCGTGACCATTAGTCATCTAATATTTAGTCACACAACCTAATAACAGTGGCCATATATACTAGCTTTTAGCCACATAACTAAGTAAAAAGTGTGGCCATTGCTCACATTTAGCCACGCATAAATAGTTTTGTTTTCTTTTAATTTACTAAGTAATAAAATCTACTCTTCTGTCACACAACATTATTTAAGCGTGGCCATACATTCCTTTTTGGTCACACGAATAAAAAATCATAAAAATTCCGTGACCGTTTGGTGCATTTCGCCAATCTTTTTTAAGTGTGACAAATAAGTGCCACATGTTTTTGTAAAACAGTGGCTAAAGCCACTACACCTGATTGTTTTTGTCATGTAAACAAAAAAATACGTGGCTAAAAGGGTCCAAAGGCTATATATTTGGCCACGGGTATAAAATATGTGTGGCTAAAACGAGAATTTCTTACCTTTGGCCACGCTTTTTTCAAAACAGTGGCTATGCGTTATCAAAAAAACCGTGGCCAAAGCCACTTTTTGACGTAGTGCACGAACTATCATTAAAATCATGAGATATAATCAAAACCGTTTACGATTGATTCTAATTTAATTCGAAACGCTCACACAATTAACTTTTTGAAAAATTGATCAACGGAACACACACGGACCAAATTGGTCACACGGATGACATCTGGTACGGCGGACCAGAATTGTTGACCACGTACCGCATAGGTCGAACGGACCAGATACGGACCACTTCAGGCCACGTACCAAATCTAGTACGCCGCGTACCATGTGGTACGTTGGAAGAACAGTGAGGTTTTGTTCTAGACCAAAAAACGACCCAGTATATATGTTTAGAATGGATTGAGATCATTGTTATTCTACTTAACCAACCCCATGCTCTATTTAGCGAAAAACCAGATCTTTAATCTCAAAAATTATGAGATTGAGACCACCAAAATGCAAACCAAGACCACGAGATAAAGCGCAATGATTGTACGTACCTATTGTACCAAAAATTTCGAGCAGAGGTTCGATATATTGTGAGAAATCAAACGGAAACCAGTTCGGGCGATTTAGGGTTTTCAGAGAGTTCGGACAGTGGTACGCAGGTTATGCGTATCACGGACTAGGAAGTCCTTTTATATGAAATGTGGTCCGCCCCGCGTACCATATGGTACGCTGGATCACATTTTTACCATTTTGCCCCTGTTCATCTAATTTTGATATTTTTTTTTCATTGAGATTTCATGAGCTGATTCAAGCAACGATTGTGGTTCTTTCATCAAGAATTTGCCATTTTTGTATTCAGTTGATCAAAAATAAAACCGAAAGAAAATCTTATTGAATTTTATCAAATTTATATCAAAACACACTAAAATCTTTTTGTTTTTCAAACATATGCTAAAACACACCTAAAATCTTTTTGGAATTTTCTGAAATGATGAATCAACAAAAATCAGAAACTTAAATGCAATAATTTATGTTTTTGTGAGAAAGATCGCAACATGAGATCTTACCAATGAGATGCACTTAACACATTTCAATTTCAATCTAATCAGCATGCAAGCTAAGCAGTCCACGAATACAACATTTTCATGTTTATTTCAGTCAAATCACATCAATTTTTACTGCTTTCTGATATGAATTAGATATATTTATCAAGCATAAAAATCATGGTACCCACAAATTCAAGTAATTGAGAATTTGATTTATTATATTTTTGACTTTTCTTTGTCTGTTATTCATCAACGAATATTTACAGATATAAGTCATTCATAGTGTTTCATGCAAAAAGAAAGCAGAACCTTACACAAACAACAATCCGGTCGGCCTTGTGAGCACACAGAGAAAGTCCGATTGTTTAGGAAAATAAGAAAGCAAAACAAGTTGAAATTGTATAAATCAACAAAAATCAGGTCGGTACTCCCATACACGCAGAGAAAGTCCGATGAGTTATACAAAACACCAAGAAAAATAAAGCAGAACGTCAAACGAACAACGATCAGGTCGATCTTTCGATACGCAAGGAAAGTCCGATCATTTGACGAAATAAAGAAAATCAAACAAGTTTAAATCTTTCAAAAGAACGCATGCATACACTAGAACACTTATTTATTCTATTTTTGCATTTTTCATCTTTTATCAAGATTACCAAATCACAAAAGTCATGTAACACCACAGATTTCAAGCAAGCGTTATGTTTATATCATACTGACAAGTATCAGATATTGATTGACACACTCAATGAAACACACGAGAACCTACAGCCTTTCAATCTATTTTATCCATGGTCAGTAACATTCACCGATGTACTATCATTTCTCACGAGGTTGGATCACATTTCTCATTTTTTATTTTTCCATTTTTTATGCTTATTCATATTTGAATACAAGAAAACACTATTTTTGTATTTTTCCATATCTCTCCTAAAAAGCAAAAAAATAAACGAAAACATCAAAAGAAAATAAAAAATGATCAACTGAAACAGTTTACGTGGCACTCAACCTAGTAACCCCATTGATTTGCAATAAAAATTTAAAGCGAGTTTAGTCAAAAGCTTTAGTAAACAAATCAGCTCGTTGAAAATCTGTGTGAATTTTCTGGAAATCATTAATTTCTTCTCATAGCAATCACGGATAAAGTGATATCTGATGTCAATGTGTTTTGTTTTTGAATGTTGAACAGATTTTCTCGTGATAGAAATATCAGCTGAGTTATCAATGAAAATGGGAGTAGTGAGAAAATTCAAACCATAGTCACGTAACTGCTGTTGAATCCACAAAACTTATGAACAGCAACTTGAAGCAGCCACATACTCCGCCTCAGCAGTAGATGTTACAACCGAGGTTTGTTTCTTACATTGCCAGGACACTAGTCTGTCCCCCAAAAACTGACATCCAGCGGTGGTGGACTTGAAATTGATTTTACATCCGCGATAATCTGAGTCAGAATATGCTGATAACTCAAACATATCATCATTAGGGTACCAGATACCAAGATCCGGATTACCCTTCAAATAAGCAAAGATTAGCTTTACTGCTACCATATGAGAAACCTTGGGAGCTACCTGGTACCTAGCACACAAGCACACAACAAACATTATATCAGGACGAGATGCAGTTAAGTACATAAGTGAACCTATCATCGCACGAAACAATGTCAGATCAACATTGTCCCCAGACTCATCTGGTTCAAGACCATGAGAAACCTGGATAGGTGTACTCGGGATCCGGACATCTTTAATTTTAAAGCGAGCCAAAATATCGAACACATATTTTGTTTGATGCAAAAATATGCCTTTGGCAGATTGATGAACTTGAAGACCCAGAACGAAACCCATCTCCCCCATCGAACTCATCTCGAACTTCGTTTGCATGACATGCTCAAATTCCTTGCATAAGCTGTCATTTGTGCTTCCAAAAATAATATCATCTACATAAACTTGGACCAGCAGCAAATCCTTCCCAAATTTCTTTGAAAACATAGTACAATTCACCTTGCCACGTTTAAATCCATTGTCCAGAAGGTGTGTAGAAAGAGTCTCATACCAAGCCCTTGGAGCCTGATGAAGACCATATAGAGCCTTGTCTATCTTATACACCCGTTCAGGAAACTCTGGATCATAAAAACCAGGCGGTTACTTCACATAAACTTCTTCACGAATTTTCCCATTAAAAAACGCACTCTTAACATCCATCTGATATACTTTGAAACCATGATGTGCCGCGAAAGCTAAAAATATCCTGATAGCTTTAATTCGTGTTACAGGAGCATAGAATTCATTGAAATCGATGCCTTCGATCTGAGAGAAACCTTGAACCACTAATCGTGCCTTGTTTCTGACGATGATACCACGATCGTCCTTCTTGCACTTGAATACCCATTTCATTCCACAAGGTTCTTTAGAATTAGCGGGTAAATCCACGAGATGCCAAACACCCAATTTTTGAAATTGCTGCAATTCTTCCTGCATCGCTTCTACCCAAGAAGCATCTTCCAACGCATGATTAACATTGGTAGGTTCAACTTGAGACAAAAAGCATGAGTGAAATACTTCATTCTGAACACCGGAATCCCTAATTTCAGTAATTAACGCATCAACAGAATCAGCCAATTGATGCCGTGTGCGCACCCTAGAAGTCGGTTCTCCAAACATATTCTCCTGAGGATGTATGTTATGAATCTAAAGCGTAGTAGAATCAGGAACCTGAATATTGTTTGTAAGAGTATTTAAAGTGGCATCTGCATCCTCTGAACTTGAAAGATCACCAATAGGTAAAGAAATCGGCACTGAAGAACTTGTACTTGGTAAAGTAATTGGATCATCAACTGGTGTTGATTCAGCTTCATGAAACATTATGACTAGATGAAGCAGTAGTAGAAACACTTGGAAGCTTTGGAACCCATGGACCAGGAGTAAGTATGGCATACCCATGGACCAGGAGTAAGTATGGCATGTACCATAGCAACACCTAGAAGTTCTCCAATAAGCTCATCAGCAGATTCATCGTGTGCAGCCGAGAAAGAATCAAATAAGGTCTTGTAATCAAAACCAGGTATATCAACTGATTTAGGTGCCATAAAAGTGTGTCTTTGACAATCCACATTCAGATGATTCTCAATTGTCTTAGAAGAAGGAAAACAAACCCGTTTCATTAGATACTGATACCCAACAAAGATGCCTTCAACTACTTTGGCTTCAAACTTCCCACCTTCCTTGAGAACCGTGCATAAACACCCAAATGGCTCCAAGAAATGAAGATTCGGCTTACGACCTTTTAGCAATTGATAACTTGACTTATTGAATCGCTTGACAATCAGAACCTGATTGAGCACATGACATGCAGTGTGAACTGCTTCAGACCAAAATTTAACTGGTAAATGTGCATCAAACAACATAGTTCGTGCCGTCTCAATCAACGTTCGATTCTTTCTTTCAGCAACTCCATTCTGTTAAGGATTGTACGGTGCACTGAATTCTTGTAAAATTCCAAGAGAATCACAGAAATATGTCATTTTAACATTTTTGAACTCGGTACCATTATCAGTACGAATCCGACAAATTTTGTATTTATTCATCGATTCAAACTTGGACAACAATTTCTGAATAGTATCTGGAGTTTCATCCTTTGAATGTAGCGACGCCACCCATGAGAAACGGGAAAAATCATCCGTTATTACCAAACAATAAAAACTCCCGTCAACACTTTGAACATTCATCAGACCAAAGAGATCCATATGAAGCAGCTCTAACGGAGTGACAATTGAATTAAGTCGTTTTGATGAATGAGACTTTTTCCGCTGTTTTCCTTTCTTACAGGAAACACACACATCATTGATAAAAAATGGATTCTTCAAAACTCATTCTACCAGATTATGATTAATCAAGTAATTCATTTTGCGGTAGTTGATGTGTCCCATACGACGATGCCACAAAATTGAATCTTTTTCAGTAGCTTTAGATATAAAACAAGTAGCAGCTACAGCAGACGACGATTGATTCATGTTTAACACATAGAGATCACGAAATCTTGGCGCACACATCACAATCCAATCATCGGGGATTTGAATTCCAGGTTTCAAAATTAGACACTCAGAACTCGTGAAAGCAGTAGTATACTGCTTATCACAAATCTGAGATACACTCAGCAGGTTGTGCTGCAGTTCTTCCACAAATTGCACTTTGTCAAATATGACCTTCTCGTTACCCATTTTCCTTTCTCCGGTGATTCTTCCACCTGATAGCAAAGGTAACATTTCCTCCGTTAACTGGTTTGACATCTGATAGCAGAGAAATATTACCCGTCATGTTCCTGGATGCTCCACTATTAACCACCCAGAAGTTGTTGACAGCTGGCTTGAGAGCACCCTGCACATATTTGCAAATAACTAGTGAGAATCTGGACCCAAGCTTTCAGCTTTGGGTCGACCGGTATCTTCAGAAAAGTCTTCAGTGGCTTTTGAAGACAATTTATGCAGCCACTTTTGCCTTAATGCTGGTATAGATGAATCAGTAGCAGAGTCACCCGAGGATGAACTTCCAAAAGATTTTTGATGTTTGAAAAATTTTCCTCGTTTGAAAAACTATTTTGTTACCACCTTTTCATCTATCTCCTTTGGCTTAGAAACGGAATCAGATTGGTCTTTACTAACAGCGGAAGCTCATTTCTTTGCCAAAATAGGACACCTATTTCTGAGATGACCTTGTTGGTAACAATGATAACACCGTCTACGTTCAACAAAGACCCTAGGAAGACTATTTCCTGAATCAATCGAGGTGTTATCATCAGACTTTTTCTTAACAACTCTCCTTGGCGCGTTAGCATTAAATCTTTGAGATTTATGCTTTGGAAGAGATTTAAATCTAGGAGTAACATACCCAAATTGGTTATAAAAACCATAGTCATCAACTCCACATCGATCAGCATATCCTTTTGGTTTTATCGTTTGTGCTTTGATTTGTTCAAATTTACCAAAATCATCATAAAAGTCATAATCATCACAAAAACCATAGGATTTGTAATCAATATAATTTGTTTTATCAGAAAACCGACCATCAGAGTTGTAAGAACTCTTCGGTGAGTATTTGGAAGTTTTTGGTTTGGAAACAAATGTCTGAGTGTTTTTGGGTATCCTGATCATTTGGACTCGTTCTAAGTTTTAGCAACGATCCACTTTCCCCACTACCATGATCAGACTCACCATTCTCCTCGGAATCAACATAAAATACCTTCGCAACACGGTTTGGATCAACACAGCATAATGGAAACATCTCATCAGAAAAAACATGGTAACTACCTTTAAGACAATACATTCTGATTTTCTGAGATGAGTCACTAGTTTCCATTTTGCCTTTCAATTTCTTATCATTTTTCGGACTAACCTGAGGTTTCTTTTGAATGACCTCAGATTTTTCGGAAACTGATCCATAACCAATACCACTGATGTGTTGCAAACACATCCGGTTTTCCTAAGTCTTTTGTTATGTATTTGAGTCTAATTGAGTCGGTTTTCATTTGTTTTAGTTGTTTTTAGTTAAGTTAGTGTCTTTGGGTCCTTTTTATGTTTTATGCATGTTTTGCAGGTGTTTAGCAGAATCCCGAGGCCGAGTGTGAAGATGATAAACTTTGAAGAAGAAAATAAAGAGAAGAGCTGAAGATTTGTCTCCAGGCGTATCGCATGGAGAATTGGAAGTTGCAAGCGATACGCGAGGAAGTGAAGGTCAACGAAAGTCAAAGTCGGCTCTGCCCGACTAAATTGTCGTGTAATAAGTACCAGGCGTATCGCCTGGTGGGAATTCATTGGCAAGCGATACGCTTGCCGCCTAATAACCCGCAAAAAGGGGTTTCGCGATTTAAAAGTCGTTTTTAGGGTTCCATTCGTCATACTTCGACTTCCAGACGAATTCCAGAGCGACTTAGGGCGATTTTCAGAGGAGAAGAGAGCTGGGATCAAGGAGGAGCATTGAGAGACCAAGATTGCATTGCAATTCGCTATCCGGTTCTTTCGATTACTTCGTTTTTACTAAATTGCTATCATGTATTTGAATCAAGTTTCAGACTTCATTATGTTTATTATTCAGATCATGATTGTAGGCTAAACTAGTTGTGCCATCTAGACCGTTATGATGAGTAATTGACTTTTTGACTTTATTCTCGGTTTTGACTTATTGATTGATGTTGCGATTCTATTAAATTCCAATAATTGCTATGGTTGATGTATATGTGTGTTATGAGCAGATTGTGAATTGATTGTTAATGCTTAATTTACCCGCGAATGTCTTTCGGTTTAGGTAGATTAACTAAAGTAGTTAACTTTAGGGTTAATTGCTAAAGTATAGTTAGGGTTCCTTGACTATTGCATTGATAGTTAGTTGGTAATTTGCTTGTAATGTGCTTCCTATTCTGAGACTTAAAAGGTAAAGAATTATCGGGTAGTTGGGGTGGTTAGAATTCTAGGGTTGCATTGTCTCAAAAGGAAGTGTCCTAGGGTTTTTGTTATCTTGGTATTCCGTGTCGGGCATAGTAGTTATTGGTAGCTCCTGTTAGGTCTAAGGTTCCCGAGATTAGGTTCAGAGGTGGTTAGGTCTAATTGAGGTAGGAAGTACTAAAAAGGTGAACTCCTGTTCGAGCGTTAGAATCGTTGTCTAGGAAGGAATTAAAGGTGAACTAGCGACCATCAGATTAGTTAGAGCCGAGGTAAAGTTAAGTGTCAATTGCGAGTCTAGGTCTAGGTGGTGCCTTCTTCTCATCTGAAGTTTCCCGAAGTTTCCTGCTTTCGTCTGTTTGCTCGTTGTTTTGTTAAGGTTAGTTAAATCAATCTCAATTCAAAAATCCAGATTACTCAGTATTTCCATTTTCTTAGGTCTAGGTTAATTCTTGTTTTCGTAGTGTCCTAGGTTCGATATTCCGGTCTTGCCTTAGCTTTACTATAATCCGACAGGTTCACTGCCTTAGGGTTCGGTTCGGTTTAGGTTATTTCGGTAAAATTAGGTGTGTCTTAGGTCTAGGTTTAGGTTTATTTTATTAGTGTTTGTAGTGTCGTTCCGAGCACATCAAGTTTTTGGCGCCGTTGCCGGGGACACTTGGCAATTGGCAAGATTAACTTAGGTCGTCGTTAGGAAATTTTGAGTCTTTTTGGTTTTTCTGTGTCTAGAGTCTTAGGATTCCCGTTCTTGAGTCTAGATTTTTAGGTTTATTTTTCCTTTTAATTTTTCTTTGAGTCAGTTTCCCCATTTTATGCCACACACCCGTTCACGAGGTCCTCCTGAGTTGTCACCACTTTCTGATCCCACTGCGGATATTCGTGAACGGTTTCGCCTTCTACGCACCGAGCTAGAGGCATTCATCATTTCCACCGCCCACTCCAAACCATCTTCTTCCACACAAACCACACGCGACACCAAACCCATCCCATTCCCCGATCTTTCATCTATGGCGGCACGTCGCACCGTCCACGAGCAGGCTAGCGTCGGAGTCACCGAGGCCCGGTTTGCTATTGCACAGCCTGCTATTGCCAACACCGCGAATTGGCAAGTTCCGTCCCACGTCATCAACGCTTTGACGCATTCCATTCAGTTTCATGGACGTGAGGACGAAGATGCACCGACGCAAATTTCTCGTTTCATTCGTATCTGCAACACGTTCGGACTCACCGGCGTCGCGAACGACACCATATACTTGCGTCTGTTTCCATTCTCCCGTACGTCTCGAGCCGCCGAGTGGCTCGAGAGGCTTCCGCCTAACTCGATCGCCACCTGGGACGATCTTACCGCGAAATTCCTGAAGAAGTACCATCCTCCAGCCAAGGCTTCACGTACTCGGGAGGAAATCCACTCTTTCAAGATGGACCCCGATGAGCCTTATTCTGCCGCATACGAGAGATTCAACACCCTTCTGAGTAGATGTCCGCAACACGGGTTGACGGACTGGGCGATCATAGATAAGTTCTATAATGGACTTCCTTATCTTGTTCAGAAGGATTTCAATATTTCGGCTGGAGGGCATATGATGGAGAAGCTCACTGTGGATGAATGCAAACAACTGTTTGAGAGCTTCGCACTTGCTGAACAGCAGGCACCCGGAGGTCGGAGAGCCACCTGGGCCCCGACTAGATCACTCGCACCATCTACATCTACCCGGGGTGTCCATCACATTGGCTCAGAGACCATACCACCTAGGGAGTTAGAAAACATTTATAAAACCTTAGAAGAAATCAAACTCCACATCAAAGCCAAATGTGAGCTGTGTAGAGGCGCTCATGACACCCGAGACTGCCCGCTTGCTCCCGCTGAGCAAGTGGATTATATTGGAAACCGAAACCAGTTCGGTAATTCTTTCCAGTCTGGGTGGAGGAGTGGCCAAAATTCAGGATGGCGAGAGGGAGGTAACCCACCTGGTTTTCCACTGAGGAACAACTATGGTGGAGGAGATGACGGGCCTGGTCTTAAGGAGATCAGAGAGCTTATTGCTAACCAGACCCAGATCCTGCAGCAGATTATGGCGAGAGATGAGGGAACGCAGAAGAAGCTAGCTGAGCATGACACGTTACTGCGAAATCAACAAGCTTCGTTCCTTGATTTGCAGAGGTCAGTCGGTGACATTGCGAAGCAGCTGAAGGAGCTCAATTCCCGTGGGGGTCAGTTTTCTGGTAGTACCTACAAAAACCCCAATGCTAATGTGAATGCCATTACTACTAGGAGCGGGAGAGTCGTTCAGAGTCCATCACCGGCAGTAGTTGAGGAGGAGCCGGTTGATGAGGAGATTGTGTTAGAGACGCCTGACGGGAGGGTGCATGAGAGCGTAATGCCAGCAAGTACCGCACCAAACGTCGAGGCTGAGATAGTGAAGAGACCGCCGGCTGGAGAGAAGCCGCTGAAGTGGGAGGCGGTGAGAGAGAAGAAGAGAGTTAGGTTTGCGCCCCAACCGATCACAGCAGAGGACCTGAAGCGTGTTCCGTATCCTGAGAGGTTGGTCCAACAGAAGAATGCGCGTGAGTACAACCAGTTTTTAGAGCTTCTTAAGCAACTTAGGGTCACTTTACCTTTTACTGATGTTATTAAACAAATGCCTAAGTATGCTAAATTTTTAAAAGACATGTTAACAAATAAGAAGAAGCTTGAAAATTTTTCTGATGTTACGCTTGATGCTAATTGTTTTGCTGTAGTTCAGAATAGGTTGCCTGAAAAATTGACTGATCCTGGTACCTTTACAATTCCGTGCTCTTTTGGTGATTCATCTGTTACATGTGCTTTAGCTGATCTAGGTGCCTCCATTAATGTTATGCCATATTATGTTTTCATGCACCTAGGATTAGGCGAGTTAAAACCGACTAGGATGACGATCTCGTTAGCAGATAGGTCGGTAGTTAGGCCCAAAGGAATAGTGGAAAATGTGCTTTTCAAGTTGATAAATTTTTGTTCCCTATAGACTTTGTGGTAGTTGACACTGCATATGATGCTAGTTGCCCGTTGATTTTAGGTAGGCCTTTCCTTAGGACTGCCCGGGCGTTAGTTGATGTTTTCGCGGGTACGATTACTTTGAGGGTAGAGGATGAGTCGGTTGAGTTTAAGGTTGATAAGTCGGGTGACAAGAACAACGAGTCCGTATACTTTCTAGGTTCTTTCATATCTTTGGTGGATAGTTGTGTTAGTTATGTCACTGGTGAGGACTTGGTAGTTGGAAATAGGTCGGAGGGTGAGGTTGTAGTTGAGGATAAGTGTGGGGAGGTTCCCGGGGGGTTAGATGGGTTGATTGATAGAAATGAGATTTTTGACCCGTTAGTAGAACCCGGTGAGGAATTAGTGGTTGGTGAGGATTTGATAGTTGAGGATGGTTGTAGGAGAGCCACACTTGGTGACATGGGTGAGTTTGGTGATAGGATAGTGCTAAGGCCAAGTGTGGGGAGGTTAGCTGAGGTTTTGAGTGAGAATGACCCGGAGTTGAGTTTTTTAGAGAAGATTAGATTTCTTCCGGGTCGGTACAAGCATTGGAAGGTTAAACACTTGTTACATTTGCTAAAGTTAGTTGCTTTCTGGGTTAAGAGGTTGGTAGATGGTTGTATGGGTAGAAACCGGGTGAAAGCCGGTAGGTTTGTGACTAGAGATGTGAAATCGAAGCCTCCGGATGGTTTGGGAGGTTATTTTTCTGATTTGTGCTAATTGATAAGTGCCCGGGGTGTATATTATTGTAGTCGTGTTTTTAATTTTCTGCAATTTTAGTTTTCGTGCATGTTGCGTCTTTTGGTTTTTGTGTTTTTGGTGTTTGCAGGTAATTCCGGAGATTTGGAAATTGGCAAATATGGATTGTGCAGGTCCTAGGTGCAGATTGCTGTAAAAATTCGACTATGAGACCTGGAGGGACAAGGAAAAAGAGATAGAAAATTTTTGGGGTCAAATTCCAAAAATTCTCTGGAAATCACGTTCCAAGCGTATCGCCTGTAGGTTGGTAGGTTATAGGCGATACGCGTGGAAGTCTCATGCGGGCCGGTTGTTTGCAGTCCCAGGCGTATCGCCTGGGAGATGCATGGTTGTAGGCGATACGCCGGGGGAAGGTATTTCAGAAAAATTTTTAAATTTTCGATTTATTTTATTTCTGTTTACCGGAGTGCGATGGATCGTTGTGGTTGCTGTGCTGAGTCTCTGGAGTTTCAGGTGAACACGTTTCAACTTATATTGTTTTATTTTTAGTTTTATTTATTTTCATTTTCGTGTTTTTATTTCTGCTTTGTTTTATTCCATTCCACATTGAGGGCAATGTGTGATTCAAGTGTGGGGATGGGAGACTTGCGTCTTGAGTCTGTTATTTTTGGTGTGTTATTGAGTCATAAAATTTTGAAAAATTGAAAAAAATTTAAAATTGAAAAAAATTAAAAAATTGTCAAAAATGTCCGAGATTCTGGCTGCAATTAAATGGAAAATAATAGGTAAAACTGGGAATTGATTTTCTAATTTTATGCTTAAATGTTAGATTAATAAATAATTTGGGATGTGGTTAAGTATGGTGAGAATGGAAAGCATTATTAATCTATGATGTGTCGGTAGGCCCAGCTGACCTAGGAGTAGCTTAAATAGCCTGTGTGTTTATTGTTGTATAAATATGCTAATCAGTCTGCTAGTGGGTTCCCATTTTAGGAGTGATAGGGATACTAAATCTGATGATTAGAAGGAAGAGACCGCTTTAGGCTAGATACTCTTATGTCCTTAGAATTTCCAATAGTCATGTTAGTTAATAATCTGTTTAATACAATTAGAGTGAAGGGGCAGAATACTCATGTACAAACTAAGGATAATATCCCGTGGTAAGTGCCTCTGATGATGTTCCGGATCTCGCGGGCAAAATACTCACGTATGATTTCGGGGGTAAGACCTTGTGAAAGAATGCCTCTGATGATGTCCGTTGGTAATCTTAGGTAAAAGTAACCAATTATATAAAAAAAATGAGAAAAGAAAAAAACAAGAGAAAAATGATAAGTTAGAGAATAAATGCTCAAGAATTTGCATATAAATAATTAGTTATTCTTTGGACATCTTAGTATCTGGTTTAAGGGGGTTGGAGAAAATATAAAAATGTAAATCATTATTACCCTTTGCTTTGACTGAATATGATTCGGTAGTAGGTTGAACTTGACCTTTCTTTAGTGGGATCCATAGGTAGACTGAGCTTATATTCGGTAATTTCATAAACACATGGGGGCGAAAGAAAAGGTTGGTGGTTGGGTTTAGTCGGATAGAAATATCGGCAATTGTAGTTAGGGTGTTATTACGTTATGGAATGTGGAATTGATTGGTGGACTGTTAATTTTAAATGTTGAATGTTTAGTAGTCAATTTCCTGGTTGTGATTCCATTGCAGTATTTTTCGAGGACGAAAAAAGAGTCAGTGTGGGGATGTTTGATGTGTTGCAAACACATCCGGTTTTCCTAAGTCTTTTGTTATGTATTTGAGTCTAATTGAGTCGGTTTTCATTTGTTTTAGTTGTTTTTAGTTAAGTTAGTGTCTTTGGGTCCTTTTTATGTTTTATGCATGTTTTGCAGGTGTTTAGCAGAATCCCGAGGCCGAGTGTGAAGATGATAAACTCTGAAGAAGAAAATAAAGAGAAGAGCTGAAGATTGGTCTCCAGGCGTATCGCATGGAGAATTGGAAGTTGCAAGCGATAAGCGAGGAAGTGAAGGTCAACGAAAGTCAAAGTCGGCTCCGCCCGACTAAATTGTCGTGTAATGAGTACCAGGCGTATCGCCTGGTGGGAATTCATTGGCAAGCGATACGCTTGCCGCCTAATAACCCGCAAAAAGGGGTTTCGCGATTTAAAAGTCGTTTTTAGGGTTCCATTCGTCATACTTCGACTTCCAGACGAATTCCAGAGCGACTTAGGGCGATTTTCAGAGGAGAAGAGAGCTGGGATCAAGGACGAGCATTGAGAGACCAAGATTGCATTGCAATTCGCTATCCGGTTCTTTCGATTACTTCGTTTTTACTAAATTGCTATCATGTATTTGAATCAAGTTTCAGACTTTATTATGTTTATTATTCAGATCATGATTGTAGGCTAAACTAGTTGTGCCATCTAGACCGTTATGATGAGTAATTGACTTTTTGACTTTATTCTCGGTTTTGACTTATTGATTGATGTTGCGATTCTATTAAATTCCAATAATTGCTATGGTTGATGTATATGTGTGTTATGAGCAGATTGTGAATTGATTGTTAATGCTTAATTTACCCGCGAATGTCTTTCGGTTTAGGTAGATTAACTAAAGTAGTTAACTTTAGGGTTAATTGCTAAAGTATAGTTAGGGTTCCTTGACTATTGCATTGATAGTTAGTTGGTAATTTGCTTGTAATGTGCTGCCTATTCTGAGACTTAAAAGGTAAAGAATTGTCGGGTAATTGGGGTGGTTAGAATTCTAGGGTTGCATTGTCTCAAAAGGAAGTGTCCTAGGGTTTTGGTTATCTTGGTATTCCGTGTCGGGCATAGTAGTTATTGGTAGCTCCTGTTAGGTCTAAGGTGCCCGAGATTAGGTTCAGAGGTGGTTAGGTCTAATTGAGGTAGGAAGTACTCAAAAGGTGAACTCCTGTTCGAGCGTTAGAATCGTTGTCTAGGAAGGACTTAAAAGGTGAACTAGCGACCATCAGATTAGTTAGAGCCGAGGTAAAGTTAAGTGTCAATTGCGAGTCTAGGTCTAGGTGGTGCCTTCTTCTCATCTGAAGTTTCCCGAAGTTTCCTGCTTTCGTCTGTTTGCTCGTTGTTTTGTTAAGGTTAGTTAAATCAATCTCAATTCAAAAATCCAGATTACTCAGTATTTCCATTTTCTTAGGTCTAGGTTAATTCTTGTTTTCGTAGTGTCCTAGGTTCGATATTCCGGTCTTGCCTTAGCTTTACTATAATCCGACAGGTTCACTGCCTTAGGGTTCGGTTCGGTTTAGGTTATTTCGGTAAAATTAGGTGTGTCTTAGGTCTAGGTTTAGGTTTATTTTATTAGTGTTTTTAGTGTCGTTCCGAGCACATCAACCACTATACTTGACAGACTTTGAAGGAGCAACCGGAATTGCATTAACATCCGGTGTGGTTGTGTTGCTAGCTGTTACTAAAACTTTTTCATAAAAGAGATCTGAGCCTTTAGCAAAATTTTCTTTTTCAAAGGTTTTCATTTTCTTCTCAGTTTCTTTTATCTTAACGACTTGCTCCAAAGGTGTCAATTTGACAGAACCAGTTGGTTTGTCATTAGTTGGTTTATCACCTACAGCATGACTTGACTCATTGGATTTGGGAGTATCCACATCTGTCTTAGACACATTTTTGAAAGGTTTCTTTTTATAGGTGCCTTTGTGTTTGTCAGAATTGCCCATAAAGTTCTCAGACACATGGTTGAAGCATTCTCACCAAAATACACATCGGGATTCTGAACTTGAGCTGGTTGAGTTTTAACACGCATCATATCTAATTCCCGAGCTAGCAAGTTCCTTGTAAGATCATCAAATGAAATATCATCAAATCCCTTATCATGTGTTAGCAACAGGATATAACCTTCCCATTTAGCTGGTAGAGCATCTAACAGCTTCTCCTTCAATTCTCCAGCCTCCTTCTTCACTCCAACAAAGTCAAGCTGGATGGTTATCAAGTTTTTTATGCTTGAAATTTTAAGATTTCCATAATTGGAATTTTAAGATTTCCATATTTGGAATCTAACATCCGTCACACCAATATATGTAACATCCGCATCAGTTTTTTACGCTTGAACTGTCGTAGACATTGCTGCAAAACCTTGGAATGGATCCATCTTGTTTTTCTCAAAAACTGAACTGGCGTACCAGAATATCGATCCTCATACCAGAAATAATCTCAACGTACCAAATTTACTTCCGGACCAGAAATACAAAGACGTACCACCGGCGTACCATCTTACTCACATACCAAAAATCTTGAATGTACCAACTGGTACGGCGTAACTATCACAGACCAGAATATGAAGATTGCCTTCCGGACCACTTTCGACGTACCAGATTCCTGATGAAGATTGTTGTACGGACTTGTCAGGACCGATTTTCACTACGAGAATCCTGATCTTGAGCAAGAACGAGGTTCGGATTCGAAAACCCAAAAAGATGGAGATGAAGAAGAATCAAAGATAATCAAAGAAAGATGATAATCTAGTCGAATGATTTCTTTGTACCGAATGATTAGTTACAAGAAATCATGACAACACCCTCTCTCTAGAAATCCATGACTCACTCTCTCTCTCTCTAGAATGGAAGACTTAACATCCTAAAGAGTCATCATCCATCCATTTTGGAGACTCTCTGATGAATGGGGCACCCTCACTATATATATAGTGAGGGTGACTAACAATAGAAACATAAATGAACAAAAATTACAAGTAAATGAAATAAACATAAATATTTATTAAATCAAAGTTGATTTAATTAATTCGAAGCTTTACTCGCTCGAACTGATCTTCCGTTGACTTTTACGTTGACCGTTGACCCGAATGGTTGACTCTTCCAGAAAACGGTCTTCGGTCCAAACTGCAAGCCTCGAGCATCACAACCCGTGTCTCTGAATCATTTCACATGGATTCTTTAGTCGAATGCTTCGGTAAACAGATTTGATGGCGTCAGTCACATAGATTTTAGTTCCAACAATTCCCCCTTGACTGATGCTTTCAAATCTGTTAAACTGTTGAAGAACCGCTCTGCCGTACAACATCTTCAATGAGAAACTGATAAACCCGAGACAATATGTCGTAAAGATTCCCCCTCTGAATAAGCTTCTTCTGTTCTCGTTTCTCTAGTCGAGATCCAAGTGTTCCGCTCACTCGGTTCACACGGTCGGGTACAATACTAAGAAAATGCTGAACATTGGAGCCAAAACCGCAACAAACTGAAGCAGATAAACCAATCAAACACTGAACAATCGACCCGATATCCAAATCCATAATAATTCCTCCTATTTCTCTAAATTTCTCCAAAAAAATCCAGTCGGAAGCGTAAAAAACTGATGCGGAGAGTCGAACCGTCGCGATCGGTTGCCTAGAGAAACCGGATAAAAAATCTTGAAATCGGACAATCTTGCGAAAAACTGGACGGCGGATGCTGACAGTTGTGAATGAGCCATAAATATTGCACTTGTTCCGCGTGACTGGGGTTCCGCGTGACTGGGGTTGGATGTGAAAATAAAGATAAGTGTCAAATCGGAGAAAATTTGAGATCCCGAGCGAAAAATGATCATAACCGGAGACTTCGTAATTTTGGTTGAAGAAAAACGAGCTCGGAATAATATTCTGTGAAGATTTCTGAATTAACTGGTGAAAACGGCGCGATCTGAAAAATTCTATAAAATTTTGACAAGAAACGGTCATCCGAGAGATTTAACTAGATAAATTCCAATAATTAATTAGATTCCAGTTAATCCGGTTAGTTGACATCACCGCTGCATCAGCTAAAAATAAACCATGAGACGTAACGAGAAAGCTGGAAAAATTAACCGGATAATAAAGCTAACCCGTCAGTGGTCAATAGCAAACGCGCGCGTGACGCCAATAAACGAGAACCTCAATAATAATCTGGAATAAATCCACAACTAATAAAAATTTTCTGAAATGTCGTCGCAGCGTTATCTTCGTTAGTCTCGTAAAAGACTAATAAAAAATACCTCGCATTTGACGAATAATGCTGAAAAATTAATTAATTAATTAAATCCCTATAATAAAGCTCAATCCTTGTGAAATTCTTTGGACCAATCAGAGTGCATCTTAAAGAATGATCCAATGGCAGAAAATAAAGTTGATTAACGATCCAGATCATGATCCGTGTAAAGAGGCTTGAGGCCAATTAGGGCGCGGCAAAAAAAAAACAGCCCCTAGCGTCTCTTTTACAGAGGGCCCCACTCGAATTCTCATTCTCCAATCAGAAGTAGACAACGAGATGGGCAAGCCGACAAAGAGGAGAAATAATATTCCATCTGCAACAAATGAACTCACGCCACGTAACGCTGGTCATCTCCCATCACGTCTTCAACCTCGAAACCCTAATTTGAACGGAAAAACTCACCGGAAATATGCAGCTCGCCGGAAACGCGTATTTCGTTCATATCTCCGTCAATACTTCACGAAAATTGATGATTTTTATGTCCTTGAACTCGTGAGATCATCCTCTACAACCCTTAACGATCAGAATCCACCGAAAACAAATTGAAAGAAAACTCAGAAGCTGATCATTAAAGGCAGGTCGTTCAGACCAGGTCGTTAAGAACGAGGCTGATCGTTCAAGGTAAAGAGCTGGTCGTTCAAGGCACCTGATCATTTAGAACGAGGCTGATCATTCAGGCAAGGAGCTGGTCGTTTAGCCTGATCGTTAAGAAGAAAGGCAGGTCATTTAGACCATCTTCAAGCATGAACCAGGTCGTTCAAGCAACCTTCAAGATGATGCCTGGTCGTTTAGAACATCTTCAAAACTTCAAAGAAAACCCAGAAAAAATGAAGAACACATTAACACCCAGATGCGATTCTGATCGATAAAAAACAGGTGGTAACCAGCGATTGAAGACACAGAGATGATCGAAATACCATTTTGAATCAATTGTGGCCATCAACGAACTCAAAACAGCAACATAATCTCGAATCTATGCCCCAAAATCTAGAAATACCTGGAGAACACCTTAGAACACGCACTAGTGTGTGTTTTCCAGATCTGCGAAAATGGTTGAGAGTCAGACGGAACATGTTTTCCACTAAGATTCATGCTTCGTTTCATCCAAATCTATCAACAATAACACCAAAAACGGAGAATCAAACCCAAAATCTTCAAGAACAACCCTGAAGATCAATGTAGGGAGGAATTCATAGTTTTGTTAAGTTTGCTTGTTTAGATTAGTATCAATTGTAATCTTGTCCTTTTGGTAGCTAGCGAAACTACCGAGCGAAACTGTTGTTTCGCTCGGTAACTTGTTTAGTCTGGTCTCAGTAACAGTTTCGCTTGGCCAGCGAAACTGCCAGCGAAACTGTCTACTGATTTGTATAAATAGTCGCCTTTGTGCACTCTTTTGTAACTTTTGAAACTTTATCAACCCTAATACAAGATTTCTGGAATTTGGTAAGTTTGGTGACGGCTAGGAGCATTCTATTCAATCTTTGTAGCTATAGTTCATCTCTTATCATCCATTTGGTTGTAGTTGTGATTGTTCAATACTAAAAACCCATTTTAGCTATTGGAAATCATCCTTTATTGATATTTGATTGGTTTTCTTCTCAAAACACCTTCATTAGCACTGATTAAGATCAGTGAGGACCAACAATATGGTATCAGAGCCTTTGTGCTCCTGATTTTTGGTGTTTTTGAGTGTTTTTGGTAAAACTTTTGAAAATCTGTTTGGATTTATAATCTGATTGTTTTGGATTGAATATTGGTTGAATATTGTATGTTTTGATGTCCTGAAGCCTATGCAATCAACCGATCATTACTCCATAGTGATTTGGATTGGTTTTTGATCATTTCTTCTTCAAAAAGAGGGTTTTCTGTTCTGGGCGAAACTGATGTTCTTCCAGCGATACTATACAGCGAAACTATAGTGTCGCTGTGAAATTTCATATACTTGATTTGGACGAAACTACTGGCGAAACAAGCATTGATTTTTTTTGAACGAAAGTTCAAACCAGCTTCCAGTGAATCTAGCTAGCGAAACTGTGTGTCATCGGGGTATTTCCTAGCGAAAGTACTGCCCGTGCATACAGCGAAACTAGTTGGCGAAACTGCTGAATTGGTTCAGTGTTCCCAAGCGAAATGGCTGGCAAAACTATAAATTCCAGCGAAATTATTCAACTGATCAGGATTTCCGAGCGAAATTACTGGCGAAACTAATTCTCCCAGCGAAACTAACCAAATTGTCTTGTTCTTTGTTTGTTTGTGTCTTTCTTATTTCAGGCTGATTTGAGATGGCTTCAGGTACCAATGTTGCTGAAACTGAAAGCATTGCTCCAAACCGACCACCGAGGCTGATCAACGGAGACAATTTTGAAGACTGGAAACGATGTCTGAAATCGTTCTTTCTGTATACCGATTACAATCAATGGTTGTCGATCGTCGACGGACCTCATGTTCCAACCACCACTACTGGTGAAGTAACCCAGATCAACAGAAATCCGTCTTCCTTTACTGAGAAGGATTTGAAACTTATTGATCGAGATCAAAAGGCTCTTGGTGCTCTCTCTCTCTGCTTGTCGCAAGAAATCTACAATCGTTTCGCTGAGCACTCTGATGCAAAAAGTTTGTTTGATGCTCTCTGAGAGTTTTATGATGGTAATGAAGATCTCGTGAAGGACAAAGAAGCCCAAGAAACTAAAGAATTCAATTCCTTCACTAGCATGAAGAATGAAAAGTTAATTGATTTGACTAACCGTTTTCTGACCGTGTCAAGCAATCTGAAGAAGTATGATTCAGGACTCACCAACTCTGAACAAATCAAGAAGCTGCTGGATGCTCTTCCACCCGAATGGAGCATCCAGGTTCGTATGTTGAAACAAGAGAGGGGTTTCTCCGAATACAAGCTTATGGACGTAATTAACAAGCTTAAGTCATTTGAGCTGGATGTTCAAAGGAGAGAGTACAATCAAGCCATGGGTCCTGCTAAAGTTTATTCTCCAAATTCGGCTCTCATCTCAACTGTTACACACAAAGGAGCCTCATCTCAAATTCAATCTGTTCATCTTGGGTCTGGTTCATCCTCAACTGCTTCTGCCGCTGCTCAAAGAACCTCTGCTCAGCAAACACCCCAGATCTCACCCGAATTCATGGGATTGTTCTCATTGTTTGCCAACAGTTATCAAGCTCTCGCTGCTGGAGAACTTCAAGGTTCGACTCTGACCGCTGAGGATATGTACCAAGTTGACCCAGATGATTTGGAAGAAACCGACTTAAAATGGCATATAGCCATGTTGACCCTTCGTGCTAAAAAGTTCATCGAACGTACTGGGAGAAACACTTTCGGGAATCAAAATGAAAAAGTTGGGTTCGATAAGGCTAAGCTAAGATGTTACAACTGTAAGCAACTTGGCCATTTCTAGAGAGAATGTCCGAATCCAATTGTCACTGAACCGGCTTCTGAGCATGCAGCTCGAGTCATCCCTATCACCGACAAAGCTGAAGCCAAGCCAAAGAAAGAAGTGGCTCTTCTGACTAACTTTGACTGGAGTTCGGAGATCTCTGAAACTGAGGAAGCCATAAATCAAGCGCTTGCGGCTCAAATTCATGAACAAAGCAATGACCCCACAGTTAGCAGCTGTGAGAAGGGAGAAGTTGAGAAGAAGATGAATGAGAAAACGATAAGCACACCCGCGTGCACCTGTGAGAAAGCCCTTGCTGCAGAAAAGGTAATAATGGGTCTTTCATATGAATCTGTTCAAGATATGTGCTCTCATCCTTGTAGAATTCGTTTGTTCGGCATCTACAAGGCCAATCGATTGTTGATTGACGACAACGATGAATTAAAAACTATGAACACCCAATTAAAAGAAAATGAATCAAAATATTTTGTGAAATTAAATGAGGCAATGCATGAAAATGAACATTTAAAACAAACTCTTCTTGCTAAAAATGTTGACTTAAACATGCTTTCTGAAAGAGTTACATTAGCCCAATTCGAAGCCTCTCAACTTCAGACTAAGTTAGATAAATGGACCATTTCTCAAATGAAAGTTGATG
Source organism: Deinandra increscens subsp. villosa (assembly GCA_039602395.1). NCBI lineage: Eukaryota > Viridiplantae > Streptophyta > Magnoliopsida > Asterales > Asteraceae > Deinandra > Deinandra increscens. The sequence continues at coordinate 89,948,563 of JBCNJP010000027.1, read as the reverse complement.
AGATGCTCGTTAACCAACGAGGAGCTAGAATAAAAACTGGGGTGGGTATGCAGGAAAAGGAAAAGGTGTTTCCTAAAGTTTACCCTCCTCCAAGCACGCATTGTTACTCACCTACTCCGAAACCTCATCCTCTAAATGATTTAATTCCTAGTGATGCTAACAGTTTGCATGCAGGTCTAGAAGGAGTTAACCATAAGGAGATCAGGGAGGATTTTGATTATGGATATGGTAACACAAGTGGGCTTGGATGCGGTAGTCTTAAATATAAGGAGTCTGTTACGAGTAGTAGTTCTCATTCCAAGAAGTCTAGCACAGATAGTAGTATAGCTAGTAGTTGTTCTTCTTTAGATAGCTGTAGTGATGAGTCCGTGTCTGTTAATCCTGAGAGCTATGTTTCAAATGAAAATGATCAATGTCATGCAAGTACATCTCAAAATTGCTTCAACAAATTTCTTTCTAATCCAATTCCTTCCTTCACTCCGATACGAATTTCAAAACCTACCGAAAATCATGTTTCTCAAGAGAAGGAATCATCTTTGAAAACTAAACCTGCCAAAACCGTTATTAAAATTAATAATCCAAAGATTTCAAATGATAAAACAAATGTGGATCTTGAAACCAACAGTGATTCTGATTCTGAAACATCAGATTGTGAGGAGGAAAGTCTTTCAGAAACTTCCTCCTGCACAAGTCACAAATCTCACTATTTCAGGTGTGGTAAGGATGATCATGTTGTTAAACATTGCAAAGAGAAATTAAATCAAACAAAACATGATAGATCCTTTGGCCACAAGGTAACCAGTTTTGTAAAACAATTCTTTGGGGGAAAGCAGAAAGTTACTAATCCCAGAAGTGCAAAAGTCTAGGTACCCGTTATTAAGTAATTTCTTGTCTTGTATTGCCAGGCACTCCCGAAGAACTCTGCAAATAGCTATTGGCATATAGATTCGGGATGCTCTCGGCATATGACAGGGTTGAAAGACCTGCTTACAAATTACAGGATCGTGGATGGTGGGTTTGTTTCTTTTGCAGGTGATAAGAGAGGTGGAAAGATGGTTGGACAAGGAGATGTGTCATATGGGTCTCTTACTCTGGAGCAAGTCAACCATGTCCCCGAATTGCAGTATAATCTTCTAAGCGTGTCACAAATCTGTGACAAGAATATACCTGTGTTGTTCAAATCAAATGAATGTCTGTTCCTCAAGCCTGAATTCAATGTGCCAGAAGAGATGGTGGCGATGCGTGCACCTCGCATCAATGACACATACTTGCTAAATATGAACTCCAGTGCATCTCACTCTTCCTCCATGACTTGTTTACTTTCAAAAGCATCTGTATCTGAGTGCTTCTTGTGGCATAGACGTTTAGGACACATAAACTTCAAAATTCTAAATAATCTTGTCAAAAATAATTTGGTCCGAGGTCTTCCGTACAAAGATTTTTCTGTCGTTGAAAATGTCTTTCATGTGCTAAAGGAAAACAACATAAGAAGCCACATAAGCCCAAAGTGGAAAATTCTATTTCTAGTCCCATAGAATTGCTCCACACTGATTTATTTGGACCTATTAGTGTCAAAAGTCTGGGTAAAGGATCTTACTGTCTTGTTGTCACTGATGATTATTCCAGGTACTCTTGGGTTAGGTTCTTGAAGCAAAAAAGTGACACGACTGAAGCTTTATAGAATATAATCCTGTCCGTGGAAAGTTCAAGAAGTAAGAAAGTCAAGGCAATCAGAAGCGACAACGAAATTGAATTTCGTAATCAGATCTTTGACTCTTTCTGCGCAAACAAAGGGATTTTTCGACAATATAGTGCAGCAAGAACTCCGCAGCAGAATGGAGTTGCTGAAAGGAAGAATCGCACACTTGTGGAAGCTGCTCGTACAATGTTGATTGAATCAAAGTTGCCGATCATCTTTTGGGCTAAAGCTGTGAACTGTGCGTCCTACGTGCTGAACCGTGTCCTAATCGTGAAAGATAAGATGAAGACGTCATATGAGCTGTATCATGGAAGGAAGCCGCTGATTGATTTCTTTAAGCCGTTTGGATGTTCGTGCACATTGCTGAATACCGAAGCTCAGAATACGAAATTTGTAGTTGTCTCTGACGAATGTTTCTTTATGGGGTATTCTTCTTCTCAAAAAGCTTATAGAGTTTATAACAAACGAACTCGAATTGTGCAGGAATCCTACTACGTTGACTGGCAAGAATCAAACTCTCCCAACACCGGGTCTGGACCAGAATGGTTTTATGATTCGTATACTCTGTTCAAGTAATTCAATCTTCCTATCCTCGCTGAAGCAAATGATAATCCTCCTCTCGTCATTATCACCCCTTATTCTGAAATTCAACAACAAAACCAATCCTCACCCCCACAAACTACGAATCAACCCGATCCTCCATCTTCCTCTCATGAAATACCCCATCAAACCTCCGAACCCGCTCCCCTCAACCTTGACTCAAATTTCAAAACCTTAAAAGATCATCCGCATGACTACGTCATTGGCTCTATTACGGATGGAGTGAGGACTCGTCATCAGTCTGGATTGATCAATGAATGTTTGTTCGCGTGTTTTCTGTCTCAGATCGTTCCTAAAAATATAAAGGAAGCCTTAGCAGATCCAAGTTGGGTGGACTCCATGCAGTCTGAGCTGCAACAATTCAGAAAGCTGAAGGTGTGGGAATTAGTGGATCTTCCAGAGAACAAGGTTCCAATTGGTACAAAGTGGGTCTTCCGGAACAAGCCAGATGATAGAGGTGTTGTGGTTAGAAACAAGGCAAGACTGGTGGTTCAAGGGTTTTATCAAGAAGAAGGAATTGACTATACCGATGTGTTTGCACCTGTTGCACGCATTGAAGCCATTCGAATTTTCCTGGATCATGCTGCACACAAGGATTTCAAGGTGTTTCAAATGGACGTCAAGTGCGCTTTCTTATATGGGGATATTGATGAAGAAATATATGTGCTTCAACCTCCAGGCTTCGAAGATCATGAGTTTCCTGACAAAGTGTACAAGCTCGATAAATCTCTCTACGGTCTACATCAGGCTCCCAAAATTTGGTACGAGACTTTGACTCAATATCTTTTGGGTAAAGGTTTTACACGTGGATCCATCGACATGACGTTGTTTAAGAAAGAGGTCAACGGAGAAGTGCTGATTGTCCAAGTGTATGTAGACGATATCATTTTTGGCTCAACAAATGAGAAGCTGTGTCGAGAGTTTGAGGAATTGATGAAGGAGAAATTCGAAATGAGTATGATGGGGGAAATGTGTTTCTTTCTTGGCTTGCAGGTGGAACAAAAGCCAGACGGCATTCTTATCCATCAAGAAAAGTACATTCTGGAAACTCTGAAGAAATACAAGATGAACGACGCTTCTGCTGAACTCACTCCTTTCACTTCTCAGACATGTTTGACTCCCGACAATCAAGGAAAGCGGGTTGACCCTAAGTATTATCGATGAATGATTGGGTCTCTTATGTATCTCACAGCCAGTCGTCCGGATATCACTTTTGCCGTATGCTACTGTACTCGTTATCAGGCTGACCCAAGGGAATCTCACGAAAAGGTCGTCAAGCGAATTTTTCGTTATCTGAAAGGTTCATCAAGATTGGGTTTATGTTATCCTAGGGGTGGAAGCTTTGAACTTAATTCATATTCCGACAGTGATCACGGAGGATGCAAGCTCGATTGAAAGTCAGTTTCTGGAGGATGCCAGTTTCTGGGGGAATGCTTGGTTTCATGGAAAAGCAAAAAACAAACAACTGTCTCTTTATCCACAGGTGAAGCTGAATACATTGCCGCCTCAAGTTGCTGTTGTCAAGTGCTGTGGATCCAACACCAGATGATGGATTATGGAATTAATTTCCTTCATACACCGCTGTTCTGTGACAACGAAGCTGCTGTTGGAATCTCCAAGAACCCGATTCATCATACGAGAACAAAGCACATCGAAACCCGGGTTCATGCAATCCGTGACACTCAGGAAAAATGGTTTATCGATGTTATTCCCATTGAAACCAAGGCCCAGAAAGCTGATATTTTCACTAAAACCTTTGATAAACCCCGCTTTTATGAGCTTATAAAAATGCTGGGCATGATTTCCTTTTAAAATTAAAAAAAAAATTTGTACATATTCCTTTAACTTTGTTTTATCTTAAGTTTGTTTTATTTAGATCATCATGCTAAATTCCTTTTGTCTTGAATCAGGTGGTTGTTGCAGTTAAGCATGTTGATTGGCTACACTCCTAAATCAAGAAATCAATGATCACATCATCTACCTTCAAATGATTTCTGGCCAATCGTCACTCGAATATGATCAGAGGAGTATTTTAGTTCCATTTACCTTGCGTTTCTCTCATACCTGCTTATTGATGTCTTTGTATGCAACCTTGTGGGGGAACTAGGGGTAAATCACACTAAAACTGCTTAAAACTGGATAAAAGGTGTCTCCATTCAAACGTTTTTCAAAAATATAAACATTATGATTGGAATGCCTGACTTAATAATACTATCGGATGGAGGATAAAGTGCATGCATCAGATCGGTAACCCCTTTGGTTGATTTTCAAAACTGTGTCAAATTTCGATCGAATCAATTTTGTTTTGTTTCCTTATTGAAAATCCAAAATTAATGTATTTGTGGATTTTGGGGGAAGAATAAATTAATCAGAAAATAAAAAAAAACAAAATTTTAAAATTTCAAAAATGAGAAATTGATCCGACCATGTGAGAAATGATAGTACATCAACATGCGTTATCTGCCATGGATAGAGACTGTACTTGTATGATCTATGAGTGTGCATGACTAATATGATATCTATGAGTAGGATATAAACATAAAGCTTGTCTGATATACTCTAGTTTTCATTTCTTGATAAGTGTTGCAATGATTCTGATATCTTATAAAAAATAGAATAAGAGATGTTCTGATGTACGCATGCTTTGCAATAAGGCTTTACGCCATTTTTACACTCAACTCAGTGGGTCTTCTTTGCGTGCTTATGCGACCGACCTGATGACCTGCTGATTGAGTTTCTGCTTTATTTTCTTGGTGTTTAGTATATATCATCGGACTTTCTCTGCGTGCCCAGAAGGCCGACCTGATTGTTGTTGATATATACGACTTCTGCTTTATTTTTATTTTTTATTTTCCTAAGTGCATCGGGCTCTCTCTGCGTGCTTTGCGGCCGACCTGATTGTTGTTCACTTAGGGTTCTGCTTTATTTTTGCATGAAACATCATGAAAGCATATCTCATTTTGAAAAGGAATAAAAGAAAAATCAGATAAATATGATGATTTGTTAACTTTTTTGATAGAGTGAGGCTGGGTGATCAGAGCATGATTAATACACCTTAAGCATATCCAAAAATGATAAATACTATTAGTGCATGTTTAATATCAATATGATGCATTCGTGATCTGCTTGTCTTACATGCTGACTAAGTTTGAAATTGAAATGTGTATGATGCGTATTGGTTGATATGATCTCACGTCTGGATCTTTTTCAAAATTAAAATAGAGTTTGTTTGTATAGTCGTTTTACATTTCTTATTAGAAAACTCAAAAAGATTTTTGGTGTGTTTTAATTTAAAGTTAGAAAAGCCGAAATGATTTTCTTTCTGCTTCATTTTTTATAAGATCGATACATTGTGAAGAGTATGATGCTTGCGTGATTGAATCTTGATGTGTGTGAGTTAGTCGGCATTTGCGAACCTATACTTTCGATGTCGGCGAAATTAAACTGTTTAATCAAAATCTCGAGCGAATATGCTCTTTCGCTCAGGCGAAACTACTATTTCGCCCTAGTGAAACTACGGGCGAAACTGCTCAGATATTTATACCCTTTAATCGAAACCTCAGGTCATTATTTTCGCCAAAACTGTCCGAAAACCTGTAAAACCCTCCCTCTCGAGAAACTCTTATTTTCGCCAAAACTGATTCTGTTTCATCATCGTTTAACCGATATCGGTTTAAGGTAAGTGTGTTTCTGGTCATCTCATCATTTTATCACATCTGAAACAACAATTTTTTTTGGGTTTTAAGTTGAATCGGCGCCAAGAGGGTTCTCGGCCCCTTTAATCTGTTGTTAAAACTGTTTTGGACCCTCATTGTGCTCGTTTGAATGATGCATCTATTTAACAGTTGGTTTAGATGCAAAAGAAGAGCCTAAAATTGATTACCGGTTTTTTGAATTTGAAAAGTCGCGACCAGCGAAACTAGGTGTTCTTTCAGCGAAACTGAACGAAAGTTCAAAGTCACGAGCGAAACTGTCTAGCGATAATGCCCTAATTTCGTTGACAGTGTCGCCGTGATTTCCAGTGAAATTGTTGTTTCGCCATCGGCAAAACTACTGTCTCGCAGCGAAACTGCTGTTTCTCGGCGAAACTGACCTCGTCAGTGTCGCTGCGACCATTCTCGCGAATCAACTGGTTTCTCTGTGTTGCGATGCTATGGTTTCTAAGCGAAACTACTGTTTTGCAGCGAAACTATCCTTTTTAAATTTAATTTATTTTAAGTTCTGTTTAACTCACAAACTCTCGGTTTCATACGCAGAAAATGTCAACATTAAAGCACGAGCCTCGAAGCAATGTCACAGCTATTGGATTTCGAGACTGTATTGAATGGCTGAAGAAGTCGTGCATCTCTCATGCTATTTCACACATGCCAATCATTGACGAAAAGCACATCAAAGAATTTTGGCTCACTGCTGAATACGATGTAAAAGCAAAACCAGAATGCATTCGAGCAAAGGTTATGAAGAAGGATATCGTCATCACAATGAAAACAATTGCTGCAGCTCTTAAACTTGAAAGTGACGTTGGTGAAGTCACAAAGATGAAGGAAATGGATATTTTGAGAGGCTTTGAGCGAGATATGGGTTATGAAGGAGGTGAATTATGGAAGAATAAGAAAGAGATCAAGAAGTCTTTAATGTCAAAGGAATGGAGATACATTGCTCACGTATTCATTTCCTGCTTAGACGACCGAAAAGGGGGTTCCGATGGTCTCAACGCAATCTGGGCCGAGGCTACGCTATTGGTATGTAGAGGAAAGAAGGCCAACATCCCTCAGCGAAATTTCGACGCAATGGTTTCTAATATTCAAGCGCTGAGGAAGTCGAGGTGGCTCCTGGATCCGAGGTTTTTGCAGATGATAATTGATCACTTAGAGCCGGAGCTGCCAAAGCTGGGTGTGGCTCTCGTTGTAACTCCAATGCATCCAAGAATTCTATCTGACTGTGCTGCAAAAAGACCTGATTTCTCCGGGTATACCACTTACCTCATGAAGCACATGTACCCTGAAAAGAGGTACGAATACATCCTGAAGCTGATAGAATCAGAAAACAAGAGGAGAAACGAAGGGAAAGCGAGTGAAAATGTTAAAGGAAAAAGGAAACCGTATGTCAAAAGCTCTGGTAAGGAACCATCAGACGAGATTGAAGATGAGCTTGAAGATATGGCACAACAAGAAAGGAGATCCAGGCAAAAACACAGTGCTCCTACTGAAGAAGAAGTGAGGGCAAGCAAGAAAAGAAAGGTTGATCCTAGATCTGAGTTGGATCAAGATGTTATTCGAAATGTAAACACCTCATTGGCTAATGAACTCGGGATGATTAAAACCAAGCTGGTCAACTCAGAGATTAGAGAGAAGGAAAAGGATAAGCAGATTCAGAGTCTGAATGAGATTGTTGTGAAACAATCTTCATTTATAAAAACTCTGCTGGTGGATATGAATGAGATAAAGAAGCACCTGAGTCTGCCAAATCAGATGAGTGAAGCTGAAATAGATTCCATGACTGATATCTCAAAGTTTGCAACTGGAGGAGCAGGTGGCAGTAGTACTGGTAGAAATGAAGCAGGTGGAAGCGGTGCTGTGAATGATGAAGCTCTTGATGCCATTAATATAGGCGACGTAAACCTATATGACTTTGGAACCGACAAACAACCAGAGATTGTCGAGACACCATTCAACCTTATTGATGAAGATGATGAAGATGCTGAGATTGAAGATTTTTCAGAGCCTGAAAATTATTCCTTGAATGAAAATCCCCTAACTTATCAAGCAAAGATAAGTTCTGTCAGCCAAGAAGTAATTGACTTAAAAAGAGAAGAATGGTTTACTAAGCCCGCAATTGAAGAACAGACTCCTCTGTTCCAAAACATCTCACAACCAAAGAAGAAAGAGTCTGATCGACATATCATCAGCTGGAAATTCAATGCTGCGATACACGCCTTCATGATCAAAAGAATAGGGGGTAGTATGTCTTATGTGCACAAACGTGAAAGCTTCAAAACCTTGCCCAGATGGGATCTGAGGAGGTTGGCAGATCTTCCCCTAATTGATGAAGACAAGAGTACAAGGGCTAGCAATTTGAAGATAATGCTGCAGCAAGCTGTGAAAAACAACTTTGAGTCCTTCGGTTATATGAAAGGAGAAAGGAGGAAATCAAGGACTGAGATTGATGAGAGGACTGGAAAGCCCAAAGTTTTCTTGAAGTTCAAGCCTGCAAAAACAATGAACAGGGTTAGAATTCCAGATCAACAGCTATCCAGGGTGCAATCGTTCAAGAAGTGGTTCTATGACAATCAGACTGGTGAAGCAGTTATCAGACTGGGAGAAGATGCTGAAATCAGGTTGTTTGATCCAATGGAAGTCTTCTCGTTCAGCAATGATGATCTGAAAACCTTGTGCGAAAATCAAATTCGATGTGGGGCAGGAGAAGACACTGCTGAAGAAGCAAACCTGTTCATGAGGGTTGCTAAAAAGGCCCGGGGGATCGTTAAAGAGATCAAAGATTTAGCACAGAAGGTGAGGGCTGGTGAAGAAAGATTAGAAGAAGACATAGAGTTGGAAAATTTGATGAATACTGCTTGGGGCGGAATTGGTGAATCATCTGAGCAGGTTGTGAAGCCGGCTGATGTCCCCGTTGCTGATAACGAAACTGTCTTGGGGGAATCAGAGGAAAATGTCCCCGCTGCTGATGAGACTAATATTTTGGGGGAATCAGAGGTTATTGTCCCAGTTGCTGATCAAGAAATTGTTTTGTGGGAATCAGAGACAACGGAATTGAACAAAGAGCCGAGCCGAATGAAGCCGAAGCAGAGAAATGAAGATCCAGAGGCTGAATCCCTCCCTAGGGGGAATATTGAAGATCAATGTAGGGAGGAATTCATAGTTTTGTTAAGTTTGCTTGTTTAGATTAGTTTCAATTGTAATCTTGTCCTTTTGGTAGCTAGCGAAACTACCGAGCGAAACTGTTGTTTCGCTCGGTAACTAGTTTAGTCTGGTCTCAGTGACAGTTTCGCTTGGCCAGCGAAACTGTCTACTGATCTGTATAAATAGTCGCCTTTGTGCACTCTTTTGTAACTTTTGCAACTTTATCAACCCTAATACAAGATTTCTGGAATTTGGTAAGTTTGGTGACGGCTAGGAGCATTCTATTCAATCTTTGTAGCTATTGTTCATCTCTTATCATCCATTTGGTTGTAGTTGTGATTGTTCAATACTAAAAACCCATTTTAGCTATTGGAAATCATCCTTTATTGATATATGATTGGTTTTCTTCTCAAAAAACCTTCATTAGCACTGATTAAGATCAGTGAGGACCAACAAACCCAAAAACGTGAAGAACTCCACTGTTACGAAAAATCAGCTCTGATCTCCATTTTTCTCACAGATTTGCAGAAGTAAAACATGAAATAATATCAAGATGAAGTCAATGGACCCAGATCTAACATCCAAAACATCAAATCTGTCCAGAATCATCCAAAAATGAAGAAAAAAATGAAAAAGTCTCAAAAAGTGTATTTTCTCATCTTCACTCAATTCAAGCTCAAAATCCAGATTCGAGTGACCAGATTCATCTTAAGATGAAATCTAATCGGTTACCCGCTCTGATACCATTTGTCAGGACCGATTTTCACTACGAGAATCCCGATCTTGAGCAAGAACAAGGTTCAGATTCGAAAACCCAAAAAACATGAAGATGTAGAAGGATCAAGGATAATCAAACACATAAGAAAGATGATGATTAAGTCGAATGATTTCATTAATCGAATGATTACAATCAAAAAATCATGACAACACTCTCTCTCTAGAAATCCATGACTCACTCTCTCTCTAGAATGGAAGACTCAACATTCCAAAGAGTCATCATCCATCCATTTTGGAGACTCTCTGATGAATGGGGCACCCTCACTATATATATAGTGAGGGTGACTAACAACAGAAACATAAATGAACAAAAATTACAAGTAAATGAAATAAACATAAATATTAATTAAATTAAAGTTGATTTAATTAATCCGAAGCTTGAATCGCTCGAACTGATCTTCCGTTGACTTTTACGTTGACCGTTGACCCGAACGGTTGACTTTTCCAGAAAACAGTCTTCGGTCTAAACTGCAAGCCTCGAGCATCACAACCCGTGTCTCTGAATCATTTCACATGGATTCTTCAGTCGAATGCTTCGGTAAACAGATTTTATGGTGTCAGTCACATAGATTTTAGTTCCAACAGGACTAGTCGCGTACCACCTTGTTCTTGAGTCGGACCAGACGCGTACCAACCAAAAGTCAACTGATTTTCAATATTTTTGGTTTTCCGGACGTGAAATCGACACAGAACTCAACGGAAACACTCAAGGATCATTTTGGACATAAAATTTGTATTGAATGGACGTAAAACTAAGAAGCAATGACGAAATTTTGACCAAAAAGGTTGTGTCTCTCTCTAGAAACCCAAAACCGATCAGAAATCACAGCATACGAGGAAACCTGATCTGATACCACTTGTAAAACATGTATTCGGACCTTTCTAGTGCATAATTGTAATCGGATTTGTAACACACTAGGTAAATAATAGATCTTTGATTGATTGCAAGCTCGGTTATACAGAGAGAGAGAATACAGAGAGTAAACACACTGGAAAACACAGAGTTAAACTCACAACTCTCACAACCACACTCTCAAACACGAGCTAAACATATTTATACTAAATCTGCCCAGCGTACCATATAACCAGCACACCAGATGGTCAATGCGTACCATCTGGTACGCTGAGGACAGAATACACAAAACTATCTATACAATATACAATTAGACAAACCACCTAGACCTAGCACTAGACAACATAACATGTTCTAACAAGGATTTACAAAATGTCTGATTTTCAAGCGTTTATAGTTATTCAGAATTCAGTTCAAGCGACAATGCAAACTATGATGAATTATAATAATGAAATTGGAACAAGTCAGAAAGTTACCAAATTGCTCAAATTGGAAGATTATCATAGTTAAGTTAAACAATTTTAAGCGTACGTTGACACAAATGATATTGATATGTGGTTATCCTTCACTGATCAATATGTCTATCCTAAGGATGAAACTGGGGAGCCAATTCTTCAAAGGAAGCTTACATCTGAACAAAAGAAAGAGTATCAAGCAGAGAAAAAGGCATATGGTACTTTAACAATGGCATTGCCTAAAGAATTGTTACATCACTTCTCAGGTAACTATACATCAAAGAGTATGTGGGATGCATTGGAAAAGAGATGTGAGGGGAATGACCAATGTAAGAAAAGTCGACAAAAGGTTTTGAAGAATGAATTTAATAGTTTCAAGTATTATCAAAATGAATCGATCCCAAATCTGATTGTAAGATTCGCTCATTTAATGAGTAAAATGTGTTTGGTGAGTCTTACAAAAGAAGAAGCTGATATGAAAGAAAAGATTTTGGAGGCTTTACCTAAGAAATGAGAGAATTATGTGATGATGATTACTCATGATAAAGAATATTCGGGATTGTCATTTAATGATCTGGTTCAAAGAATTCAAGCAAGGGATATGGAATTGATGGTGAATAAGTCACTTTCTGCATAAATTCAAAATGCTGTTGTATATCATGGATAAAATGATTCAACAATCAATGCTAGGAAATCTAATATTCTTAGTTCCGCACCTCCTACAACATACATTGAAGGTAAATCTGAAACTCCTAGTTATTCTGCTGGCTGTACTGTTTCAATTTCTAGTTCTTCGACTCAGAATGTTTTGTCTGCTCAAACTACCGATGATTATAATGCTTTAATGTCAGCATTGATATCTTCATATTTTGGTGTTATTACTGGTTCGGTAAGTAACGCAGAATTAACCAATGAAGATTATGATCAAATCGATTATGATCATTTGGAAGAAATGGATTTGAATTGGTAGTATGCTATGTTAGTTCGAAGAACGAAGAAACTTTTCAATAGAACTGGAAAGAAGATATTGAATCAGGATGGTAAAATTAGATTGGATAAATCGAAGGTTAAATGTAAGGTGATGATGATTTTGAGAACGGAGACGATGTGTTACTTCAAGAACAACTACAACGCCCTGAGTTAGAAAAGGCAACAGGTACAGTCTTTTATTCAAGTCAAATGTTCTTTAACTAGCACAAATATCATTCATATATATATATATATATATATATATATATATAGTTTAATGATTTTATTAGTATATCCTAATTACAACAACTATTTTATTGGGCTGGTAAATCCTCAGGACCCAAAAGCTGTTTAATACATAAGTTGTATTTAGTTCAAATATCTAGTTTTTTTGTAATTAATTTTTTTTATACAGATAATAATATGATGGTATATTATTTTTGGAAACTAATCACCATGATCGGCTTTCTCGTAAAAGTTAGCTCCAATCACGCTGATTGGTTTTCTCCTAAAAGGTAGCTCCAAAATATAGACGCTAAAACCCATGCTTCTTCAAGCTATTTTTTATCCCTCTCCCCCATGATATACTCTGTTTAACATCTCTATTTATATTTTTGATCTCACGTCTTTCTCAGGAGCTTTCGGTACAACACGACCATCAAGCCAGATTCATCAATCAAGGTTCTAATTTTGACGAGCCCTCTTTTTATCTTCAACTATCTTTGTTATGTATGCTCGAGAATTTATGAAAAACTTTGTTTCTTTTGGTATAAAGACACTATTTGACATTGATGTGAAGGATACGGAAGTTTTCCATGTTATCGATAGCTACATGGCAAGGGCATGGAGAGGTTATCGAGCTGAGTTCCATAAGCACTTTAAAAATATGGAAGGATCGAAAGATCAAACAAATCTAGCAAAGGCAAAGGCCACACGCCCTTCCGGTGTTGCCAAAGAAGTAGATTGGGAATATCTCTGTGATATGTGGTCTGATCCAAAATTCTTGGTAAAGTTTTAAATATATTAATTGTATTATTCAATATTTCTAAATTCGGTCAAATATTTTATGTTGCACTATGGTTGTACTTTTTTGAAGGAAACTGCCAAAAAAGAGGGTTGAGGCACGTGGAAAGCGTATGTTATCACCTGGATAGTGGACAAGATTTGGATTTATCGCCTGGTTAAATTGAGACGTGGAGGCTAACCCACTGTGATGCAGAGAAGGGTTGGATATCTGATGATGCGGCTGCGATTTATGTAAGTGTACTTTAATTTTCTTATGATTTTACAAACTTGTCAAAATTAGTGGTGAGCATATATAGTTTAGTATAGGAACATTAATATAGTTTACTGTTTCTCATGCAATCTTGTTCCTCATGCAATTTTTGGATTCTTTTATGTCTAAAGAAATAATCTTGTGTACCAGAGCTAATGTCTTCAATACATTGCAATGTTTATGAAGGGCAAATGAGACTTTTTGCATTTGTTGTTGAATGCACTTAATAATAGAAGTACTTTAGGTTAACCCAAACTGACTTGTGCAACAGTTACATAGTTTTAACCCGTTACACAGCTCGACCAACCCACCACATTGCCAACTCTATGAAAGATAGAACTTATGTGAAAATAAACATAAAGCTTTGCAAACTGTTGAGTGTATCTTGTAATTTAGAACAAAAGCAGCCTTTATTTAGTAGGTTATTATACAACATGGATTGTACTAATTGTCTAATATGTTTCGCTTACAGAATGAGATGATGAAGATGAGAAAAGAGAATCCGGGTCAGGGATTGATGAGCGACAAGTTGATCCTCGAGAATGTACTTGGACGAACCTCTGTTCTTTTGAATGGTTGGGGACGTGATCCTGTTGCAAAGGGTACAACTCAGAAATCAAAGCGCCCTTCATATGACGTTCTGGTGGATGAAGTTCAATCGCTGAAAGGTTTGTGTGCAACAATGAAACAAGCATTGATTGATAATAATATCTTGCCTCCACCTAGCACACCTGGAGCTTCTCAAGTTAATGGTTCAGACTTTGATGAAGAAACTGAGTATGACGGTGAAGATGAAGATACAACTGCGCTTGGCAAGTAATTTGGTGACTGATGATTATGTTTATTTAACTTTTAGTGACGTATGATACAACGTACTGTGCTTTGTTTATTTAAGTAGTTGGTATTTGTGGATTGAATGTAAACAATGTTTTTTTAGATATTATGCATTGGTGATTATGGAATTTAAAGATCAATACCTACATATATTGTGGCTTATATGTACACATAACTATATTTATACCAACATATGTTTATTTCTATCTACACATAATGAAATCAGTACCTACATAAAAAATAATGTTAACGACACATAATATTATAATTACCCACACATTTATTTAAATAAATTGCAATGACTTAACTACACATAATAATATGTTTTACCTACACATATATTTTGTGGGTATATCCTACTATATACCTACATATAATATGTGTAGATAAAATTGTATATACCATGTCAGCATCCACGTCAGCTGCCACGTCACTATAATATACCTACACATAGTATGTGTAGGTAAAAATGTATTTGCCATGTCAGCATCCACGTCAGATGCCATGTCACTATTATATTTCTACACATAATATGTGTAGGTAAAAAACTCTGCCATGTCAGCATCCACCACGCGCCACGCGCTTGTTATTTGAAGAAAATGTAATGCTTTTACCCACACATATTAATAAGATTAACTACACATATATGTGTGCGTAAAATCGACCATATACCTACACATAAACAATGCGTAGGTATGGACATTTATCTTTAGTGCTCCGGCCACACATACTCACATATGTAAATAATAGTTTGTTTTATTGAAATCAACAAATACTCAATTACAAACTCTCAATGAACTCTCTAGAGAAACACTCTCAAAAACACATAGTTAAGATTTGGTCTCTCTCAACTAGTTTCTCACCGTTACAACATTCAAAGCACAAGTTCCTATTTATACACGTCTGGTCCGAACCTCAGCAGAACTCCAAGTTCGCCTGGTCCGAACCTCAGATTCGGACCTAGTTCGGCGAGCAGCATAAACTGGTCTTTGATCATCACGTCGTCTCGTTTAGATACTTCACATGACGCACAGATTATGTACCAACAAACTCCCCTCGTCATGTGCAGTATCTGTTCACCAGTTAAAACATATTCTTCGAACAAACTCCCCCTCAACTTGATGGTAGCTTGATCTTGAAATCCTGACGATGTACGATTTCTTTCATCCTTATCAATAGCTTCTGAAGACTTGAAGTTGTGATTAGCTCTTTCCTTTGAGTACCTGGCCAACATAAATAATCTTG
Source organism: Deinandra increscens subsp. villosa (assembly GCA_039602395.1). Taxonomy (NCBI): domain Eukaryota; kingdom Viridiplantae; phylum Streptophyta; class Magnoliopsida; order Asterales; family Asteraceae; genus Deinandra; species Deinandra increscens. Next base: position 89,932,995 of record JBCNJP010000027.1, on the reverse strand, counting down.
GCACAAAACTTCTCTTTGAGAATCCAAAATATATGAATTGAAAATGTTTTTCGTATCTTGTGTCGATCAATCGAAAACAAATAAGAAATAAAATCTTTTTGGCTTTTACAAAGTTTATATTAAAACAAATCAAAAATCTTTTTGATATTTTCTGAAATGAAACGTAAATGCAATACATAAACAAACACTATTTTTTGTCCTTTGCGAGAAAGATCACGACGCAAGATCATATCAGACATAACGCATCTACCACATTTCAAATTTCGGTCTTAATCAGCATGCAAGCCAAGATAATCGCAAATACAACATTTATGTTTATTTCAGCATGCACCAATCATTTTTATTGTTTTCAGATATGCTTAAGGTATTATTATCATGAACTAATAACTCGGCCTCCACTCTATCAGAAATACTGGCAAATCATCATGTTTATCACATAGAAGCAAATTTTCTTAGAGATTTATTGATTCTTGATGAGTCATGCAAAAATAAAGCAGAACCTCAAATACCTAGCAATCAGGTCGGTCTTGTGGACACGTAGAGAAAGCCCAAGTATTTGAGAAAATAAGAAAGCAAAACAAGTTGAAGTTGTATAATTCAACAACGATCAGGTCGATACTTCCGTATACGGAGAGAAAGTCCGATGAATTATACGAAACACCAAAGAAAATAAAGCAGAATAATGTCAAACGAGCATCGATCAGGTCGATCTTTCGATACGCAGAGAAAGTCCGATCGTTTGACAAAATAAAGAAAATCAAACAAGTTTAAATCCTTCAAAATGAAAGCACGCATTCATCAGGATATCTCTTTATTCTATTTATGTCAGAATCATCACACAACAATCATCAAGAAGCAAATAACCAAAGATCATCTGGCAAGCTTTATGTTTATATCTTACTTGTAGATATCAGATTAGTCATGCACATTCACAGATTATACAAGTACCTACAGCCTTTAGACTTAATCTATCCATGGCAGATAAACGTATATGCTGATGTACTATCATTTCTCGCTTTTATCGGACTAATTTCTCAATTTTTCATTTTTTTATATTTTCCAAATTTCTCCCCCTAAAATTCAAACAAACACTATTTTTTGAATCTTCAAATGTTCTCCCCCTAAAAATATGAACGAAAAACAATGAATTACAGAAATTGAAAATGATCGATCAACACTTGACACATTTTTGAAAATGAATGTTTTGAAAATCAGATTGTCAAAGATAAGAACGATGCATTTGAACTTAAAACCACAAGTATCTCACTGTCAGCAATCTCGCGATTACTAATAGGTCTTCTTGAAATACCTGCAAACACTGGAAAACTATAAGTTCTTAAAACCCCGACCCTCATCCCCAACGATGGTAGGTCGTCCAGTGTCTTCAACAAAATCTGTGTTGGCTGTAGAGACAACTTTTGGTCTCCATTCCTGTTTTAGTTTTATGATTTCTAGTGAACCATTGTCAACTGATAAGTGACAATCAAAACTACTACCCAACTTTTCCGAAGTAATCTTCTTTTTCCTATAAAAAGTTAGTGTTGGGTATTGATTCACTAAAAATAATGCCATCAAGATCAACATACATTGTATGTTTGGCATTTGATGAAGAATTGTTAGTTGTCGTAGGACAATTATTTGCATAATGACCCTTTTTACGACAAACATAACAAAAACTTTTACCAGTTAGATTGATTGAAATTGGTTTTCCAAACTAATCAATGAAACATTCATCGTAAACTTTTGAAAACACGGGTTTAGGTTTCTTTGGTTTTTGAAAATTTGGAAAACCTTTTGGAGAATCATAAAAACCAGAATCATCTTCATAACCCAAGAATTTATCTTTATGATAAAACATGTTCGATGTAGCAGAATGAAATGAATCTGAATTGTTATCGCCTTGTGGTGTAGCATCAGATATATAAGAGGACTCTTCAGAAGAAAGCTTTTCATCTGGTGAAGATACCTTCTTCTTCCAACATTGTGACTTCTTATCTGAAAACACCTTTTGCTTCTTTATCTTCTTTGCGTTGAATTCCTTCTTGCTGAAATCCTTAATCGGCATTTCTTTCTCTTCAAACCCCAAACCACCATTCTTTTGCTTGAATTTATCTTGAACAGAATTTGGTATCTCATGACCTTGTTTGTCAAGCTTTGTAAATTTAGACTTGATACCTTTTAGATCATTCTTCCAAGAACTCAAAGTATCATCGATCACGATCTCAGAAAACTTTGGCACTTTCACGCTTCCTGGATTTCCATTAAACACCTTTTTCTTTTTCAGGAAATGTAGATTTGAAATCAAACTTCAACCCTTTGCAATAATCAACCACCTTTTTGTTCTTCTTAGATTTTTACTTGGTTTTCTTTCCTGAACTAGTATCAGCAAATTTTGAATAATCATGTTGTTCGATATCAGATGGTATAGCTGGAATAGACATTTCAATATCCACGAGAGCAGGAACTTGATGAAGACTTGCATCTTTACGATTCTCCTGACTTTTCTCCAACTTATACAAATAATTCAGAAAAGTCGGTGAATTATTGCAATTTTTCAATTTCCTTTGCAAATCAAAAATCTCAATCTTTTGTTCAGCTATTTTTGTATTAGCTTCCATCAACTCTTTCTGTGAAGCAATGTACTTGTCCGACAATCTGTTATATATCAATTTTATGACATTCTCTCAAGTGACACTCTTCCAGAACTTCGGTAGTAACTTTCTCAACCTGTTTCTTATAATAGACAACATCTTGTTTCAAAATGTTATTTTGACTTTGAACCTCACCATTTTCATCACGCAACTTTGTGTGTTCCTCCTGAAGGTGAATTATTCTATCAGCAGCTTCGACAGAAATTTTATGAATGTTTTCATATTTTTGTTGAAGAGGAGAACATTTTGCAAATAACGCATCAAAGTCTTCAATGACTTCCTTTTCATTAGCTTTTGCTTTATTGCATTCTTCAATCAACATATTCTTCTCTTTCAACCATTCTTCCTTAATACGAGCAAATTCCAAACAATTTGCACATGATGCAGACACATCCTTTTGAGTTTCGGCAGCTAAACCATCACAAACTTTATTTTCCCATTTCTCCACTTCTTTTATCAGAAAAATATTCTATTCAGTCAACTTTCCCACCTTATTCTCTAACTCTTCAATTTTACCTTTAAACTTTAAATCTTGATCAATTGTTTTCTGAGAAATTTTAGACATATGTTCCTCACACTATGTCTTTACAAAATCCCATATTAGTTTTGCTTTCGATACTTTCTTATTTGACTTTTAAGAGTTTTAGGCAAAGATAACAGAAAAAGTGCAACAGCCTTTTCATTTTGATCATACGATGTCCTTTCTTCACTTGAAAAATTATGCATCTCCTTAAAATCACCACCATAATAAGTTGTATACTAAAATTCATTCGTAACCGGTATCCACAAATTTTTATCCAAATCAAAAATATAAGCTCTAAAATTTGTTGCCCAACCATGATAATCTTCAACATTTATCAACTTTGGCACATTCTGAAGATGACTTTCAATGAACACCTCAATTTCGTACATTTTGGAAATTGTGAAATTCGATATCAAAACTTCAAACTTGAAAATGAAGGTCTTCCAAACGGATTTTGGGTACCAAAACGGAGGGTACTGGCCGAACTTGATCCGAACCCTATCCGAACTTCATCCGAGCTATGTTCGTACCTTATCCGAACTTTGTCTGAACAGTATCCACCTGAACTCCTTCCGAACTTAAACACAGTTAACAATGTCCGAACCCTATCCGAACGTGATCCGAACTTCTACCGAACACTACCCGAACTCTCTCCAAACTTCTTACGGACTTAAGGTTCGGAGTGGTTATTTGGACGAACTTGAGGTTCGGACGACGGTTATTTGGCAGACACACGAACCCGACCGAAATGAAGTTTTTGGTCAAAAATTGCGATTTTATGCATATTTAAGCGAGATTTTCAGTAGTCGACGTGATTTTAGCAACAGGAAGGTTTCAAGAATGAGTTTCACTCGAAAAGCTCAACGATTGAATCTTTTTTGATAGAAAAACACTCGGTTTTATCAAGAAAAACGAACACGATCAAAGCAAACGCAATAGAGCAACCTGGATTTGCTCTGATACCAATAGAAAAACCGTAAGATGGATCTTACTAGAGGTTTGCTTGATCGTAGGGTGAGAATGAGATGAACACGAGATCTAAATAATAGTTTGTTTTATTAAAATACACAAAGACTCAATTACATGCTCTCAATGAAGCTCTCTAGAGAAACACTCTAAAAAACACATAGTTAAGATCTGGTCTCTCTCAACTAGTTTCTCACCGTTACAACATTCAAAGCATAAGTTCCTATTTATACACGTCTGGTCCGAACCTCAGCCAAACTCTAAGTTCGCCTGGTCCGAACCTCATGTTCGGACCTAGTCCGGCGAGCAGCATAAACTTGTCTGTGATCATCACATCGTCTCATTCAGATACTTCACATGACGCATAGATAATGTACCAACAACGGGATTGCATGTGTACGAGTTCACAACTTTATGACTTCTCGAGTAGATAACTCTACATGCATAGCAATTTCAAAAGGTTGTCGCTCAAAGTTAAATTTTTATGATCCCTGAGTTATGTCTGCACTACGACACAACTCATTGATTTTCGTGCCTTGGCGTTATTCACCGTTGGCACCTCCAAACCTTTGTCCTCTCATCTCAGTATCCTTACCACAGTTATGGCTAAGACTGTGCAGTTCAAAACAACTCATTCGTACCCCGCCTGTGGACTCAAACTCATGCCCTGCATCAATCCTACAAGTACTTGATGATGGAGCATGTGCATTCTTCGTCCAAATTATTGGAGTTAAAAGAAAGAGGAGTCAACGACATCCTAGTGGCCCGGGATTACCGTGAAAAGTTTTCCTAATGATGCCATGGGTCTTTCTCCCGTTCACCAAATTAACTTTCGCCTCGACCTCGCACCCTGAGCGACTCCAGTTACAAGTCACCTTATCGTCTCTCAGCATTTGGAAATCCTATGATCTATATACCTTCGTGCTTGGAGTCCCTTAACTCCATGCTTCAGCCCTGAGAACCGCTCGCTTCCGCTAGATTGATTCTCATCCTTGGGTCATACCTTCCTTTTCGTGATGATGCTCCCAAACTATACTTCGTGAGTGGTATTGATATTTGAGCTCTATATTATGACTAAAATAATCTTTACTCAAATGCATAATCCCACTTGTTTCTCAGGAATATATGGGAAACATGCTCAATATCATCTGATTAAATAGTTGACCCAGCCCCTTGTTTTCTCAAAAAACCCTCGACTTCAATTGGTATTTTTTCACGAAAAGTAGACATGAGATAACAAATCCAGTGTTTCACTAAGAATTTGTAGTGGTCCCGAATTAAGTTGATTCTATTTTGTCTCTTAGGGCTTTACCAGGGATAACTAATAAAAGGCCGAGAGCTGGAAGTGATCTTAGAAACCATCCGGGAAAAAAATCCCAATATCGTATTCGCCTAGAAGAAAAAATTGCGCTTTCATTAGGGTCTTACAGAACGACAATTACTTACATACACTCGTATTGCCGGAAAGGAAAAAGGGTCAACAGGTCAGGTTTTACTACAATTACTTTAAATACGCCTGAATAACATCCTTTTCCGGTTGGGTATGGCTCTAACTATTCCGGGAGCTCGCCAATTAGTTAACCATTGGTCCCGATTTCCTTGGTTTAGTGGAGTCCTTGCGGACTCCGTCTCTGGTCTCCAAAATTCGTGATCGCCTTCATTAGAGATATTCGAATTTGCTCATAAATCGCCCTTGATTTTAAAGCCCGAAGCTCATATTTATCCAATCAATGAATCCTAGGGAAAATTTGCTTGCTTAACCTCATGACCCGATTATTGTTAGAGCAATAATTAGATCATGAAATTGACTTTCGCCATCTAACGCCCGGGATTCGTTCGGTGTGATCTTAGTGGTTGGTTCGTGACTCTGACCATGGACCAGATTTTGTCCTTCAGGTCATGGTGTTGATCCTTAGTTTTAACTCTTAGGTGATACGTGACCCTGATTTTGTTCGCTCACAGATCAATCATTCATTACTCTTAGCTCATATGTGACCCTGATTTTGTTCTAGTCTCCAAAAAGTGACGTTCACTAAAATTAACGTAACTTGAGTTCTGTTTTGAGTTACGGAACCCAATACCAGCCAAAACGACCGTCTTGACGAGATCTACACTTTTACTCGCCTAACGGTTAGTACCCTCCATTTCGACCCCCAAAATTTATCTCTAAGACCTTCGTTTTTGAGTTTGAAGTGTTGATGTTCGATTGTTCAACTTCAAAATGAGCGATTATCAAGCATTTACAGCTGCTCAGACTTTGATGCAACTCATGATGAGTTAGGATAATGAGAGAGGAACACCTCAGAAAGTTCCCAAGTTGCTAAAATTGGAGGATTACCATAATTAGAAGAAACGATTTGAATCATACATATTTTCTCAGGATGTTGATTGTTAGATCCCAATTAAAAAGGAGTATGAGTATCCAATGCTAAATGCTAGAAAGCCAAAGATGATTAGTGATTTTGATGCCGATGAAAGGAAAAAATTTTCAAGAGAAAAGAAAACTTATAGTTTTCTTACAATCGCGTTACCTAAAGATCTGATGCATTAGTTTAAGAATTATACAACTTCTAAGGAATTGTGGGATGCTATTGCAGAAAGATTTGAGGGTAATGAGCAAGATAAAAGACTCGAAACAAAGTTTTGAAGATAGAATGTGATAACTTTAGGCATTGTGAGAATGAGAAAGTGTCATAATTGATTGCAAGATTTTCACATTTAATAAATGAACTTGAAGCTGTGCAAGTTACAAAGGAGAATGATGAATTGAAAGAGAAATTTCTGGAAGCTTTACCTAACAAATGGGAAAATTATGTTATGATGTTAACACATGATCCAAATTATTCAAGCTGGACATTCAATCAATCGATAAGCAAATTACAAGCTCGTGAATTGGAAATGACTGTGAAACGTCAGCACACCCTTCCATTCAGAATCCTGAATTGTACTTTGGTGAAAATTATGCTACCATGAATGCTAAAGCTAAGTCAAATTCTAGTTCAATCTTAAATCCTACTCCAACAACTTTTCTCGCTGGGAAATATGAGAATTCTGGTTACTGTTCAGGTTGTAGTTTTATAACTCCTGATAAATCAACAAAAAATTCTATCCCTGCTCAAACAACTGAAGATTTAGCTGCACTGATATCTGCTTTCATATCATCTTCATGTGGCTCAATTTTTGGTAACATTAGTGAAGCTAATTTGTTTGGAAATGACTTAGAATATTTGGATGATGATCATTTGAATGAATTAGATTTGAATTGGCAGTTTGCCATGTTGGTTTAAAGAGGAAGAAGATCCATGAAGAAACATGGAAATAAGTCTCTTGTTCCAGGAGGGGAACTTGGTTTGAATAAGTCAAAGTTTAAATGTTACAAATGTTCCAGGATGGGGCATTTTGCTCGTGAGTGCAATCAATCATCATCTAAGAAGTGTAATTTAGATAAGCATGTTCACAATACAGAAGCAAAAGCTATGACGTCTCAAGTTAATGAAAGTTTTGATTGGGGACAATAGTTTGCGGATAAGTTTCCGGTGGATGAATCTGTTTTTATCTGCAATTCTCATGAAAATGATGTTAGAAAGGAAACTATGTCTGAAACTAGTTTTGCTTGTGATTCGCATATAGTGTTGATGGAAAATGTGCAAGTTGAATCAAGTGATTCTGATTCTGAAGTATGTGGTTATGAATCTACTTGTGAAATCTGTTCACAAAAGGAAAGAAAAATTCAGGAATTGGTTAAAGAAAAGAAAGTTTTGATTGTTGAATACAAAAAGAAGGAAGAAGAGTTAGAAATTTACAATAAGAAATGTGAAGATTCTGATGAGATTTAATCAAAGAAAAGAGTTTGTTGATGGAAGAGTGTGTAGAACTTCAGAAAAGATTAGATGGAATATGTGTGGAAGATAACGAACAGATTTTAAAACTACAGAATGAAAATGCAGAGTTGGTTACCCAGATTTCTACATTGCTCGCTAATTAAGAAGATTTAGTCAAGAATGCTGAAAAATGGGAGAAAGAAGCAAAGGAAATAACAGAAGATTTCAACGCTTTATATATCAAATAAAAAACAAAGTTGGATTTGCTTTAGAAGTCTTATGATGAAGTTCAGAAAGCTTACGATGAAGTTACTTCTTTGGAAAAGCAACATCAAGTGGCACATTTCGAATTACAAGATAAAGTTACAAGCTTAGCAAAAGAAAATAAGTTGTTGACAAGGAATGTTTACATTTATAAGGAGAGGGTGGATAAAATTACACAAGAAGTGTATGATGCACATGATAATATGAGAAGAGAAAAATGTTGAAACTTTAGATCTGAATCGTCAGTTGCATAATCTAAATAATTCGCATTCCTTTACGAGTTATTTGTGCAAAGATGAGAATTTTAAGAAAGTTTTTGGAGGAGAAGAGCATAATCAAATTCCACATCCAGTTATTTAAACCGATCCTCTGTTTGATGTCAAAACTTTTTGGATGCAAAACAAGATTATTCTGAATTTGCTGCTACTAAACCTGCGATGAAGAACAATAAACATTCCAAGCAATCTGACAAGACAGTGGCGAACGAAACTAAATTTCTGTCTGAAAGTACCTTGTTGGATGGAGAAGAGATTTCTATTGGAATAATAATTGAAAAGAATGAGAAGCAATTGACTGAAGAAAAAGTTGCTACTGAGTTGGTACAAGCTAACAACTTAAAGGGTATTAAAGCTACATTTACTCAAGTTGCTCATGTTGGATCTTCTGGTTCTCAAGTCAATTTATCAAAGCTACCAGGTTAGAAATGGTCAGGTTGGGTAGTGACAATCAGAAATTTGAAAAGAAAGACAACAAAAATATGCCAAAGAAGATTCGAAGTGAAAAGAAGGATACAGTCTTGATCAAATTTATCATTTAGCTCAAGTTTTCATGTCCACAATGGAGAAAGGATCAGAAGGTAAACAACAGAAGAAGAATTCCTATGAAAGTTCTTCTAGAATTGGTTAACAATTCAAAGATGATTCGTCATCTGGATCAAATTCTACTCCTCGAAGTCCTACTTCAAAATGGGTTCATGATAACCGATTTCAAGCTTTTGATGATTTTTATGATAATTTTGATTCTGATAATGTGTGTAATGCATTTAAGAACAAACAGAAACAAAAGGGATCATATCGCATGTGCTATCAATGTCGCCGAAAAGGCCACATGGCACAAGAATTTCCTGAAACTGCAAAACGATCTTTTTCTGATAAATCTGCCACTTTCATTGATGTATTTGGCAGAGTTTCTACTGACTCAACACCTTCACAATTTCAATCTCAAAAGAAATAATTTTTCAAATATGATTCAAGTGTTGGTGGTTCATCACCTGATGATGACTCAGTTCAAACTGAAAAAGTTAAACTACAGTGACGACCTAAGTTGGTTAGCAAGGCTGCAAATGATTTTACTGAAGACACTGGTCGATCAGAAGCTGTGTGCTTCGGGTCATTTAACAACTAATTTTTTTGTCCAGTGTGTAGGTACTTCAAGAAGACCTGTTGGTGATTATGAAGTTCAAGCTTTAAGCAGTTGCTGATAGTGGAGTTTCCTGCGTAACTTTAATTCAATGCTTCATATTTCAAAACTGAAAGTTTTTCTGAAAGCTTAAACTGAAAGGTATCAGTATCGATCAGTCAATTTTCTTTCCTTAATGCATTTCGTATGTAGTTTAGAGGGGGGTTGAAAATACCAAAAATAGTGTATAAAAATATAAAAATAGAGTTTTCATTTTAAGGGGGGGGGGGGGAACAGAAAAATACAAATACATTGAAAATGAGAAATTGTATCCGACATAATTGGGAAATGATGGTACATTGGCTTACTTGTCTGACTCATGGATAAATAGATGAAAAAGCCATAAGATCATTATTTGATGTGCTTGGTAGGCTCGGCATTAAATCAGAAAGTATTCAGATGTGATATACATTAAATACTAATGCTTGACTAAGTGGACAACATCTTGATGCATATCTCAAGATATTGAAAAGATATGTGAAAAAGAAAAATGAGAAGTCACTGTTTATACATGTGTTCATTTTGAAAAGATTTAAACTTGTTTTATTTTCTTTATTTTCTTAAATGATTGGACTATATCTGCATATCCACAAGATCGTCCTGATACTTGTTCATTTAAGGTTCTGCTTTATTTTCTTTGGTGTTCCGTATAATTCATCGGACTTTCTCTGCGTGTCCACAAGACCAACCTGATTGTTGTTGAATTGTATAATTTCAACTTGTTTTTATTTTCTTATTTTGTTAAATCGAGGCCTTATCTACGTATCAAAAGATCGACCTTAAGGTAAAGGATTTAACGTTCTTATTTCATTTTGCATGGAACACAGTTGACTATATCATGATTACAATCACTATGTGTTAAATCACATGTGAAGTCACAAAGTGTGATAAGCAAATGCATATCTGACTATGTTTGATAGTGTGGGGTACACTGGTCAAAGCAAATATAATCAATGTCTAAACATATCTAGATGTTATGAGTATGATTTTTCCTGAGTTTAAGTTGGACAAATTATACCAGCAATCGACATGACTTGCGTGCTGAAGTAATTAAAATTGAAGTGTAGTTCAGCATGTTATGTTCAATATGATCCCAAGTTGTGATCTTTCTCGCAAAAGACAAAAATAGTGTATGATTCAGTGTTGCATTTATGTTTCATATGTGATAAAATCCAAAAAGATTTTAGGTGTCTTTTAGCATAAACTTAGAAAAATCAAAAGATCTTTAGTATATTTTGATTTAAAGTTTCAAAACTATATCTTGGATTCTCAAAGAGAAGTTTTGCTCCAAGATTAAATTAATTTTTGATAAGTCAAAAAGGAAAAACCGCACTTTTATCTTCTGAAGTTGCAAGTGTTGTGTGACAAGACTCAAGCATGGTGAAAGGGGGAGATTGAAGTATCTTTCACAAGTGGATCTTGAAGATCAAAGGTTGTTTAAGTTTTGATCCAGTCATGCAAGCTCTTTAGCTGACAAGAAATTTCAAGTTGAAGATCAGATGCAGCAATGCTGAAGATTGAAGACTGGCGTTTAGTTAGCACAATACACTACAAGTTTAGGGGGAGTTTGTTAGAGCATAATCCGATGCTGTAATATGTCTCGTGTATTGTATCTTGACCAAAGCGTGTTTGTAAGTCTCAGTGTCAACTTACCAAGGGCAGCGTAACAATTGGTATGATTGATGGTACCTACAACATACCAATTGGTACGCTGGTTGGTATGCTGGTTAATAAATTGGTCACTGTAAATATTTTGTGTTACAGAGAGCTTAGGATAACTAGTCATTGAGTCATCTTAACTTTGTGTGTTCTAAGGTGTTTCTCTCTCTAGAGTTCATTGTAAGCATCTTAGTGAAATCAATAAAGCAAGCTTTATTACCTTCAGGGTTCACTCTATTGATCGAATCATGCAGTAGTAAGATCCGTCTGTGTACTTAGAGTATTGGTATTTGTAGGATCGGTGTTAATTAGATTTTAACTTAACAAGAAACTCTGTACTGGTAAATATAACCTTGCGGAATGAAGTTATATTTCACTTTACTTAAGCATAATTTAGTTCACTTGTACAATGTAACTGTTTGATTGCATAAGAATAGTAACAGCGAAGTAGAAAATACTCGACACTATTTGCATTAACTCAAAGTTACACTATTACAAGTTGATTGAGAACCGTGTGTAAAACTAAGAGCTAACTACGCTATATATAGTGCTGATGAGATCAATGATAGCCATTGATCTCAAACGATTTAATCTAAACCGTTAAACAAAAAGTCAAATACTACTACCAAAAGAATAAACTTCGACAGATGTGATATCTTGCGTGTGATCAGCAACAATTACTTTGGGAGAGCGACTTTGATTGATGTAGAAGCAACCACGAAGCTTTTACAGGATTGGACAGTTGAAAAGACTTCACAGGAAAAGTCCGGTTGAACTCATTATCTGGTGGATAATCGAGTTCACTCGGAATATTCACTATAGGACAAAATTTGCTTTTCCGGTTGAACTGCCTGTTCCGCTTGAACTCGAGATTTCAACTTGAACTTGACTTCAGCTGGAACAGCTCAAAATTTGCTTTTAGCTAGAAATCACCAAAGTAATATTCTTTACAATCTCCCCCTAAGCTGATGCTGTCAAAGTATTCTCCATTTTCGAAGACTATTTCCAAAAATTGACTTATACCAAAAATCATTTTCCTTGACCTACTTGTCCAAGGACTTGATGCTTGCATCCAAATACCGGGACAACTCTTTCATGCTTTTTTGGGTCACTTTTACATGCTTAAGAGCTTCCTAATCTCGTTCATTCCATTGAAATTGAACAGAGATGGATTCATGAGTGCTGAAGGTGCCATCTGCTCTATGAACATAGAATAGCTTTTCTTCCTCTTCCCATATGACAAATTTGATCTCACTGATAGGTTCTTCTTCTTCATTGTCAGTGTCTCCTTGTGATCTGTAAAGCAACCCATACTCGAGCGCTATAGTTTCTATGCTCATTCTTAGCAGATGCTCAGCTCTGGTTGGGCTCATGAATTCTCTCGGCCTTACATAAATGTTAGTTAATTGGAAGATGTCAAGCATCCTAGTGGCTTGATGAGCATTTACCACTCTGGATGTACCATTTTTAATTTGGAAAGTGAAATCAAAATTATCTTCATTAGCTATCCACCCAATAACTTTGTTTATTCTGGGTGGGCCTTTCTTCTTCTGCTTTTGATCTTTCTTTCTCTTGGCATGCATCAGTGTCCTCTTTCTCTTCTTCTTCTCATCATCAGAATTATTTTCTGATTCTTGCTCAATAGGGGCTTTCCCTTTAGATTTTCAAAAGATCTATACGCGATTGTTTTGAGAAACACTTGATTGATCTGCAAAAGATCCATACCGATTTTCAAAAAGCGGATCTGTTTACAAAAGCATTTGACAAAACCCGCTTTTGCTATCTTTTGTAGATCAATGACATACAAAAGTTACCTGTTCAGTAACTTTCGATTGATCATTTTTTATTTTTTTTTATTTTTCTGTTGTATGTTTTCTTTTCTTATTACAAAAATAAAAAAAATAGAGTTTTGAATTTTAGGGGGAGAAAATTAGAAAATATAAAAAATATGAAAAATGCAAAAAGTATAAAAAAATTGAAAAATGCATAAAGCATAAAAAATGAAAAATTAAAAATTGAGAAATTGATCCGACCAAGCTAGAAGTGATATTACATCAGCGTGTGTTATCAACCATGGATAATGTAAAAATAAAGGCTGTAGATACTTTTTTGGTTAGTTAAATGTGTGAGGGCAAATCTGATATATGCTAGTATGATATAAACATAAAATTCTGCTTGATTAATTGTGAGGCACATCACGATGGATGCTGAGTGATCTTGGCAATAAACAAAATGGAAATAGCAAAAGCAGAATAAGAGATGTTCTGGTGTACGCATGTATTCATTTTGCAAAGATTTAAACTTGTTTGATTTTCTTTGTTTTGTCAAACATTCGGCCTTTCTCTACGTGTCCACAAGACCGACCTGATTGGTGTTCGTTTGACGTTCTGCTTTATTTTCTTTGGTGTTTCATATAACTCATCGAACTTTCTCTGCGTGTGCGGGAGCACCGACCTGATTGTTGTTGGGTTATATAATTTCTGCTTTATTTTCTATTTCTTATTTTCTAAACAATCGGACTTTATCTCCGTGCCTACCGGCCGACCTGATTGTTGTTTGTTGAGGGTTCTGCTTTATTTTTGCATGAAACACCATGGACGATAAAATCTTTGTGGAAATCAAAATTCTGTGAAAAATACAAAAATAGAATAAGCCAGATTACCAGTATTTCAGATTGTGTGGGTTATCACATTATCAATGCATGCTAAATCATACCTTAACATATCACAAAGCAATAAAAATTGATCTGCTTGAACTGAAATAAACTGAAAAGTTGTATTTGCTGCCAACTTGACTTGCATGCTGATTAAATTTGAAATTGAAGTGTGTCTGATGCACATTAGCTGATATGATCTTGCGTATGGATCTTTCTCGCAAAAATTTAAGTTATATTAGCTTTTAATTCTGTTATTTCACTTCTGTTTGGTTAGTTGCTTGGATATTTGAAAATCACAAAAATATTTTAGGTGTGTTTTAGCATAATCTTGTAAAAAAAATCAAAAAAGATTTTCGGTGTGTTTGAAAATTTTATAAAAAACCAAAAAGATTTTGTTTATGTTTTATTTTTGATCAACCGATAGTGAAAAATCCAAATTATGCCGGGATACAACCAAATGGATTTGAATTCAAAAATTTCATCATCGAATTGAACGAAGTTTGATGCAAATTGTCAAAAATGAAAACTTTTGGGGTTCAATTTGAAGAGTCATCAAAATTTCAGGGGGTTAAAGTGTAAATTTTGAAAATATCCAAACCTGAGGTTCAGACATCTGAATCTGGAGTTCGGAAGGTCCAAAGTTGGAGTTCGGACACATATCGGACAGGCCGAAGGTAGAGTTCGGAGATTTGTTCAGACCGAATGTGGAGTTTGGAGGGAGTTCGGAGGCCCGAACTCCTCATGCTATAAATAGCTGAATTTAGGGTTCGGAGGTCACAATATATCTTTTACTCCGAACTGCTTCCCAAATTTTAAACTTTCGATTAACGGCTTGTTTGACAGATTTGAGACTGATTCTAGGTATGATTCATCATTCCGAGTACACTGGTGGCTTTGGATTTTGTTTTTGATCACTCGTTATAGGTTTTCTGTTTAAAAAGTCGTTCCGACTGTTGTAAAGTTCATAGATCTGAAAATAGACCATTTAAAATGTGTTTTTAGAAGATAAAAAGAACTTCAATGTGTTTGTAATCGAAAACCGACCAAAGGGGTCAATTCTTATTGCTTGATTTGGTCTGATTCAATGATTTTGAGATTCAAACTCTTCGGATTTCGTCAGGCTCCGAACTTGCAGTTCAGACCCTAAACTTGAAGTTCGGACATGGTTCGGACGAAGTTCGGACATGGTTCGGACGAAGTTCGGACTTTGACCATGAGGTTCGGACGTTGACTCAGGTCAGCGTTGACCACAAGGTTCGAACGAGGTTCGGTGATTTATTTCACTTCGCACCGAGTTCGGACTTGGTTCGGACCGGGTTCGGACAAGATAATCTTTTTGAAAAAAAGCTGCTTGTTTACGCGAATGATAATGGACTGACGAAATCAGTGAATATATCTGTTAATAACATAGAATTTAATGAACTTTTCATTTTATGTGTTTTTCAGATATGGCAAACGAATTGAAAGTCGCTGACAAACATAACGTGTGTGCTTATCATGGAGTTGCAAGATCAAAACTAGCAAAATTTGGAGGATCTGGAATCTTTGACTTTAAATGACGATCGAGGATTCACTATGTAATCACACAATCGTGTGATGTGTATCGTGACATCGTGGTGGAATTCTGGAGTACTGCAAGGACGATTACTGATGCTCCGATCAGAATTTCAGCAACTGTTTAGGGTCGAACTGTCGAGTTCACATAAGCTGATATTAGAAGAGTTCTGAAGTTAGAGGCTGACACAACAAATGCACCGTTGGAATTCTCACCTGCAGATAATGTGGCGTTATTGAAGCGGATTTGGTACACTGATGATCCATGTAAAGATTGGGTCTACAAATCGTCGCTTAGCGTTCCATACAAGTATTTAGTGCATGTGTTGTTGGTGTGTCTGGGGAACTGAATATCTGGGCATGATGAAGTCAACCAGGTGATGCTGTCATTGTTAAATGCCTTGCAGATGAACCGTCCTTATAATGTTGCTGGGTTAATTTTTCACTACATGAGAGAAAACCTAACTCTGAGGCAAAAGAAAGCAGCAATATATCCGAGGTTTCTTCAGATGATTCTCAATGATCTGTATCCAGATTTGGTGAAGCTTGATGCTCAGAAGATGGAGCTAAAACACATGAATTAAGCCAGTGTGGGTGCTTTGGCATCTTATCAGAAAAAGGCACCAGAATTTCAGCCAAAACTGAAACGTTTGATTGGTCACTTGGCAAATATTTATTATGTGGCACCAGCTCAAGGTGCAGCTTTTCATTCTGAGGGAAGCGATTCAGAAGAGCTTGGCTACAGTTGGATCGAGGAACAGAAGCAGATACCACAACAAGGAAGAGTGAAGAGACAGAAACGTCGACTACCAGTTGTACAGGAACCAGTGACTCAAGAGCCTATGAATCCTGAACCAGTTGTCTCACAACCATCTGTCTCTGAACCGGTGGTCTCAGAACAAGAAGTTCCTGTAACTATCATAGTGACTGAGACACCAGCTGTTAACACCTTGTTAGATGAAGATGAATCGGATGATGATGATGATGACTTTTTGAATATTGCGGCTGACTCTGAAGATCTGTCTGATACAAACAATCCTTTTGTGCGTATCAAGATCTACTCTAAATATGTAAAGGTGAGAAAGGGTAGCGATGAACATTTCACGTACCAAAACAACTTGAACAAAAGCAACGATCGTTACAAGGATCGTGTGTAGTTGATGTTGCCTCATCTGAGACTGAAGAAGATTACCATCCTGAAGCCGATATTGTACATGGAAAAGGAAAGCAACAAGCTATTGGTACTTCTTCGACTCCGTTAAAGAAAAGGAAGAAATCAGTTACTGCTGGTGCCCGAGGGAAGAAACAGATGGGTCACAAGTTTATTTTAAAGCCTCGGGCCGGTGTATCTTCTTCTGATAGTCCTACACTGTCTTTGCCTGAAACGACTACAACTGTTCAAACTTCAGTGTCTGATGTTCAGTCTGATTTCTTGCATGACTTGATGAATGCAGCGCGGTCTGCAACAATCAGCACAACACCTTTAGCAAGTGCTGGTGCACAGTTTGTTCATCAGCCAATGGGTTCTACACCCAC
The DNA here is from genome assembly GCA_039602395.1 of Deinandra increscens subsp. villosa. Lineage (NCBI taxonomy): Eukaryota > Viridiplantae > Streptophyta > Magnoliopsida > Asterales > Asteraceae > Deinandra > Deinandra increscens. The sequence continues at coordinate 89,915,907 of JBCNJP010000027.1, read as the reverse complement.
AACTCCAGTGTTCTCTACAGCAACAGCTGCCACAGCTTCTACTTATTCTACACCAGACATCAACTTCAACCTCGATCAGGGTTCTGTGTCGTTCTCACAAGCCAGTTTTCTTCAGATTGCTCTAACCGATCAGCAATCTTAGATTGACACTTTGAAAGCATAAAATGAAGAGCAAGAGAAGATGATTACTGAGCTAAAGACAAGTAATGATGAACTGAGGGCACATAATCAATCTCAAGGTCAAATGATTACTGCCTTGCAGCAAAGGGATTCAGTTAAAGATCGAGAGATAGCACATTTGAATAAAACTAGTCAAACTCAGAGTTCCATGCTTCTTGAGATGAATGAGCAAATAAAGTTCTTAATGCAGAAATTTAAAGCTCAGGGGGAGATTGGTGATGGATCTGGGTATCAAGGATATTATATGGATTACTTGAATGATAATCCTGATCAAGATGATCCTCAAGGGGATGTTGGTGGAGGATCAGGCCCGACTGGAACCACTGGTTTGGGTGCTGGGATATCTACATCCCAGGGGGAGAAAGATTCAAGAGAAGCAGTGCCAATCACTTCGATCCCGTCAAATCAAGCGGCGACAAGTTTGGGTGAATTCAAACAGATGTTGCAGACGCTAGAAGAGGGAAAGTTTGTTGGTGATTTGACAGCTGAACAATTGCAAGCAGTATTTGATCTGAATGATGAAGAGATGAGAAAAGCTTCTAGAACGGCACCAAGGAAATATGAATCGTCTGAATCAGAGTCTGATGAAGATGAAGAAGATATTTTTGATGAAAAAGTTGAGGTAAAGGATATCACTGAAGAAGAATTTCAAGATTTATACTCAAATTTCAACAACAATCAGTCTGATGACGATTTTGAAGTGTTTCCTAAAGAAAAAGATGTTGAAGCTGAAGAAAAATTGAAAAAGAAAGATGCAGAAAAACCTGAAGACCCGGTTGCTAAGGAGGCTAAGGAACAGAAACAACGTTGAGCATTTGATGAATACATGAAGACGTTTCATGCCAACTACATTCCTCCTACGAAGCCAATCAAACAAAGATTGTATGTCAAATTCAAGGGTCAAGCTTCAGGTGATATTATTAGTTGGATGTATTCTGACAGTTGGAAGTGCTACGGGATTAAACGACAACATGGTATCCAGTACTTCAAGTGTGCAAGATATTTTAGCAGCTTACCAATTTAGGATGTTCGAGAACTGACCCGAAAGCCTTTATGCAATTACGACACTGATTGGAAGGGTTTTCATTTCAAGAAGTTAATCGAGAAAGAATGCCGAGAGGGATTTCAATCTTAGGATCCTCAGAAACCCAAAAGGCGTCGACATCGAACAAAGATTCATAAGAGAACTGGAAAGAAGCTGATAATATTGATTTTCAAGAAGAAGCCTGATGTGATGAAAAATATTCCTCTGATGAAGATGGAGTTAGATTTCATCAAAGATTTGAGGTGGTGGTATTATAATGAGAAGACTGGTGAAGCTGTGATTGTGCTGAAAGAACATAACAAAGTTGTGAAGATATTTGATCCAATGTGGCTTATAAATTTGTCTAAGGCTGATATAGATGTGCTTTATCACAATCAGATCTTGTATCATCCTAATTATATGGAGCAAGCGTTGCAGTTCCAAAGGGTGATATGGATTTGTTTTGCTTTCAACATCTATGCCGGGCATAATCATGAACTGGTATGGACTGGAAATGAGACTGCTGATCAAGAATGATAAGGAACGGTCCAGCATTTGCCAAGGGGGAGTTTGTTGATACATTGTGTGGCAAGATGCTGGATCAGACAAAGCTATTGAAGACTTGAAGATTTTGTCTTAAGTTCTGCTGGCCGAACTCTGGCCGAAACCCCGGCCGATCCTAAGGTTCGGACCAGCCGAAGAGTTCGGACAGTCGTGGTCTATATATATAGTTTGATAGCTTTGTTTATGGAAGGAGTTTTTGTAATTGTGTGTGTTCAAAGGTGTAATTGTTCTGATTCTCTCTGTAACTGTTATTTGTTATTGAATGAGAGGTTGAATTGATATTTACACGTTTTGTCATTGTTCTAATTACACATTGATGTCGAACTAAGCCAATCCGTACGCTCCAGCGTTTTCAGTTTTGTTTCAAGTTTTCACCCTAAAGTGGAATAGAATGACTTCCACTTGAACTAGTGACAAATTCTGATTGGTTAGATTTTCTGCCTTTTGAAAAGTTTTCTTTAGAGGTGGTCTTTCCTCTTGAGGGGTTTATTCTTCCTTGAGCTTCAAAATTTTCAAACCCATCAGCAAAGTGGACATTTGGTCTCTGCTTGGGAGCAGTAGCTGATCTGGGTTGATTTCTGTTTTCCGGTTGAACATGAGTTCGAGAGGAAAGTCGTTCCACTTGAACTTCAGCCGGAAACTGATTTATTTCAAAACTGTAAAACTACCATTTCTTTCATTTCCAATTAAAACTCTGTTAGATCCAAAGTACTTCATTGTTTGACTCTTCATTGGAGAAGTTCTAACAGTGGGTTTCTTTGAAAATTCGACTTTTGGCTTTTGAACAAATGTTGATTTTGAAAGAGATTTAGTTTTGCTCAAGGGATTGAACTGAAACATAGCAGCTAAGTGCCCTTGTTCACCAAAAAACATGCATTCAAGAACTCTGGTATCATAAAACTCACTTTTCCTAGGGGACTTGTCACACCCCAACTGACGGCGGAAAATGTCGGTGTGCGATGATTGTCCAGATGCACACAACACTAGTTAAATGTTGCGATGTTCTTAATCAACCCATTTAAAAAAAATAGATTAAAGTTATATAATAATCCAATACAGTCAATAATAAATAATAGATTAGCTTGATTAATTCAGGTCTCGCTAAGTTCACATGCATCCTAAATTGTCATCAACGAGATCATCAATATCAAACAGCAAAGCCTGCAACATGTATAAAATAAAGGTCAACTACGAATACTTGGTGAGTAAACATAGGTTTAGCATACTATACAGATTAAAGCATTTGCGATTCAATGAGTCAAGTGTTTCATCCAACAGTGATCAACAAGTCATATAAGTGATGTGCACCAAGCCTAGACAGTACGGGAGCAATCACCCGGCGCCCAAGCCAAGGCAGGCCATGTGTGTGACAACCGGCAATTTCCCAGGTTAACCCCGTTAATAACTTGTGTTATATTTCGATAACGTCCGCTATATTAGTTAACTAGAATAGTTACACGAAGATTGCACATGAGTCTAGACGTCGGTTAACTTACTTGAATATATATAATTTATAATTTTATAAAAATTATATTTATGATTTCATGAAAACGTTTTGTCATTTTATGTGACAATCACATCTATGATTTTATGTGGTATATAAGTATATATGTATTTGCACATGTTATTATTTGATTTTATGTGATGAGGTGTCACGTAGATTACACGGACCGTTTCTATATTGTTATCGCAATTTAAAATGTATAGTTATTGAGTTATAACTATGATTTTATGCGAAGTATATATAGATTATATTTTTATAAATTTTCGTTCGTTAAGTATGATTTGGCATACACTCGAGTTTTCACCGTCAAGTTAGCTCAGTTAACTCCGTTATGGAGTTCGTTAGAAGTTTCTAAACCTTGAGGGACCTACCCAGTAATTTCTAAAACTTGTTTTATTAAATAAAATTTAAGGGACTGAAATAGCCATTCAAGCAAACCCAATTAGGAATAAATGATAATTACAGCCGACGACCGATTTCATTCCGTAACCGTCGGTCGTATCCTTCTTCCGGTAACCGACAATACCCTTAAACTCGAATTCAAGACGAGAGTTTTAATCTTTAATCATTCCACTGATAAGTCATCAAAAACTTAATCATTTGGAGGTCACAATTCATTCGAACACCCCCAAAACACCCTCTCGGAGTCTCTCCTTCTCCCGTCCTGTTTCCCGTCGATCAAGCACCACCGGAGGAGCTTTCCTTCTCTCGGACAATCACACCATCGAAGACAGTTTCTGGCCACCACGAGTCTTCAGTCTTCACAGGGCAGCAGTCGAGCCGCAGGATCATCACTGTCACGAGCTCGGGTTTCGGTTCAAAGTTTTGTTTCACCGTCTCGTGGTTCGGTTTCATATTCGAATTAATCCTAAACCCATAGTGTTCGATTTTGGAATTCTTTTTGGTTCGTTCTGATAGCCCTTGTGAGTTTCCTGAAAGTTTCTGTAACACGTTAATGGTGGTCGGGAGGTTAGGGTTAATGAACGAGGAAGATGACAACTTCCATCGAACAATTGTATTGCCTCCTCTAAATGTTGGTAGATTAAACTCATTTCCCATTAAAGCCCGCTGCAACGTGCTAGCAAGATCAAACCTCAAGAATCATATGAAACGGAAAGAAGATAAATGTGTAAACACCTTACACATAGGAAACTAAAAGCATTTCATAAAAATTAATGGATTTACTACCATATGCAGAAGAAAACCTGAAAACATAATTTAGAAGAGGGCCTGAAAACATAATTAAGTATTTAGCTGTATCAAAACCACAAACATGGCTAATTATATCTCAAGTCAAATAATTATATCTCAAGTCAAAATCTGCTCACTGGATCTACTTTTAAATCTGGCCTAAACCCATAAATCTGTTATAAATTTTGTGTCAACTATAAGATATCTCACCTAACTAAAAAGTCAAAACAAAACCAAATTATGGTTTTCAAGAGATATGACAGTAGATGATAAGATGATTTTCAAATCAAAATATTCATACAATTGGTTTCCCTAGAAGAAACAAGATTTGAATTTTGAGAAACTGATAATAGATATTAGGTAAACCATAACTATGAAAACAATAATTGAAATCTCCAAATATAATGACATAGAACGTTGTGCGCATTGAGAATAGACTTTGGATGACTTTCAATTAGTTCCATTTATCTCATTTTTCCTATTTGACCTGTTGGGGTTGTTAACAACCCAAATCCACTTATTCATTAACAAATTTGTCAAAATTGACACGAAATATGTCATACAAAAAAGAGGTTACTTTAGCTAATATATCTCAAGTCCGCAAACTGAAGTGTGACCGTGTAGTTAGCGTTTTCCAGCCCTGAACCATAGTATCTTAATGATCTAGCAGAGAGCCGTGTTATCCGGAAAAGTTTTGAATCAAGAGTGTTTGTGAGATGGTGTGAACAGGAGACTGTATATACCCCACCTCTTTTACCTCTTTTCGGAAGTCACGTAGTGTGTTGCTGCTCCAAAAGCTTCATTTTCTTGCTCATGAAGTAGTTGGTTAGAGGATGTGATTGAAGGACCACCACAATTAATTCCAAAGTTACTATCTGTAAATCAACATTGAAGGGTATTGACAAAAAAATAAAATATATGATTCTTGCTTACATCTTGGCGACCAACGATCACAAAGGAAATTCCTTTGGAGACGATTCAAACATGAAGGTAGAACACTGGACATAACAAATTTCATTTCAGTTAGTATAGGTATTAGCAGTTATGAAAGATTTATAGAACTATTAGCACGTGTACAATATTTATTTCAAATGTCTCAAATCACACTAATGAAAAGTAGAAGAAGCTTCTAAACAAAAGAAGAAAACAGACAACCGAACATATGTTACCATAAAATCGAAATCACGATGTGAACGGGACAAAATTGACCTTCGTATACATAATTTATACAGAATTGACATCTAGTTAAATAAATATACACATTTAAAGATTGTAACCCTAAAATTGAGTTCAATGAAATCCTAACTGCAGGTTAAAAAATCGAAACTCATGAACCCAGCCCTGATTTCGATTTCTCTTTACAACAGAAAGACTTACCCAACTTATATTCGCTAGTAGGTGATCATTCCTCCTCCTGACTTGAACCCTAAAAACATGGCGTTTGACTCAACCATACAAGTTTACAAGGATAACGAATACTATCAAATACATAAGATTAAGATGAATCAAATGAAGTCATAGAAAAAATTATACTTGAGAACCATGACGGCTGCTGCAACACTTCATGTATCTAGAGAGAGAGATTCTCGTGACTATAAAGCAAACCACGGGTTTGAAATTAAAATCTCAAGTGCAGGTTTGAAATTTATATAGAAGAGGATAAGAAAACCTGCTTTTTCCCAATTCAAAGATGAAACGGAATCGAAGAAAACTCTTAAAAGGGAGATTCTTTGATTGAAGATGAAAAACCAGTTAGAACAAATAACCTGCAGAAAAAGGATCCGTATGAGCAATGTGTTCTTCCAACAGAATTAAAACAAACCTAAGTAGTGTGTTATTCCAATTTGGTGTAGAATATGGTGGTTAGATGCAGAGACCGGTGGTGTCGCCGACACCGGATGTAGGAGGCCACTCGAGAGAGGGAGGACAGAGAGGGTTTCTTGAGATATTGGAGGCTGTAGATGAAATCAGGAAAAAGAGATTATATACCCCTAGGGTTTGCTCATGTCTTTCAGTGGCAGCGAGTTTTCTAAGCATTATAAACTTGTATACAGTGTATTATAATTTGTACGCGTCTTAAAATTAAGACATTCAAAACTCTCTCTCCAATATGCATTATATAGTATATAGATATAGATATAGATGTATGTCTACTCGATAATCTCTACATTTAGTATTTGGAACAACATACGCAAATTGATTTTTCGTAAATCTTTCTGTCCTTGATTAAGCGTCATTTTGACTACCTTTGAACAAACGATTTCTGTTACATTTTGAAATTTGTCATCTACATCATATTTGGTTACTTGACATCGAACCGTCGTCTAGGCTATGTTACGCATGTTCAAACACACACTTACGTATATAAATTCGATAGGTGCTCGGTAGTTACGCAAGACTCGGAGTCTTACTAAATTGTAGCAGCGCACCCTAAGGTGAGTTAGACAACCTTTTATGCTACGCCCGGTTTTGGACGATAACACGCAACACGTTACACCCGGGTTAGGGTGATAACACAATAACTTTTATGTATGATTAAAGTATAAATCCAGTATATATCACATGTTCACGTAAAATGCTTTATCTTTCAAGTCCTTACTTATCGAATCGTTAATAGCATATAGAGAGGGGATATTGGGTAGTACTACTGGGGTCTGACAAACCTTACTTAGCGGGCACGAGATGCACCACCCGACTGGCGGTCGGACTGAGGACAATGTCAGCCTAACTTATCGTGATCGAGTAGACACGAGGAAGGCAAAACACGTAAGAAATTATTCCTACAACTAATTGGTCAGCTTCGGTTGTGAACGTTTTAGTGACATGAACTTAGGCTCGCTACCTACGATATGGATTGTACTTGTAGTATACATACTTACATACGAATAAAGACTGTTGTATTCGTACTGCATAATTATACTAGATATACTTATGTGCTTATGTGAACTCACCAACATTAGTTGACACTTGCTCTTATGCATGCTTTGCCGGACGCTAGGAGTATGAGATTTTTTTGGGCACGTACGTTGGCTAAAACCTTTTATTTTAGGAATTTGTTTTCAAATCTTTTCAACTTGAACTGGTATTTACTTATCGGGCGCTTGTTTACGCAACATAACTTTTATGAGCTTCCGCTAAACTTTAACTCTGGTTTGATATTTCCTGTTTGGTAATATATTTACAATTTGAACCCTTAACTTATGTTTGATGTAACTAATGACTTGGGTCCAGGTCTGGTTCACACCCCACACGGTAAAACTCCGTTAGTGGAAATTGGGGGTGTGACAGATTGGTATCAAAGCCCTTGGTTGCAGAGAACTAGAATTTTCAAAAATTCTAAACTGTAACTGTTTTTGAACATTAGTTAGAACAATTCCCAAAAACATTTCCTTTTCGCGTGCCAAAAATCGATTACTAACATTGGGTTGTTTTTCTTTTGTTTGTGTCTGTCTGTGTTCTGATAGTATGGCACCGCACGGCAACACGAGGGGTAAGGGAACGAAAATTGCCAACGAACAGTCATCATCCTCCAACCAACAAGGTCGCGAGACTGAGCAGCCTGAGTACACGATAATGGACTTCCTTCGGGATCAACACATACGTCCTGATAGGTGTGCACCAGACAATTATAGCTGGTTGACTCCGACAACATATCGGTTGCTTGATATGTTCATGTGCCAGACAGGGTTGACCTACCCTTTATTTGAAACGGGTCATTACGGGACTGATAGCAGCCTATGACAACACTCTTGGAGAAACCAGACAAAAATTTCATCAGCAATCGCACACGCGATAGAGAAATCGAGCGATTGCGGAATGAACAGAAGGAGAGAGATACCTACCACTACAACCTGTCTCAGGGGGTAATGGGTTTCCATAACAGGGTCACGAAGCTTGAGTCGCGACCCAATCCAACAGATTTGGAGCATGGACTGCATCAAGCACAACATCAGATTACTGCACTCCAACATTCTAATGCAGCACTCCAACATTCCAACGCGGCACTTGCGGCACAGGTCGCCGCCCTCCAAGCTCAAATGGCAGCCCTACAGGTTCAAGGTGCTCCTGTTCATGAAGAAGAGGAGGAACCCTTTGAAGAAGAACCTTTTGAGGAGGAGCCTCAAGAGGACATGGAGGAAGAGCCAGATGTTATTGATCCATGATCTAATTTGTCTTCTTTTCTTTTATTTTGTTACTTCGAATAAAATTGACTTAGTGTTCATTTTATTTTGAATGTTTTCAAATGCTAAGGTACATTATGGTTGGATTTTAAATTTTCTAATGGATATTACATCTTTATTTTTTCAATGTGTTTCTAGGAACTATGTCGTGTGATGGATGGATGCATGAATAATTGTTTAGCGCTTAATGAAATTGATATTGGATATATTAATTATATGGTTGTATGCGTTCTAACGTATATAATGAAATTAATATTGGGTATATTAATCATTGAAATGTTTGTATGACAAACAGAATCACGGCTGAACACCTCACAGCAGCTCAGATCCAGGATTTGATAAATGAAAACGTTGCGGCAGCACTCGCTGCGGCTCAAGCACAAGGAAACAATAATGGTGGTAAGTAAAAACAGACAAAAAATTGACTACATTTTTTTTTTCTCACTCTCAAAAATTATTCTCTAAAATAATTTCATGAAACAATCCAGGCCCAGCTCAGTGCACCTTTAAAACTTACATGGATTGTAAGCCACTCACGTTCAAGGGTGATGAAGGAGCCGTGGGTCTGCTGCGATTGCTCGAGAAATCAGAAAAGGTGTTCTCAATGTGCAACTGCCCAGTTGCGAATCGGGTAAATTTCACAACCGCTACACTCGAGGGAGTTGTCCTCACATGGTGGAACGCACAAATCCAAATGCTAGGGCTCGACGCAGCGATTGCTATGACTTGGCAGGAATTTAAGGATGCCATGATGGAGATGTATTGTCCTCGCGACCAGGTCAAAAGGTTGGAAGTGAGTTCCAGAACATAAAAATGGTAATTTCTGAGATTGAAGAGTAGATCGCTCGCTACCATGAGTACGCGGTGCTGTGTCCTACGATGGTTGATGCTGACTTCAAAAGGATTGAAAGGTACGTGGATGGGTTAGCTCCACAGATCAAGGGGGTGTTTACTGCCTCAAACCCTGCAAATGTGCAGAATGCTATTAGGTTGGCCCATAAGCTGACTGACCAGGCCATAGAGCAAGGAATGTTGCCACCTAGAAAGGTCCCCAAAACTGCCCTAGATGGGAAAAGAAAGAGAGATGACGACTCTAGTAACAACAACAACAATGGTGGGAACAACAATGGAGGGTCCTCCAACTCTCACAATCAAAACAAGAGGTACAACAACTCCAAGGGTGATTATAATAACAGTAACACCAACAGCGGGGGCGGTAATCAGAACCACCAAGGTGGTAGTAATCAGAATCACAATGGGTACAAGGGACGAGCAACGTTCTGCAATCGGTGCAACCAACACCACAATGGGGCATGCAAGAAACTCACCTGTGAGCATTGTGGTAAAGGGGTCTATGAGGCTAAGAACTGTTCGGGTGAACTACAAAACCGTCCGAATCAGAATCAGAATCAGAACCAGAGGCAGAATAATGAAGGCCCTAGGGGGTGTTATGAATGTGGAAAGCCAGGGCACTTGAAGAGGGACTGCCCACAACTTCGAAAGAATAACAACAATGTTGGCAACAACAATAACCACCGTAGCAACAATAACAACGGCGGTGATAGTGGTAGAAACGGTGGAGATGGCGCCAAAGGGAGAGCTTTCGTGATGGGTTCTGGTGAAGCAAGAAACGATGCCAACGTCATTACCGGTAAGTTTCTTCTAAACAACTACTTCGCAAATGTCTTATTTGATACTGGTGCTGAGAAAAGTTTTATCTCGACTAAGTTCTGTAAGTTGATTAAGGCTACTCAAACTCCACTAAAAGCTAGGTATACGGTTGAATTAGCAAATGGTAAGCTTCTCGACACCACTCACTTGGTTAAAAAGTGCACATTAGAACTATCTGGTCATAAACTAAGTATAGACCTTATGCCTTTTACCATCGGTAGTTTCGACGTCATAGTAGGCATGGATTGGCTATCCAAACATCAGGCGGAAATCGTCTGTCAAGAAAATGTCATACGAATACCCATAGCAGGAGGAGAAGTACTCTCGATTCAGGGCGAAAAGGGAGGTGCTGTCTCCGAAATCATATCATACCTTAAAGCACAGGAGCGTCTTCGAAAAGGACACGTGGCAGTCCTGGCCACAGTTACTGACCAAACCAGGGTGGAGAGAAAAATTGACGACTTTCCGATCGTACGTTTACCTAGAGGTATTTCCTGAGGAATTACCTGGCCTTCCTCCGCATCGGCAAGTAGAATTTGGGATTGATCTCGCTCCAGGAGCAGCTCCGATCGCGCGTGCACCATATCGTCTAGCGCTGAACGAATTGAATGAGCTATCCACACAACTACAAGAACTGCTAGATAAAGGTTTTATTAGACCTAGCTCGTCACCATGGGGAGCACCTGTGTTATTCGTTAAAAAGAAGGATGGCACATTCAGGATGTGTATTGATTACCGCGAGCTTAACAAAGTCACTGTCAAGAATCGATACCCTCTTCCACGAATAATTTGACCAGCTTCAAGGATCCAGTTACTATTCCAAGATTGATTTAAGGTCTGGTTACCATCAGCTTCGATTCCGTGAGGAGGACATAGAAAAGACAGCCTTCAGAACGCGCTACGGCCATTATGAATTCTTGGTCATGCCTTTCGGGTTGACAAATGCACTAGCTGTGTTCATGGATCTCATGAACCGTGTGTGCAAGCCCAACCTGGATAAATTCGTCATAGTGTTTATTGGCGATATCCTCATCTATTCCAAGACAAAGGAAGAACACGAGGAACATCTGTGGTTAATCTTAGAATTGTTACAGAAAGAACAACCTTATGCGAAATTCTCCAAGTGCGATTTTTGGATCCGAGAGGTTCAATTTATGGGTTACATCGTTAACGAACAAGGTATCCATGTTGATCCAGCCAAAGTTGAGGCAATTAAAAGTTGGTCTACCCCTAGAGCTCCTACAGAAATACGCCAATTCCTGGGTTTAGCAGGTTACTACCGTCGTTTTATAAAGGGATTTTCTCAGTTAGCTCAACCACTGACCGCTCTTACGCACAAAGGGGTTCAGTACAGATGGGGTGACAAGGAAGAGACAGCCTTCCAAACTCTGAAAGAGTAACTTTGTACTGCACCTATAGTATCTTTACCTGATGGGATTGACGACTTTGAGGTCTATTGTGACGCGTCAATCCAGGGACTCGGATGTGTTTTAATGCAAAGAGGGAAAGTCATCGCATACGGGTCAAGGCAACTAAAGTCCCATGAGAAGAATTACACAACTCACGACCTAGAGTTGGGCGCTGTTGTATTTGCCTTGAAATTTTGGAGACACTACTTATACGGTACCAAGTGTACGATATTCACCGATCACAAGAGCCTCCAACACATATTTGAACATATGGAACTCAATATGAGACAACGTAGGTGGATCGAATTGCTAAACGACTACGATCTAGCAATAAAGTATCATCCAGGCAAGCCCAACGTTGTGGCCGATGCCTTGAGTAGAAAGGAACATGTTAAACCTAGAAGGGTTCGAGCTCTCTAATTAACGATCCATACGGGGCTACCGGATAGACTCCGGAATGATCAGAAAGAGGCCCTAAAGGAGGAAAATTTTGGGTATGAATCATTACGTGACGTCGATGGAACTTCTGAAGTTAAGTCCGATGGACTTCATTACCTCTCCATGGAAACCTTAGAGAACTAGTGATGGACGAGGCCCACAAGTCCCGTTATTCGATCCATCCAGGTTTAGAAAAAATGTATCAAGACCTAAAGGGGCTATATCGGTGGCCCAATATGAAAGCTGATATCGCTAGATATGTCAGCAAGTGCTTGACGTGCACAATGGTCAAAACGGAACATCAAAAGCCAGCAGGATTACTGCAACAACCTAAAATTCCTGAATGGAAATGGGAAGAAATCTCGATGGATTTCATCACGGGGTTGCCCCGTTCTTCTGGCGCTAACGATATGATTTGGGTTATCGTTGACCGATTAACAAAATCCGCTCATTTCCTAGCTATCAAGGAAAGTGACAAAACAGAGAAACTTGCAAAGATATACCTCAAGGAGATTGTCAAGCTTCACGGAATGGCTTTATCTATCATCTCTGACCGAGACCCTAGGTTTGCTTCAAATTTTTGGAGATCCTTACAAGCAGCAATGGGCACTCGCTTAGATATGAGTACCGCGTATCATCCTCAAACAGATGGACAGACTGAACGTACCATCCAAACTCTCGAGGATATGCATAGAGCATGTGTGCTCGACTTCGGGAAAAAATGGGAAATGCATCTACCTCTGGTAGAATTCTCCTATAACAATAGCTACCATACCAGTATTAGAGCCGCTCCATTTGAGGCTCTCTAAGTACGAAAATGCAGATCGCCTGTCTGTTGGGCCAAGGTCGGTGAGAGTCAACTCACTGGACCTAAACTAGTGCACGAGACCACAGAGAGAATCGTGCAAATCAGAAACCGCATGAAAGCGGCAAGAGATAGACAAAAGAGTTATGTAGATAAACGCCAAAAAGGCCGTTAGAATTTGAAGTCGGCGACAAAGTACTGCTGAAAGTCTCACCTTGGAAAGGCGTTGTACGCTTTGGCAAGCGCGGGAAGTTAAATCCCCGCTATGTAGGACCATTCGAGATCACCGAGAGCATTGGTCCGGTGGCTTACCGTTTAAATCTACCTCCTAAATTGGATGGAGTACATAACGTGTTTCACGTTTTGAACTTGAGGAAGTGTTTAGCTAATGACACTCTCATAGTACCGTTAGAAGAACTACAAATCGATGAACAACTGCAATTTATCGAACAACCCGTGGAAATCATGGGATGTGAGGAGAAAACACTGAAACGAAGCAAAATTCCCATCGTCAAAGTGAGATGGCAATCTAAGTGTGGACCGGAGTTCACGTGGGAACGAGAAGATCAGACGAGGAAGAAATATCCTCACTTATTTGATCAAGCCTCAACATCTAATTAAGGTATGAGTTGAATTTTGGGACAAAATTTCCTTAACAAGGGGATGATGTGACAACCCTAAAATTTTTCTATCTCCTTCCACAGAAACCGTAACGACTTAAGGAAAATTTTCGGGATGAAAATTCCTTAACAAGGAGATGATGTGACAACCGGCAATTTCCCAGGTTAACCCCGTTAATAACTTGTGTTATATTTCGATAACGTCCGCTATATTAGTTAACTAGAATAGTTACACGAACATTGCACATGAGTCTAGACGTCGGTTAACTTACTTGAATATATATAATTTATAATTTTATATAAATTATATTTTATGATTTCATGAAAACGTTTTGTCATTTTATGTGACAATCACATCTATGATTTTATGTGGTATATAAGTATATATATATATATATATATATATATATATATATATATATATATATGTATTTGCACATTTTATTATTTGATTTTATGTGATGAGGTGTCACGTAGATTACACGAACCGTTTATATATTTTTATAGGAATTTAAAATATATAGTTATTGAGTTATAACTATGGTTTTATGCGAAGCATATATAGATTATATTTTTATACACTCAAGTTTTCACCGTCAAGTTAACTCCGTTAACTCCGTTATGGAGTTCGTTAGAAGTTTCTAAACCTTGAGGGACCTACCCAGTAATTTCTAAAACTTGTTTTATTAAATAAAACTTTAAGGGACTGAAATAGCCATTCAAGCAAACCCAATTAGGAATAAATGATAATTACAGCCGAAGACCGATTTCATTCCGTAACCGTCGGTCGTATCCTTCTTCCGGTAACCGACAATACCCTTAAACTCGAATTCAAGACTGGAGTTTTAATCTTTAATCATTCATCTCATAAGTCATCAAAAACTTAATCATTTGGAGGTCACAATTCATTCGAACACCCCCAAAACACCTTCTCGGAGTCTCTCCTTCTCCAGTCCTGTTTCCTGTCGATCAAGCACCACTGGAGGAGCTTTCCTTCTCTCAGACAATCACACCATCGGAGACAGTTTCTGGCCACCACGAGTCTTCAGTCTTCACAGGGCAGCAGTCGAGCCGCAGGTTCATCACTGTCACGAGCTCGGGTTTCGGTTCAAAGTTTTGTTTCATCGTCTCGTGGTTCGGTTTCATATTTGAGGTAATCCTAAACCCATAGTGATCGATTTTGGAGTTCTTTTTGGTTCATTCTTATAGCCCCTGCGAGTTTCCTGAAAGTTTCTGTAACACATTAATGGTGGTCGGGAGGTTAGGGTTAATGAACGAGGAAGATGACAGCGTCCCACAATTGAATTTGTATATGTTTTTCGGATCACATCCCGTCTTCAGGGTCTGGCCGGGTGGCCAGGCTTTTGATCTATAACTGAAAGGTCGCCGGGTCGATTCTTCCCAGCCCCCAAATCTTTTTGCTATTTTTTTTCCTTCTCTAGTTTCCCTGTCGCGGCATGCTTAAACCGATAGGCTGCACACCAGTTAACGAATCAGCCCTTAGCCTAGTGGCTAGGGCACTGCCCTACAAGCTTCAGGTCGCGGGTTCGAGTCCCGTGACCTCTGTTTTTATTGTTTTATTTATTTTTGGTGAATTCAAACATCATTTGGTCTAAAACTCAAAACCACTATTACATGCCTCTAAATCCCGACACGTGATGTTTCCATAAACCCCGTTAGGGTACTCGTTGAATTTTTATGTTATGAAAACTTTATAATTTAAAAGAACTAAAGTTTTATAGTCTCGTTATCAATAATAAAAATTAGTTTAGACATGGAGGTATATATATATATATATATTTGATTGATTGCTATGCACCTATATACATACGTATGTTTTAAAGATTTTCTTTAAACTCTTGAATTTTGACACGACATATAAATATATATATATATATATATATATATATATATATATATATTGGACGTTTTATTTTTTTTCACACTTTTGACTACACCTCGATATTTACATTTATGAATACATATATAAATATATATATATATATATATATATATATATATATATATATATATATGTATGTCTACTCGATACTCTCTACATTTAGTATTTGGAACAACATACGCAAATTGATTTTTCATAAATCTTTGTGTCCTCGATTAAGCGTCATTTTGACTATCTTTGAACAAACGATTTCTGTTACATTTTGAAATTTATCATCTACATCATATTTGGAATTACTTGACATCGAACCGTCGTCTAGGCTATGTTACGCATGTTCGAACACACACTTACGTATATAAATTCGATAGGTGCTCGGTAGTTACGCAAGACTCGGTGTCTTACTAAATTGTAGCAGCGCACCCTAAGGTGAGTTAGACAACCTTTTATATTACGTCCGGTTTTAGACGATAACACGCAACACGTTACACCCGGGTTAGGGTGATAACACAACAACTTTTATGTATGATTAAAGTATAAATCCAGTATATATTACATGTTCACGTAAAATGCTTTATCTTTCAAGTCCTTACTTATCGAACCGTAATAGCATATAGAGAGGGGATATTGGGTAGTACTACTGGGGTCTGACCAACCCGACTCAGTGGGCACGAGATGCACCACCCGACTGGCGGTCGGACTGAGGACAATGTCAGCCTAACTTACCGTGATCGAGTAGACATGGGGAAGGCAAAACACGTAAGGAATTATTCCTACAACTAATTGGTTAGCTTCGGTTGCGAACGTTTTAGTGACATGAACTTAGGCTCGCTACCTACGATATGGATTGTACTTGTTGTATACATACTTACATACGAATAAAGACTGTTGTATTCGTACTGCATAATTATACTAGATACACTTATGTGCTTATGTGAACTCACCAACATTAGTTGACACTTGCTCTTATGCATGCTTTGCGGGACACTATGAGTATCGGATTTTTTGGGCACGTACGTTGGCTAAAACCTTTTAATTTAGGAATTTGTTTTCAAATATTTTCAACTTGAACTGGTATTTACTTATCGGGCGCTTGTTTGCGCAAGATAACTTTTATGAGCTTCCGCTAAACTTTAACTCTGGTTTGATATTTCCCGTTTGGAAATATATTTACAATTTGAACCCTTAACTTATGTTTGATGTAACTAATGACTCGAGTCCTGGTCTGGTTCACACCCCACAAGGTAAAACTCCGTTACTGGAAATTGGGGGTGTGACAAGGTGGGTCGTCAGCCAATAGATCTATCATTGTTGCCACGGCTCGATGGTTAATGGTACACATGCGATTAGCGATTAGCGATTAGTGAATATCCACACATAGAATCCAACAAGTATCACACAATAGAATACCACACATAGAGCACACAAAATCGCATAGAATTTTACATAATAAAGAGTTTAGGGTTTTGAATACTAATACATGTTGCACCCCAAAATATGGAAATGAAAGAGGGGCTATGAATACTCACCTTGGATTGATCGAAATGAGCCTCACAAATAGAATGATACAAAGGTCACGGATTTGTCCTATTGTATAAAAGATAGGATGTTAAGATTTGGAGTTTGGTTAGGAGTTAGAGTTTTGCCAAATGGATGAGCAAAAACTGGTTTTTAGTTTAGTGCACTACTTTTAGAATTTTGACAGCTTGTGGGTTGTAACTGTAGGTGCGGTTTTAAAATATCAAAGGTCTTTCAAAAATTACCAAAATTTACAGATTTTAGTTTAATGTATCCCGGACAATTTTTGTTTAGAATGCGTCTTATGAAAATGTTAGGAACTTACTCAAAACAGCCTCACAACAGCCTCACAGACGGAAGCTGCTGAAACGCGCATCTATCTTGTAGGGACTATTGTGAAGTCCTCGGGTTAATTTAGGACATGAGTAAACTACCGTTGGAAAGCTAACTCGACAAAATCAGTCTTGGAGTTTGAGTTTGCTAATTTTCAGTTTGTTATGACAAAGATATAGTCTCCTAAAGTTGGGCCAACAATTCTGTCCAAATTCTATAATCTCATGTAGTGCATAGTTTAAGGTTAATAAAATTCAAACCAACTTCTTCGACCAGTTTAACCATTTTTATATGTTTTATAACATACTTAACAATTTTTTCTAACATCTAGAACATATAACAACAACATATCACCAAGTTGAACCATTATTAAAACTTAAGTTAAATAGGTGGTAAAAAGATGAAACACGGGAGAGTTTTCTCATAAAAACGAGCGACGGGAATGTTGGAGGGAAACAATGAGACTTGAATGGCACCTGACATGCTCGATCTAAAGCTTGAAATCACTTGAGAATGGGTCAAATATGGGAGCTTGGACCTGCTGTTATAAACCAGTCAAAACAGTGTGAAAACGGTGAGTTTTGGTGCCGAAACGGTTCCGAATGGGGGTGTTTCGGGGTTGTTTTGAACCCGTAAGAAAGATGGTTCGAGGGGTGAGTTAATTACCTGATATGCGGGTGTTAAAGGACTGAGACCTACTCAAAAAAGGTGTAGGAGCTGATGCCTCGTAACAATGAGCTAGAAGGGTGAAAAATGTGGGTTTTGTGTGCTCTTGATGGGAGTTTCGGTTCGTTTCTTGTACGGCTTCGAGCTGC
Source organism: Deinandra increscens subsp. villosa (assembly GCA_039602395.1). Classification (NCBI taxonomy): domain Eukaryota; kingdom Viridiplantae; phylum Streptophyta; class Magnoliopsida; order Asterales; family Asteraceae; genus Deinandra; species Deinandra increscens. Next base: position 89,897,754 of record JBCNJP010000027.1, on the reverse strand, counting down.
TGCGATTTTTGTTTCATGAACTAATGGGATCGAGGGCTGTGATTGCAGAGCCGAAAGGGTTTTAAGGTGTGGTTACATGTGGGTTTGAATGCTTACTTAATTTTCTAAAATGAGGTACACAAGCTCCTGGGATACAAAACGTGCTGATGGAAGATTGTTTGGGTGGACTTCTTTGGGTAACTATGAAGATGGAAGAAAATTGGTTGTAGGTGGTGTACGTTTAAATTGAAGAGCGGAAGGGGTATTATGGTTGATCTTGAAATTTGGAGGTGATAGCTAAGCTACTCTTGAATTGAGAAGGAAGGCAAGAGTTGGTAAACCTTGTTGCAGATTGCATGATTTTGGAAATATGAGAAAAGAGGATGGTGAAGATTAATTTGCAGAGACATGAAGAAACAAGGTGAGGTATGATTCTTTTGTCCTCTTACCAAATCTATTACAACCATTGTACTCGTAGGAAAAGATCAAGTCAACTATTCCTTTTTTTTATTAAATTTAGACATGGATGGTTCAAAAGAGGGGAACGAGATTTGAGAATATGGTTGAATGTTGGATGAGATTTTATTTTTTTTAATTAACCAGAGTGTTCGCCTAAATGCTTCGGTGAAAGCCGGGTATTTTTCGAATATAGCGGCATAAACTCGAAATAGATTAAAATAATACTTTTATAAAAAACACTCTATTAAAAAAATATTTTTTAATGTTAATTGATGATAATTGGGTATGTTTAGACATGATCAAATAATTAATACGTGTGAAATGTTTACGCTAAAAATAAAATCATAATGTTAATATATTAATAGGCATTGCGATAAATCGAGAGCAGGCATGACCTTAGCATGGATATTTGTTTCTATATATATAATGGAAAAAAATGAACAAAAAGACTTAAAAAATCCGTGTCGATCGTTGCTTGAATAAAATCGAGATTTACACAAAAGAATTTCAAAACGGGTCGGGTTTCTAATGTTAAAAATGGACGAATGTTACAGTCTCCCCTACTTTAGGGAATTTCGTCCCGAAATTAGAAGAGACTCACTAATTTAGAGAAAAAAGATAGTTAAAAGGGTTTTACCAATAACCAACACATTTTGACATTTGAAATCAACATAGGGACGACATAAGAGATTTCGCCGAGGATATGAATATATTCTCGATTACTGAATCAATTATATCAGCACCAAATCTTTACCCGACCGCAAGGGTTAGGTTTGGAATGGCGACTAAGGTGAATGTATCGTCTTGGTCCCGAAACAACAATCGAACACGATATCGTAAACACAAACGAGTGCGGAAACCTCGTTTGTGAGTGATTCGAGAAGAAGATGATGAAAGAGACTTGATTTGAAATGAAGAACACAACAAACACAATCAAATCTTGGATGAAACTTGATCAGTCTTCTATTAATATGAGTTCACGATCGTAAATACAAAAGGTGGCTGGAAATCGTAATCGATAACTGGAAGAAATCATAAACTACTTGGGTATTTATACTACCCATTACAAAAAGCCTAATCCAATCGTAAACCCACTAGAAGAACCGGCCCAATAAGCCCAAATCGTAACCATAACAAGCCCAATTCAATGTTAGCCCAATTTAATTTCATGCCTCATAATGTATAGCCCAACAATCTTCCCCTAGGCATGAACCATTAGAGCGTCTAAGGAAGCATCAAATCAAATCTGAAGGTATTAGACACCTTCCCCGACCACCATTCATGTTCCACAATCCGGTTTGCTGTTCCATGAAATATTCCCACCCTTATAGTATTCGCAAGGTCATGCTCATCACCTAGGATAGGTTGGGTGGCTAGGAGTTTGATATCGCGCTCTCCAAACCTCAGCAAATCAACTGAATCATAGAAGCAAAATTCTCGCATCTTCTTGCAGACCACCACCACCTCATGAGTTGTTGGATCATAGAACCAGTTGTCAAACTTTCTCACCAATGTATCAACTTCAATCTCATCCAACATGTTGATCACTCTAGTTCTTTTGGTGGGTGGTCGCCTCACTTCTCCTACAGGCTCACCTGTTACCGGATCTGTTCCAGTCTCAACCCATCTGGTTTGCTTGAGATCAAAGTTCACAAACTTTTCTGCCAAATGGCTCATCAGATTGTCACGAACTAGGTCTCCATCTGCATTTGTCCATCTGTTTATAAATGGAGCCCTTAACAGATTTCTGATCTCTGGCTCTGTCCAGGAGTGAAATTGGCCTCGAGTTCTGTAGTACTCTACTGGACTATACCCGTCTCTGATCACGGCAAACAATGTTTTCTCTCCATCATAGTGCCAGCACAGTATAGGTTTACGACTCCCCCTTTTGTCGATTTCACTGCCACCTACATCAATTGAGTACAGCGTGGGGGGAGTTCCCTGGAAGAAATCCTTGAACCAATCGACATGACTTTCCAGTGCTTTTGAGATGATTCTTCCTCCTCGAACATAGTCAGACATCACTATGGAGTCATCTCCTTCATCTTCATGCACTTTATCAACAGTTTGAGCACTTTGAGAAGAACCCTGTCCTGGGGAACCCTGAGCATTTAAGCTATCAGCTCCCTTCAAATCTTCCAACTTCTTCCTCAATTCTAGATATCCCGCATATAAAAACCCAATACTGGCTTCATTCTTGCTCTCCTTCTCTTTTAACCTCTTGTTTTCTTTCTTTAGCTCTTTAATCTATCCCTCTCTTCTTCTGTTTTGGGATAAAAGGAAGTTGATCTGAGGATCGGCACTTATCCGTAGATCTACAGGGAGATCACTAGCTTGAGCAAGTTCTTCAACAAGTGCTTGGTACGGACGAAAGCTTGGAGTGACGGGAGGCTGGCTTGATTCAGTAGATAAGTTTACTCTCACTAGGCTTGGCTCAACAAACGTGTTATCCACTTCGAAGAATTGCCTTTCTTCATGAACTAGGCTGTGTTCATTCTGTATAGGACTTTCAGTTTGCATCGAAGTTGGTTCCTGTACATCACCCTGATCATCAGCCTAAGGTGTGCTCTCTACATTTGCAGGTTCAGACACGTTATCATTCTGCACATTTGCACCCGTATGTTCAAACACCATCAGTCTTGAGCTTGTCTTCTGAAACTTGAATCTGATAGATCTTGGATCAGATTTCTTTCTCGGTGAAGGTTCACGTACTGGAATGGGTTCTGTAAGCACATCATCAACAGCAAAATTAGCATCCAACTCTTGTGGAATTGAGCCACTGCTTGAAGAAGAGTTCGAGTCATCCCTCGTTCTCTTGTGACTGATAGGCCCTAGATCCGCATAAACATCGTCAGTCAGATTCTCATGTTCCAGGAAAATGTCATCCATCACATTTTCTTCATCAGAAGGTATATTCTCAGTTTCTCCCTGAACATTCACAGGAACAGTTTCTGACACATCATGATCTTCAGCAACAAACACATTCATATGATGCACTTCAGCTTCGGAATCTTCTTCTTGATCTTGTTCCCTTGCAACCTCAGGGAAGGCACCTCTTTTAGTCCACTCGAGTCTTCCTTTAAAAGTACTCTTTCCCCTTCTATCTTGGGTTTGCAGACCAAAAACACTGTCATCCATGAATTTTATATCCAGCTTCTCTACCCTCTCTTGGATCATCGGATACTTCTTCATAACCACCATCTGTATAAACCTTGGAGTCATGAGGAATTGCTCTCTGGCACTCAAATCAGCATTACCCACCCAATCTAAAAGCATCATCTTCGAAAAGTTGAATTTCCAATCCAAATCCACTGCAACAAATGTTGTGCCATGCACCTTGTTTAGTTGATCGAAGCTTGTTCTCTTTCCCAAGAAGGATTTATGTAAATAATGTGCCAAACACCTCCAGTTTTGTGGCAGTAGCTTCTTGAAGATAGGTGGGAATTTTCCTTCATATCCCAAGAAGGTGTCTTCAGCACTATCATTAATGTTCAACCCTTGGCGGATATCTTTATTCTGCAGTTTTGAACCGTTGCTGTGATCCTTGTTTTATCGAGATTCGCCCTTGCAGTTCCCCAGAAATCTATGACAAGTTGTTCATCAATCAGCACGCTTGTTCTGAGAGCATGATTGATTTTGCATACGTTCATCCCTGCAACCAGTGAATTGATACAACTGCATATGTCTCTCTGGAGGGTCATCAAGATAAGCAGGTATGCAATGATCCCTCTCAAAGTGAATCTCTTCGTCCATCATTTCTTCTGCCATATGAAAAACCGAGATAAGTACATCAGGCTTAATCATATCAATGAGCAATCATGTTTGTTAAAATCATCTTGATGTTCAACTGATTATCAGATTATCCTTTTAATTTCCAAAAACATCAATTAAAACCTTCAAAGGAAAGAGTTTGATTTTGAACCACAATTTTAACAAACCACACTTTTAAAGAAACAACACGTTCAATTTTATCTTAAAACAATTAAGTTTGATAAGATTTTAAAAGGCATTTTGTGTTTACTTAAGGGTTTAAGATTTTAAATCAGATTTTAAGTGGGTTTACGATTCATTTGTGGGTTCACGATCGGTTTAAATAAAAGTCCGGAATATGTCCAATCGTAAACATGATGCCCGATCGTAAACATCCTCGATCGTAATCTCTCGGAAATGTAAACCAATCAGTCGTGAACGCCGATCGTAATCATTATTGGAAACATGGATCGTAAACACCGAATCGTCGTCTTCAACCTCACAACGATCGTAAACACCGACGGTCCGCCATTTTTGAACCTGCAACTTCATGTAAACACATAATAAACCAACATTTATGCAAAAGAATCATTCAAACTACCTTTTAAGTACTCCAAACACAGAAACGACTTCAAATCACGAGTATTTGACACGAAAACCCGAAGAAAAGGAGACGAACACCGAGCACACAAAAACTGTGATCAAACCGACTAAAAGATGAGGAATCTGTCGATTGAGATGCGTTTTGTGCTCGGAAAGTGAAAGCGAGGGTAGTGGTGTACTCAGTTTACCCTGTAGATGGTCGGAGATGGCCGGAGTATGGTTTTCCGGCGAGGTGGGCGGCAGTTAGGGTTTAGGTGCGACGGATCGTAAACGCAGAGAGGGAGAAAGTATAAAATTAAGATAACCTAAAACCGAGATAAACATACTTGCCTTGAAGCTGATGTCTTTCATGGATCAAACCAGACTTATCTTTGACTGAGGAACCTTTTTTCAGCTTCTGTTACTCGACGCTCTAGACAATTGCCAGAATTTTGACCACATAAACTCACATGAAGTCATTTTGAAGGTATTTACCGTCATGTTTAACCGTCCCCATACCCAATTGTTCATAGCAAAACCTACCCAACCTCAGAGTTTATTGAGGATTCACAAACCCCCAACTTGAGGAACCATGCAACACCATCATGACAAACACTTATTTCCTTAATTGTCAGTTGGTGATCAGGTTGGCCGCATAAGCACGCAGAGAAGACCAAACAAAATAATTATTTTATTATTTTTCTTTTTCTTTTCATTTTTCTTTTTGCTTTCATTTTCTTTTTGTTTTAATTTTGTTTTCTTTTCTGTGGTGTTGTCATAACAACAGAACATGGCGTGTGAGAGAGTGAATACTAGGTAGATACCACTCTCAACCCATTTTTGCTGGGACTCAGTTTTTTTAACCATGTAAACTAGGACGGGAAACTAAACATATATAGAAGTTAAGTTTACTACACTTACATTAATGATCATAGTTTTGGGTTGAGCTTACCGACATATCATCTTTGAGCAATCTTTCACTTCAGCCTTACACGTGTCAGTCTCCGATTATCTTGGACATTTATATCACTTCCTACCAACTCAAGACAAACACAAAAGACTTCATAAAAACCTTAAACAGATTTTCAGATTTTCTGAAACTATAACATTTCCTCCCCTGTTTTTATGAGGCTTTTTGAAACATAAACACACATTTATTTTTATTTTTTATGTGCTTTGTTTTGGAATGTTGAACAGGATTCTTGACAATTTGCAGAGTAGCAACATTATCACAAAAGATTGGAGTATTAAGAAATTCCATACCGTATTCAGTGAGCTGATTCTGAATCCATACTACCTGTGAGCATCCAGCTGATGCTGTCACATATTCAGCTTCGGCAGTTGACTTGGAAACGGTATGCTGCTTCTTGCTCTGCCATGAGATGAGTCTGTCTCCCAAATACTGACACCCACCAGTTGTAGATTTCCTGTCAAGGTCACTACCTCCATAATCACTATCAGTAAACGCAAATAATTAAAAATCAGTATTCTTAGGATACCAGAGTCCAAGCCGAGGCCTGCCCTTCAGATACCTAAAAATACGTTATAAGCAGCTAAATGAGAGAGTTTAGGATTAGCCTGGTAACGTGCACACACACACACTGCATGCATGATATCTGGCATGCTTGCTGTCAAATACATGAGTGATCCGATCATCGAACGATACATGAATTCACTCACTGATTCTCCATCTGCATCTGCTTTCAGTAGAGGTCTGGATGCCATGGGAGTGGAGATAGGCTTGGAGTCTGCATCTTATACTTTTCCAGAATCTCATTCACATACTTTGCTTGATGAATGAGAATCCCAGATTCATCTTCTTTCACTTGTAATTCCAGGAAAAAGTTCATCTCCCCTTGATCGCTCATCTCAAATTTCTTTCTCACGATATCCTCAAACTCGGTGCATAATTCTTCATTCGTTGACCCGTAGATGATGTCATCCACATACACTTGCAACATTATGATATCATCTTTCACCTTCTTTCTGAACAGGGTTTGATCAACCACTCCCCTTGTATAACCATTTTCCACCAAATGCTTTGATAGAGTCTCATACCACGTGCGGGGAGCTTGATGCAAACCATACAAATCTTTATCTAGAAGATACACATGATCTGGATGCTCTTCATCCCCGAACCCCGACGGTTGAGCCACATAGACCTCTTCATTCATTTTAGCGTAGAGGAAAGTTGTCTTCACATCTATCTGATGCACTGTGAAGTGAGATATGTTGCTACATCAAGGAATATTCGTATTGCTTCCAACCTGGCCACTGGTGCGTACACCTCATCATAATCAATCCCGTAAACCTGTCTGTGGCCTTGAACAATCAACCTAGCTTTGTTTCTCACAGTCACACCCGTATCATCTTTCTTGTTCTTATACAACCATCTCGTGGGTATAACCGTTTTATCTTCTGGTCTTTTCACCAGACGCCACACTCCTAATTTTGAGAATTGATTCAGTTCATTGTGCATAGCCTCCATCCAACTTGGATCTTTAAGTGCTACCATCACATTTGGAGGCTCTATCTGGGAGATAAAACTTGAGTACATGCAGGAGTTGATGTCACCCATGCGGCTTCTAGTAGTGACACATGCTTACACTGGCCCGACCACATTGCTGAGAGGATGATCTCTGTTGATTCTTGTGGTTTGAATATCTGGTACTGAGATAGAAACAGGCAGGTTAGTATCATTAACATTATTTTTCATACCTTGGATTTCTGACTCCTTCTGATCATCATGAGTTCTTGAAGATTCTGGAACATCCACAATATCATCCTTAGGAGCTGCTGCTGATACACTGTCTCTAACATTTTTAACAGACGGCCTTACTTCAGGAGCTGGAGCAGTGATGTCTTCTTCTTCTTCCAGACTAGGAAACATGTTTGAATAGTTGAAACCTTCAAACAATGATCCATAATCAAAAATCCAGTCCGGTCCAGTTCCAACATCAGTTGGATTGTCTTCCAACCAGTCAACATTGAATTCCTCTATTATCATTTTGGTGGTTTTGTTGTAGACTCGATAAGCACTATTTGTAAAATACCCAACAAAGTAGCATTCATCAGCCTTTGCTTCGAATTTCCCCACATAAGACTGAATTAGAACTATGCAAGGACACCGGAAAGTCTTGAAGTACCCCACCTTTGGCTTTTCTCCATAAATAATCTGATAAGGCGTCTTCTCATGCCGCTTGTTCAAGAGTACCCGATTCTGCACATAATAAGCAGTGTTGACTGCTTCGGCCCAAAAGAAAATTGGTAATCTTGCTTCACACAGCATAGTTCTGGCAGCTTTAATGAGTGTTTTGTTTCTTCTTTCAGCAACACCATTTTGTTGAGGTGTGTATGGTGCACTGTACTGCCTTTCTATACCTTTCTCTCCATAGAACATATTCAATTCAGCATTCTTAAACTTTGTTCCGATGTCTGATCTTATTGCCTTCACTTTCTTGCTCATCTGATTCTCTATGAGAATAACAAACTGTTTCACCAGTTCTGGAGTTTCATACTTGTTTGAAAAAAAGAAAACCCAAGTAAACCGTGAGAAGTCATCCACTATCACCAGGAAATATGCAAACTTGCTTATACTTAGTACTTGCATTGGGCCGAAGAGATCCATATGAAGTAGTTGCAATACAAACGAAATAGAGTTTTTTCATTTTAGAACGATGAGGTAACTTGTGTTGCTTCCCCTTAGCACATGCAACATACTTCTCAATTAATGTGAAGTCCTTGATGGGGAGATTTCTAACATGCTCTCCCTTTGCCAACTTGGTTAGATTCTTCATGTTGGCATGTCCCAAACGACGATGCCATAATAATGCCAGATTTTCATTTTGCTTTGAAATAAGACAGGCCACATCAGAAGGTGGAGGATTACCCATGTTGAGAAGATAAGAATTTCCTCGCCTTGGTGTACGCATCAAGATACACTCCTCAGGAATCTTGACTCCAGGTTTGAGAATGATACATTCCTTGCTATTGAACAACACAGAGTATTCTCGATCACAAATCTGTGAAACACTAAGCAGACTATGTGACAATTCCTCCACATAATTTACATTTGAGAACGTCAAGCTGCCATTCTTCACCACACCTTTCTTGCTGATCCTGCTACCAACTCCACCAGCAAAAGATACACCTCCACCATTGAAATCTTGAACCTCTTCCAAAAGCGATAAATCTCTGGTCATATGTCGGGAGCAACCACTATCAACGTACCAGAGATTGTTGACAGTTCTTCTCGGTTGTCCCTATATGAATCCAAGATCAGTTAGAGTCGGGTACCCATGCCATAACAGATCTGGGCACACCTTTGGAGTCAATGTAGTTGACTAACTGAAAGGATTTTCCTGATTTTGATTCAGTTACACTCAAACTTTGAGCGTTGAATTTTGGTTTCCACAAAGTGTATTTCTGAGGTTTTGACACATTGGTTGAATTCTTAACAGTTGCAGGTTTCTTCTGTGGAGATGTGACCTTTTTATCTGCATGTTTCTTGACAGGTGTCCACTCAAGTTTTAATTTTGTTTGAACAACTTGTTTTGTTTGAGAAACATCTTTTGATTTTGAAACCTGTTTCTTAACCTTTGTTTTACCTTTAGGTTGAGAAAACCCTTTTGTTTTGGGTACCTGTTTTTCAACAAGTTCAGATTTCATCTTATCTTTTCTTTGATAAACTCCTTTAGGTGTGTATGTTGTTTTTCGAGTTTTGGCCACATTCCATTTTTCATCAACAAGCTTTGTCACTGGAGTTTTAGTGTTTAAAACCTTAGACTGTTGACTCTTCATTGGTTTCGAACTTTGCTTCCCCTGAGACAAAGCTTGTTGTTTCTGATTTTTGTTTCCACTTGTCCATCATTTTCTGCAACATACTAGTCCATGGGTTTTGCGGATAGTATGGTTGATAAGGTCTATTTAAACAATTTGCAGCAAAATGCACTGGTTTTCCACACTGAAAACAATTCATAATTCTTGGCCCATTCACATGACTACAGACATATGAACGCCTTGGGTAAGATGACTCCCATTGTGGCTTATCATCCCATTTGTGTATCAAATGTTTTGGAACTTTCTCAGGTTGCGTAATTAATCAAAATTGTTCTGGGTTTGATTTGTTGGTTCTGTTAAAGGTAGACACAACCTGGGGATAAGGAACAAATTCCTTGGGTCTAGACTCACGACCAGCTTTAGTATTGGGCACACGAATTTTAAAACTATTAACTACTTCATTAGAATCAGAAACATGTTTTGAAGACATAGACATCATTAATTATTTTGACTTGGACGCATTAAGTTCAGACACAGATGCCAAAATATCATCCTTAGGTAAATCAGAACTTCAACTACTAGACTCATGACACTCTTTAACCCTCAAACATTCAGCATCCTTCTCAGAAACATCATTCATCCCTACTACAGCTGCACAAGAAACAAAAACATCAGAACAACTAACATTATTGTTTAATGATTCCTGAGATGAACCCGATTCACAAGTGAACGTCTATGTTTGATTCTGATTACCCAAACTATAGGTCATATGTTTCTCATTTTCTAACTCCTCTTCTGTCATGGGTTTCACACCAATCAAAACACTATCTATGGGAGGTCCTGCTTCATGCATTTCTGATTTAGATCTATCTACCTGATCCTCCTCATAAATCATACCTAATATATCTCTAGGCACAGGTTGAGGAACATTATTCTTATTCTTTTCAGAAAAAACTAACTCCTATTCCTCCTATATCCTTACCAAATCTAACATCGGTTATGCAGTTGCACAAAGCCTTACCATCTTTAAGCATTCTTTTGTTTCTCATTTGATTCACATCTAATTTTACATGCAACTCATTGTTCTGATGTGTAAGTTCATCTAGCTGCTTCCTAAGCTCAGCAATTTCTAACTTAGCATTGTCATACAGGACAGACTTCTCAGAGGCAAGGGCTTGGTATTTCTCTATATCCAATTTTTGAGCTTTAACTTTCTCCTCACTCTTTTCCCATCTACCCTTAAACGAACTTCTAGAACATTGCATATCAAATAATTCTATCTCATTATTCTTCCAAAGTTGTCTAAGGCCAGGAATTAAACGTGCACAAGTGGGATTAGTACATACCTTTGTGTTGTCGACCTCGGCTGCAAAAGCTTCCTTGTCTTCAACCAGGTTCTCTTCTTTCTCTTCCGACTTTTCCTCTATGACCATAAATGCATGCTCCTCCTCATCATTATTCTCCATCTGAGCAATCATAGTACCTGTCAGACTGAGATCCCTTACCTGCGAAGCCCATTGATACACTCCACAATCCTGCACAACCAAAGCCTTTGTCTCCGGCTTTTCCTTTACCATCTCTAGCTTTCTTCTCTTCTGGTTTCTCCCTCTTTGGCTTGGTACACTCTCTTGCAAAGTGCCCGTACTCATCACAGTTGAAGCATCTCAGCTTACTCTTATCAAAACCCATCCTTATCTTGTCCTGATCCTTCCATACATTCCTTCCAGTTTTTGCCATAAACTTCTTAGCGTGGAAAACTGCCATTACCATTTGCCAGGAAACATCAAGCATTTCCACATCTTCAGGATTGATCTGGTTCAGTTCTCCTGATAGCATATCAGTAGGTACCAATGTTCCAGCCATAAGTGCATGGTAACTATTCATAAATCCCATTCCAAGGGCAAAGTTGGGATCATTGGTAGCATTTGCCTCATCAGGGTTGACCATTCCACTAGAACTTGCTTGAGATCGTGCCACGAATGCAGTTGACTTTCTGTTAGCACTTGAATCCTTTCCAGACGAACTTCCAGACACCACTTCTTCAGATAGGAGAGCCTGATTCAGTTTTCCTGCCATACTGAGTGAACTTAAATGATTCAGCTCTCTCTGTTTATCATCAATCAGATTTGAATTCAGTTTGTTAATAAGCTCATCGACAGTTAACTCGTCCAGCTTGTTGTTATCTTTAATGATTGAAATGTTAGTATTCCAGTTCTTGAGTAAACTGTTCAAGAGTTTCAGATTCTTATCCTCCTGTTCGGGTTCAACGTCGTAGCTTTACATCTCAGTAATTAAGGAAACAAATCTTTGAACTTGAGCTTCAAAGGAATCTCCTAGAATGTGATTGAACAAATTGAACTTCTGCTTCAGCATCTGTTTACGGCTTGCCTTGATATCAGGATTTCCTTCATATGCAACCACCAGAGCATCCCAGAGCTTCTTTGCAGTCTTGTACTTCTTAAACCCTTGTGCAATCTCCGGAGTCAATGCCATTGTCATGATAGCACACGCTCTTTCATCCTTGTTACACTTTTCCCAATCATCATCTGAGTATTCTGCTTCAGTTTTCACTACTCCAACCTTTCCTGCTTCAGTGTGAGTAGGTATGAATGGTCCATTGACAACTGATCTCCAAAGTCTCAGATCAACACTTTTCAAATGATTCTGGAATCTGTATTTCCATTCAAGGAAGTTATCAGCAGATGTGAGTTTGGGAGGATGGGTAGTCGATCCAATCTCAAAGTCCAGTTTTTGGTACATGCTCGGTTCGAAATCCATAACGAAAGCTTAGGAAAAATAAAAAAATTGTCCAAGAATGAGTTTCCGATCGTAAACACCAGTTTAAGATATGACAGGCTAGCGGATCGTAAATGAAATCGTAATCCCTTCCTGATTGTAATCTCAATCGTAATCTCAATTCCAATCGTGAACGCTGTCGTAAACACTTCCGGATCGTAATCGAGGTCGTAAACACCTAAAAATCGAGTCTTGAAGTCGTAAACACAACCCCGAGTCGTAAACACGATCGTAAAGACTCAAAGATCCAGTCTTGAAGTCGTAAACACCAATCAGATGAAGAACACCAATCGAAATCACCAAGAACAACCCAGAGATTATCGTAAACACCAAAAACACCAACAAGCTAACACGTCTTCCAGCCAAACACTCGAATCCAATATCGTGGAACCTCGAATAAGATGATTCTTGGCTCTGATACCAATTGTTGGTCCCAAAACAACAATCGAACACGATATCGTAAACACAAACGAGTGCGGAAACCTCGTTTGTGAGTGATTCTAGAAGAAGATGATGAAAGATACTTGATTTGAAATGAAGAACACAACAAACACAATCACATCTTGAATGAAACTTGATAAATCTTCTATTAATATGAGTTCACGATCATAAATACAAAAGGTGGCTGGAAATCGTAATCGAGAACTGGGAGAAATCATAAACTACTTGGGTATTTATACTACCCATTACGAAAGCCCTAATCCAATTGTAAACCCACTAGAAGAACTGGCCCAATAAGCCTAAATCGTAACCATAACAAGCCCAATTCAATGTTAGCCCAATCTAATGTTCATGCCTCATAATGTATAGCCCAACAGATTATGATATAACCAACCATCAGAGACATACCACATACACACACACACACATTATTCCCGGTCCGACTCCCAATGCACCCTAAAGGAATTACCTATGCTTATATATAGGGTGTACCGCAGCTAACCCACCACATCTCTAATACCTTTAGTGAGTATTGTTTGTCCTCGGAGAATATCCTATTTTACACAACAAATAACAGACAACCGAGCTTGATTCAATACTATAGGGCTAACAGCACAAACTGAGCGACGGATCTGAGGAATACACTATGACCAATCTAGAATTAACCAAAAGTCTAACCAATGATAATGGGTCGTAGTCACCCCTACTTTAGGGGCGAGACTGAGGGTTTAGGAGACTCAGGTGAGTAATGGATGCAACATGGATTTCTTCAAAATATCCCAACTCAACCACATAGATTCACATAGATTGACCATAGAATAAACCAAACCAATACTGATAAAAATGATAAACAAAAATCTGGAGCTTCAGACTTCTTATCCAAACAAATCTCCCAGTCTGGTGAGCTAGATGGGTAGCGACCCACATCCGGTTTACCTCACGAGACAAAATATCTAGACAGAATCCGAATCAGCCCTCGCTAAAACTTAAGACCTATATCCCACAACCAATATCGATCGTATGCTAAGCTAGCATCACACACAATCGACGGTAGTAGCACGTATGAGTATCTGATTTAGCAAGAGTAGAGTAATGATCAATACTCGAATTAACGATATGCAACCGGCGAATTCATGTGATGAGCACAAAAAGGTCTTAGAGAGCAAATGATAACAAAAGAAATCAAGCACCACGAACTGAACGGAAAACCACGCATTAGATGCCATGAGCTGGTTAGCACTCGCTCGGGTGCCACGACTAGCGAAATCCGAACGGTACATTTCAGAAAAAAACGACTCCACTGACTTGGAATAAACCGCATGGTTCGTGGTGTATGAATTCGGTGACATGAGTGAATTACATGATACGAGATGCATGAATTCGATAACATGAAGCGAACAGTACATCCCGAAATTAGTCTATCGATAACGTGAATCGAACAACATGTCTCCAAATACATGTACCGATAACATGAATCGAACAACATACTTTAAAAAACATGTATTGATAACACGAACCTAACATCATGAATCGAAATCCATGTACCCGATGATATGAACCGGATAGCATGGCTCGTAATACGTGAGCCTGGTAACATGAATCGAATAACATGACTCGAAATACATTAGCCTGATAGCATGAATCGAATAGTGTTGATGCATGAACCTTGTGTGGCCGTTACTGTTCGAATTATCAAACAGACTGATTTGTCAGAAACATGAACTGAGGTCCGAACCTCAGCCGAACTCCAGATTCGGAGTTGTCCGAAGGTGGTCCGAACTCCAAGTTCGGAGGAAGTTCGGAGCAGGTTCGGAGGTTACCCAGTTCGGACAGAATGAAGAAGTATAAATAGTTTCGTCTTTGTATTTCTTTGTAAGTTTCTGTCTTGTGTCTGTGTGTTGAGAGGGGAGGTTCTGTCCGACCTCCCCCAGAGCTTAAACGTTTGTATACTCCTTCGTTATGTAATCATTCGACATGAATCAATGACAAAACTTCCGTGTCATCCATAGAATCGAGTTCCGTATACGGTTTTTCAAAAATTTCCAGTTCGAGTTCGGACAACGTTCGGCCGAAGAACAGATCTGAAAAATAACCGCTCCGAACTCCAGTTTCGGACGTCCGAAGGTCAGGTTCGGAGGAGGTTCCGAAGATCAGGTTCGGACTAGGTCCGAAGGTCAGTTTAGGAGAGGGTTTGGAGGATCGGGTTTGGAGGTAGATCGGACAAGGTTCGGACGAACTCGGACCCCGCCAGGGGCTGCCGCCCCTTGGACCCCGCTTCTCAGGGGCGTTGCCCCCGAACCCCCGTTAGGTGGGAACTTTACAGAAGCGGACCAGTTATCGAGTTTACCCTTGATTTGGTAGCTGTGGGGTGTTATGTTTGAAGAAAATCCAGATTCCGATACTTGTTACGAGTTACTGATCGAATTTCAAGAAATGGGTTTGTGGGTAGTCATTGTTCTTGATGATGGACAGAGATTCAAGAATACATGTTTCTGATGATGGACAGAGATTCGGAGACATGGTTATGATTACTTGGGAACATTTGTCGGAGATTATCTTTCTACACAAACTGAAGATTGAATGAGATTAAAGATTCCGTTGTGGGCCACTTGAGTTTATCATTCCACTACAAGAATGCGGGGTTGGAATCATTAGAATATTGAAGATTTGAATATGTCACTTATTTAAGGGGGAAATTGGGGACCCTAAAAACTTTCAAAGTTTCATAATTGAAAAAGTGAATATTCAAAAGCAATCAGTTCAGGGATGATGGTGGTTTTTGATCTTCATGGAAAGGTGGTATATTCTGATGTTCGTGTGAACCGATATGTCAAAGTTTTCAATTATGGTTTGGAACTCTCTGTCATATGCCCGATACTTTCTTGAGTTGTCGAAAGACTTGGTCAGATTCCAGTCTGCAACGAGATAACGTTTACCGGAGTAATATATTGGGATGGATTTGATGCTGAGGGGGAATTTTCGTGATTGAAGATGCTGATCGTGTCTATTTTCATAAAGATCATAATGTGTTACAATTCGGTGAAGATTGAAGATTATTATCAAGATGCAGTGATGTTCGTGTGTCTTTACAATTTTCGGATACAACTTATGAAGTGAACCATTATCATACATGCCGGTTCCAATTGGATGGTTGTGCTTGAAGCTAGGGGGAATTTTATTGGTTGTGGAGATTGTACAAGATTCGAATTGTTTCCTACATACCTGATGATTCGGTCAAGGGGAGTTTGCTAAAGATAGAGGTGTCTGCAGCAAGCTGACTGAAGATTGCTAGAAGATCATTGTCTGGATTCGACAGTAACGTCCAAGGGGGAATTTGTTGATGCATGAACCTTGTGTGGCCGTTACTGTTCGAATTATCAAACAGACTGATTTGTCAGAAACATGAACTGAGGTTCGAACCTCAGCCGAACTCCAGATTCGGAGTTGTCCGAAGGTGGTCCGAACTCCAAGTTCGGAGGAAGTTCGGAGCAGGTTCGGAGGTTACCCAGTTCGGACAGAATGAAGAAGTATAAATAGTTTCGTCTTTGTATTTCTTTGTAAGTTTCTGTCTTGTGTCTGTGTGTTGAGAGGGGAGGTTCTGTCCGACCTCCCCCAGAGCTTAAACGTTTGTATACTCCTTCGTTATGTAATCATTCGACATGAATCAATGACAAAACTTCCGTCTCATCCATAGAATCGATCCGTATACGGTTTTTCAAATAGCATGACTCGAAATACATGAGCCCGATAACACAATCGAATAACATGACTCGAAGTACATGGATTCGATAATGTAAATCGACTATCATGACTCGAATTACATTAACTCAATAACATGGACAGAATAACATAACTTAACATGCGAGAAATCTGATAATATAAATATATCCTGAAATAGAGAATAACTTGATTCATAGTGATTACCGGTCACATCCACCCATAGTACCCTTCAGATAAGGCCATAGATTTAGAATTAAATGATACACCCAATGAAATAAATTAACGAACCAACAAACGATTACATAATGATATAGTGAAGAAAGACAGAACCACCACCGAAACAATCATAAAAAACATGTAACAATTAGGAGTCGAGATAAAGGATCGAATCTGCGAAATGATAGATACTAAGTTTAAAGTTAGACTCATAAGTCAATGGTAAAGCAATACCAGGAAAATCAGGGGATGACATGGCATGAATTGATTCCATAAATCGACTACTGAGTAAATCAAGAGCCGAATTCACAAACCTAACTAGCCGAACATCCCGGAGTTTCCAGTCTGAATACAAATGGGTTTCCTCACAATAGAGATCAAGGATGAGAAATGAGCAAATTCATATATTGCCTATGAGGGCAATCACGAATTTGGAAAAAGTTTTGTGAAGTGCCGGTTGAAACATGGGATTCAGAACAAGACACTACCGCGAATCAAATACAAACGAAAGCCGAGACGCATGAGGGGCACAGATTTAGGAGAGTTAACACAATGGACAAGGCAAAACCCATAAGGAAGAAACAGTCGCGTAGAGGCGAACGGTTCCCCGAGGGTTAGAGACGATAAGGTGACTGGCAACAGGAGTCATACGAGTATAAAGGTAATGTGAAAGTCGATTTGGTGAATGGGAGGAAGACCCGATATATCTTCGGATGTCTCCGATTCCCATTTCATTTTGATGAACTTTCACAATTTTAGGTCCTAAATGCATGCGCTCCGTACGCAAGTAATTGTGGACATGAGCCCACAGACTAGTTTATCGTCAAAGATTGCCGGAATCTGAGTGTTCGGCGAGGTACAGATGTTTTCCCCCAAAAGCATATAGATTCATATTGATAACCAAAATAAAGCTTCAAGGGTACACAAATATGAGAGGGAAAGGATCTGAAGATGCTAATGGTGAACAAGGCTGAAGAACAAACATCAAGGAGTTAGGTCGCAAGGCAGACATAACTCAATGGTCATGAAGACCAAACTTTGAACAATAGATTTGATACCGGAACGTGCATAAGGTTATCTACCCGAAAGGTCGTAAAAGTCATAAACTCATACACATGCAATCCCGTAAACATGTGGACTTGTAAACGCATAAATTTCCAAACGGGTAGACTCCCTCTACACACATACCTAAAGGATACACCAGATATATCAAACGAAGGTATTTTAAAAAGTTCAACTTGAAACTTTTAACAGCACATGAGAGTCATGTGTGCGTAGGCTCATAACCCGTTTATGTGCCCGCTTGTTTGCATGTATACATGTAATCCCGTAACCACACAAATTTTATACTTGCGAACCATCAACGAGAATTTACCCCACGCACACACAACAAAAAGGACGGTACAAGGAACAAATGATTCAGAAATCCAAACGAGACAACACATATCTGGGTGCATAAACGCATAAAGGACATAGAACAACAATGTTTCAAACGACATCACAATAAAGGAAGTTACTACATAGATAGTCAACAATTTCGAACGATTACAAGGCAACAACATAAGACTCATCAAACAACATCCGAGCAGGAAGATCCCGCATGGGGTCCATGGTCAATATTGCCATTGACAGCAACGTTAACAGTAACTAACAGTGGATGCGCTTAGAGGAGTACGATCAGAGGCACCATAGCAATAACAATCATAGGTGGAGATAAAGGCAATCTGGCGAACAACAAAGGCTTGAGTAGGCATAGGCACCACAGGCTGAAACATCGGAGGTCGAGATCGAGCTAGCTGGTGACTGGTGCTCCTGAGATAGCTGGATCGACGGTAGATACCCACATGATGACCGAGAAGGCCACAGTTTGTTGATTGCCAACATGAATGGTAGGGTGATGATGGTTGCACCGATTGCATAAAGGGTGAAGTCCCAAGTAGGGCTTCTTAGCTTTCGGCGCAAAGGGGACACTTTGAACATCAAGAGGTGTGGGGATAGCAGTATCAAGTGGAGTAACATTAGTTGTTGTCCTGGTATAGGTTAGCCTTCCTCTTCTTCTCGCTGAATCTGGTAGAAGAGGACCCATCACCCGAGTTTCCTTGTGTTAGATCAGTAGGACTCCCAGAGTCCTTGCACATAGAAGAATCGCACGCCTTATGGCGTTTGGAAGGACAGGCGGATTCTGAGGCAGTAGCATTGGCATTGAGAGCTTTCTAGATTAAATCAGGAAGAATAATCGCCACTTTACGTGTAACCCCTCAAGCCACTAGACGGTTGCGGCGACGAATACAACGATCCAAGCAAAGAAAAGAGAAAGAATCAATCGTGAGACAATGGGTACATCAGGTGAGTGACCGATTTAAAATCATGTGACTACCGATTCAATAAATCATAGATTACCGAGAATCATAGGAGAAAACCGTAAAACCATCGTCATATAAAATGAGAAATTAGATTGAAATCAATTTAGGTCATGAAAGGTTAAGTGTATAATAATGAGATGGTGTAACTCAGATTATCATAGGTTATTGAAAATTTTACATAGAACGCGTAAATACGAAATCGAATGATTTTTGAAAAACATACGGAATGGCCCTCATTTCCCGAGTGGGAAACTACAACCGTGACTGATCAGAGTAAGATCCTAGTGTTTGACATGCTTTAGCCTAATAGGTTTCAATACTCTCATCGGGGCGTCCCAGGTGAGCGTCCGGGTCTATCAATTCGAACTTTTATGCAACGCTTTTCCAGTTAGAGACCCCAACTACCGGTGCTTCCACCGTTACAGTTACTACATGTCAGTCACTAAGCCCACGTGTCTGACGAGATCATAAAATCAAAAATCAACATCCTAATGTTGCGTAAGGCACCATTTCTAAGGAAAGAGGCTAGGAAGCCTCAAGTGATTTGTGTATAAGTGTGTGCTAATCGATAAGGGCAACAGTTAAACAGGCGTTGATTAAGAAGCAATTATAGGACATATAAATCATATAGGCATGCTATGCATGAGGCACTCATGCGGGACACCTAAGCATAAGTCTAGGTCAAGCCGGTTCTAATAACCTAGATCCCTATAGCCGTGGCTCTGATACCAATCTGTCACACCCCAACCGATGGCGGAAAATGTCGGGGCACGATGATTGTCCAGATGCACACAACACTAGTTAAATGTTGCGATATTCTTAATCAACCCATTTAAAAAAAATAGATTAAAGTTACATAATAATCCAATACAGTCAATAATAAATAATATATTAGCTTGATTAATTCAGGTCTCGCTAAGTTCACATGCATCCTAAATTGTCATCAACGAGATCATCAATATCAAACAGCAAAGCCTGCAACATGTATAAACTAAAGGTCAACTACGAATAGTTGGTGAGTAAACATAGGTTTAGCATACGATACATATTAAAGCATTTGCGATTCAATGAGTCAAGTGTTTTATCCAACAGTGATCAACAAGTCATATAAGTGATGTGCACCAAGCCTAGACAGTAAGGGAGCAATCACCCGGTGCCCAAGCCAAGGCAGGCCAGGTGGGTCGTCAGCCAATAGATCTATCATTGTTTCCACGACTCGATGGTTAATGGTACACATGCGATTACCGATTAGCGAATATCCACACATAGAATCCAACAAGTATCACACAATAGAATACCACACATAGAGCATACAGAATCGCATAGAATTTTACATAATAAAGAGTTTAGGGTTTTGAATACTGATACATGTTGCACCCCAAAACATGGAAATGAAAGAGGGGCTATGAATACTCACCTTGGATTGATCGAAATGAGCCTCACAAATAGAATGATACAAAGGTCACAGATTTGGTCCTATTGTATAAAAGATAGGATGTTAAGATTTGGAGTTTGGTCAGGAGTTAGAGTTTTGCCAAATGGATGAGCGAAAATTGGTTTTTAGTTTAGTGCACTACTTTTAGAATTTTGACAGCTTGTGGGTTGTAACTTTAGGTGCGGTTTTAATATATCAAACGTCTTTCAAAAATTACCAAAAATTACAGGTTTTTATTTTAATGTATCCCGAACAATTTTTGTTTAGAATGCGTCTTATGAAAATGCTAGGAACTTGCTCAAAACAGCCTCACAAGACGGAATGTGCTGAAACGCGCATCAATCTTGTAGGGACTGTTGTGAAGTCCTCGGGTTAATTTAGGACATAAGTAAACTACCGTTGGAAAGATAACTCGACGAACTCAGTCTTGGAGTTTGATTTTGCTAAGTTTCAGTTCGTTATGACAAAGATATAGTCTCCTAAAGTTGGGCCAACAATTCTGTCCAAATTCTATAATCTCATGTAGTGCATAGTTTAAGGTTAATAAAATTCAAACCAACTTCTTCGACTAGTTTAACCATTTTCATATGTTTTATAACATACTTAACAATTATTTTTAACATCTAGAACGAATAACAACAACATATCACCAAGTTGAACCATTATTAAAACTTAAGTTAAATAAGTGGTAAAGCTTGAAATCACTTGAGAACGGGTCAAATATGGGAGCTTGGACCTGCTGTTATAAACCAGTCAAAACAGTGTGAAAACGGTGAGTTTTGGTGCCGAAACGGCTCCGAATGGGGGTGTTTCGGGGCTGTTTTGAACCCGTAACGAAGAGGGGTTGAGAGGTGAGTTAATTACCTGATATGGGGGTGTTAAAGAACTGAGACCTGCTCGAAAAAGGTGCAGGAGCTGATGCCTCGTAAGAATGAGCTAGAAGGGTGAAAAATGTGGGTTTTGTGTTCGCCTAAATGCTTCGGTGAAAGCCGGGTATTTTTCGAATATAGCGGCATAAACTCGAAATAGATTAAAATAATAATTTTATTAAAAACACTCTATTAAAAAAATATTTTTTAATGTTAAATGGTTCATTGATGATAATTGGGTATGTTTAGACATGATCAAATAATTAATACGTGTGAAATGTTTACGCTAAAAATAAAATCATAACGTTAATACATTAATAGGCATTGCGATAAATCGAGAGTAGGCATGACCTTAGCATGGATTTTGTATTCATATATATAATGGAAAAAAAAATGAACAAAAAGACTTAAAAAATCCATGTCGATCGTTGCTTGAATAAAATCGAGATTTACACAAAAAAATTTCAAAACAGGTCGGGTTTCTAATGTTAAAAATGGACGAATGTTACAGGACTCACTTTTGGTTACCTGTTTGTAAGTAAGTTGACCAAGTCTTTGAGTTTGACTTCCCTTGGGTTGTTCACGTTGTTTTCCTCCAACTTTAGAATCTTTTGGTTCATTGATAGTTGGGGGTGGTACAACAGTTGATGGTTTTAAAATCCTTGATTGGTCATCTGATGCAGATGTGCTTGCATTAGTGACTTCAGGTTTCTTTGTTTCAACAGATTTTTCATTGCTTGATTGAGATGAGGTGTCATCAACAATGAGACTGACTTTGCAGTGTGTTTTCAAAGCTTCAATTGATGCAATTAAAGGTGAGTACTCAATAGGTGGTTCAACATTGTTGTAACCAACACAAGTTTACCATACATCCCTCCCAACCATAACTTTTCAGCCTTTTTGTATGCAGTTTGAAATTTGTCACAAGTGAATAAAGCATCTTTCAGTTTGATTTCAAGAGTGTCAACCTCAGCCTTAGCATCTTTGGTTTTGTTTCTTGAATTTTAAGTTTAGACAGTAAATCATCAAGCTAAGTTTCAAGATTTGAGTTGGATTGTTTTAGTTGTTCAAATTCTTTGTTCAAATTTGCAATTTTAGCAATGTAAGATGACTCAGTTTTTCTAAAACATTCCTTTAACTCATTTTGATTTGAAACTTCATCAATTAGATCAGTGTTGTGATTTCTGTACTTTGCCACTTGTTTAATGCATGCAGGGCTGCATAAGTTCTCTAAAACCTTTTCAGGAATAGGATTTACCTGTTCTGAAGCGGACTCCTGTTTGGCCATCATAGCATGATTAATTATCCATCAACAGATTTTTCATTACTTAACTGAGATGAGGTGTCATAAACAGTGAGACTGACTTTGCAGTCTATTTTCAAAGCTTCAATTGGTGCAATTGCAAGTGAGTACTCAATAGGTGGTTCAACATTGTTGTAACCAACACCAGCTTTACCATACATCCCTCCCAACCATAACTTTACAGCCTTTTTGTTTGCAGTTTGAAATTTATCACAAGTGAACAAAGCATCTTTCAGTTTGATTTCAAGAGTGTCAACCTCAGCCTTAGCATCTTTGGTTTCGTTTCTTGAATTTTAAGTTTAGACAGTAAATCATCAAGCTAAGTTTCAAGATTTGAGTTGGATTGTTTTAGTTGTTCAAATTCTTTGTTCAAATTTGCAATTTTAGCAATGTAAGATGACTCAGTTTTTCTAAAACATTCCTTTAACTCATTTTGATTTGAAACTTCATCAATTAGATCAGTGTTGTGATTTCTGTACTTTGCCACTTGTTTAATGCATGCAGGGCTGCATAAGTTCTCTAAAACCTTTTCAGGAATAGGATTTACCTGATCTGAAGCGGACTCCTGTTTGGCTATCATAGCATGATTAATTAGCCATCAACAGATTTTTCATTACTTAACTGAGATGAGGTGTCATAAACAGTGAGACTGACTTTGCAGTCTATTTTCAAAGCTTCAATTGGTGCAATTGCAGGTGAGTACTCAATAGGTGGTTCAACATTGTTGTAACCAACACCAGCTTTACCATACATCCCTCCCAACCATAACTTTTCAGCCTTTTTGTTTGCAGTTTAAAATTTGTCACAAGTGAACAAAGCATCTTTCAGTTTGATTTTCAGAGTGTCAACCTCAGCCTTAGCATCTTTGGTTTATTTTCTTGAATTTTTAAGTTTAGACAGTAAATCATCAAGCTGTGTTTCGATATTTGAGTTGGTTTGTTCTAGTTGTTCAAATTTGCAATTTTAGCAATGTAAGATAACTCAGTTTTTCAAAAACATTCCTTTAACTCATTCAGATTTGAAACTTCATCAATTAGATCAGTGTTGTGATTTCTGTACTTTGCCACTTGTTCAAAGCATGCAGGGTTGCATAAGTTCTCTAAAACCTTTTCAGGAATAGGATTTACCTGATTTGAAGTGGAGTCCTGTTTGGCCATCAAAGCATGATTATTTGGCTCAAACTCGGCCATGAAGTCTTCCCATTCTACACATTCAGTTTGATTTGCTACAGTAACAACAACATTTTGATGGTTTTGACTTCCGGTTGGTTTTGGTGGGTTAGGTTGCTGAACAGAACTATGAGCAGAGTTGTTGTTTGAGTTGTTGTGGTTGTTTCCACAATGATTCTTCATTTGGACATGACCTTGGTCATGTCCTTCACTTCTTGGTTGTGAGCACTCACTTGCAAAGTGTCCAAGTTGGTGACAGTTGTAACATTTCACCTTGCTTTTGTCTAAGTTAATGTGAGCACCTTTTTCTCCTTTGTAGGTTCTTCCTATTCTTTTGTAAAATCTTTGGGCTCTAACAGACACCATAGCATGTTGGGTCAAAATATCCATCTCTTCTAAGTCATCAGCACCTATGCATTCTAAGTCTTCATGAATGAAGCCTTGGTATGAGTCAGTTGCTACATGAGCATTATGAGAGTTATCAAACAAGTTTGAAGAGCTCTCTTGACACCTTGGTGTCTCAGGGAAGCTAACTATAGGTGACTGATAGAAGGATGAGTTTGAAGACCTTTGGTTATGAAAATCAGTACTGACTAGAGCAGTTGATTGCAACTGAGTTGATTCAGAAAATGAGTTTTGCTTAAGATATAGTTCCATTTCATATGCACTAAGTACACCATGAAATTCACTAAGCTTCATCTTTTTCAGATCTTTACATTCTTTGATGCTAACAGTGTAAACTGTCCACATTGAAGGCAGAGAACGTAGAAATTTTCTATTTGCATCAACTTGTTCTAGTTGTACATCTACTTTTTGCAGTTCATCAAGTAAAGAAACAAATCTCAGATACTAGTTAGTCATGGATTCTCCAGATTTAAAAGTGAAATTTTCATATTTTTGTTCCGAAACATCTTTCTTGTTTTCCTTAACTTCACTGGTTCCTTCATACATTTCACTCAAAGCATTAAACAGGCCATATGCAGTCTTATATCCCTTAAACCCACTTAAGATGGAGTTGGAAGTGCAGCCTGTAGAGTCCAGTATGCTTTGTAGTCAAATTCAAGGGCAACATAGTCAATGTCTGTGTATTTATCTAAAGGATTTGGAATTTTAACTTCTGCATCATCAGCTGATTAAACCATGCGACTGTATGGACCTTCAGTCAAGGACTTCCATATATGGCGATCTAGGCTCCTAAAAAAACCTTCCATCCTGAGTTTCCAAGTGTCAAAGTCATCAGGAGTGAACATTGGTGGTTTGTTAGTGCTGCCATTTGAAGATCCTAAACTGAATTCAGTCATTTTGAATAACTTTTGAAAGACGAAATCAAAGCTTGTAAAGTAAACTAGTAGAGTATCAACTTTGAAGCACTATAAGTCTTCAATGTGAGAGCCAAAGCTCTGATACCACTTGTAGGATCGGTGTTAATCAGATTTTAACTTAACAAGAAACTCTCTACTGGTAAATATAACCTTGAGGAATGAGGTTATATTTCACTTTACTTAAGCATAATTTAGTTCACTTGTACAATGTAAGTGTTTGATTGCATAAAGATAGTAACAACGAAGTATAAAATACTCGGCACTGTTTACTCAAAGTTACACTATTACAAGGTGATGAAGAACCATGTGTAAACAAAGAGCTAACTAAGTTATATATAGTGCAGATGAGATCAATGACAGCCATTGATCTCATATGATATAATCTAAACCATTAAAGAAAAAGTCAAATACTAATACCAAAAGAATAAACTTCGACAGATGTGATATCTTGCGTGTGATCAACAACAATCTACTTTGGGAGAGTGGCTTTGATAGATGTAGAAGCAACCATGAAGCTTTTGCAGGATTAGACAGTTGAAAAGACTTCACAGGAATAGTCCGGTTGAACTCATTATCTGGTGGATAATCGAGTTCACCCGGTATATTCACTATAGGACAAAATTTTATTCTTCCGGTTGAACTGCCTATTCCGCTTGAACTCGAGATTTCCGCTTGAACTTCAACTTCAACCGGAACAACTCAAAATTGGCTTTCAGCCGAAAAACACCAAAGTAATATTCCTTACAATATTTGAGCTCTTTATTATGACTAAAATAATCTTTACTCAAATGCATAATCCCACTTGTTTCTCGAGAAGAGATGGGAAACATGCTTAATATCATTTGATTGAATAGTTGACCCAGCCCCTTGTTGTCTCAAAAAACCATCCACTTGAACTGGTATTTTTTTCACGAAAAGTGGACATGAGATAACAAATCCAGTGTTTCACTAAGATTTCATAGTGGTCCTGAATTCAAGTTGATTGTATTTTGTCTCTTGGGGCTTTACCAGGGATAACTAATAAAAGGACCAGAACTGGAAGTCATCTTAGAAACCATTCGAGAAAAATACCAATATCGTATTCGCCTAGAAGAAAAATCCCAAAAATGCTTTCTAGTCTCCAAAAGTTCGTGATCGCCTACGTTGGAGATATACGAATTTGCGCATAAATCACCCCTTATTTTAAAGCCCGAAGCTCATATTTATCAAATCAATAATATCTAGGGGAAAGTTGCTTGCTTAACCTCACGACCCGATTATTGTTAGAGCAATAGTCAGATCATGAAATCGACCCTCGCCATCTAACACCCAGAATTTGTTCGGTGTGATCTTAGTGGTCAGTTCGTGACTCTGACCATGGACCATATTCTGTTCTTCAGGTCATGGTGTTGATTCTTGATTTTTTTGACTCTTAGCTAATACGTGACCTTGATTTTGTTTGATCACGGATCAGTCATTCATTACCCTATTTTTGGTTGGACTTTTGTTATTCAATTATTGGTCTATTCTGTCTATACATAATTGCTTGTATCATTCGGCTCTTAATCTATGATTTCATTTGCGTAGTTCTCTGTGTGTTAGTTCTCAGTGATACTCATTATTCGATTTATTTTTCATCTCATACTTTTTGATTTTGTTAGAACATGTTCCGAGTGTCGTCATTTCTGTGCGAATTATGTAATTGTCTAGATTGTTGAAATAGCTAGATTGCCAACGTACCATGAAGCGTACCAGATGGTACGCTGTAGTGTACCAAATGGTACACTGGGTAGTCTGGTACGTTGGGCAGTTTACCTATAAATAGGTGAAGCTTAGCTTGTCAGTTTAGACTTTTGGTCATTTGTCTTTGTGTTGAGAGGATAGGTCTGTCCAACCTCTCCCGAGCTTCATTGATGTAAACTCCTTCGGTGTAACCATTTGACACAATAAATGACTAGATTTCTCCGTCTTTATCATTCTATGATCTCAAAGACGATCCTTAAGTGGTTTTACAACTGGTATCAGAGAAGGAAAAATGGGTAATGAGAAGGTCATGTTTGACAAAGTGCAATTTGTGGAAGAACTGCAACACAACCTGCTGAGTGTATCACAGATTTGTGATAAGCAGTATACTGCTACTTTCACAAGTTCTGAGTGTCTAATTCTAAAACCTGGAATTCAAATCCCTGATGATTGGATTGTGATGCGTGCGCCAAGATTTCGGGATCTGTATGTGTTAAATATGAATCAATCGTCGTTTGTTGTAGCTGCTACGTGTTTTATCTCTAAAGCTACTGAAAAAGATTCATTCCATGGCATCGCCGTATGGGGCACATCAACTACCGCAAAATGAATTACTTGATTAATCATAATCTAGTAGTAGGAGTTTCAAAGAATCGACTCTCAATCAATGATGTGTGTGTTTCCTGTAAGAAAGGAAAACAACGAAAGAAGTCGCATCCATCCAAACGACTTAATTCGATTGTAACTCCGTTAGAGCTGCTTCATATGGATCACTTTGGTCCGATGAATGTTCGAAGTGTTGACGGGAGTTTCTATTGTTTGGTGATAACGGATGATTTTTCCCGTCTCTCATGGGTGGCGTCGTTACATTCAAAGGATGAAACTCCAGATACTATTTAGAAATTGTTGTCCAAGTTTGAATCGATGTATAAATACAAAATCTATCGTATTCGTACAGACAATGCTACCGAATTCAAGAATGTTAAAATGACAGCTTTCTGTTATTTTCTTGGAATTGTACAAGAATTCAGTACGCCGTACACTCCTCAACAAAATAGAGTTGCTAAAAGAAAGAATCGAACATTGATTGAGACGGCACGAACTATGCTGTCTGATGCACATTTACCGGTCAAATTTTGGTCTGAAGCAGTTCACACTGCATGTCATGTGCTCAATCGTGTTCTGATTGTCAAGCGATTCAACAAGACAAGTTATCAATTGCAAAAGGGTCGTAAACTGAATCTTCATTTGTTGGAGCCATTTGGGTGTTTATGCACGGTTCTCAAGGAAGGTGGGAAGTTTGAAGCCAAAGCTGTTGACGCCATCTTTGTTGGGTATCAGTATCCAATGAAACGGGTTTATTTTCCTTCTTCTAAGACAATTGAGAATCATTTGAATGTGGATTGTCAAAGACACACTTTTCTGACACCCAAATCGGTTGATATTCATGCTTTTGATTACAAGACTTTATTTGATTCTTTCTCGGCTGCACACGATGTATATGCTGATGAGCTTGCTAAAGAACTTCTAGGTGTTGCTATGGTACATGCCATACTTACCCCTGGTTCATGGGTTCCAAAGCTTCCAAGTGTTTCTACTGCTGCTTCATCTAGTCAGAATGTTTCTAACTTAGAAACAATGAGTTCGTCTGATGATGATGAGAGTACGTTTCATGAAGCTGAATCAACACCGGTTAATGATCCAATTACTCTACCAAGTACAAGTACTTTAGTGCCGGTTTCTTTACCTATTGGTGATCTTTCAAGCTCAGAGGATGCAGATGCAACTTTAAATAATCTTGCAGAAAATATTCAAGTTCCTGATTCGAGTACGCTTCAGATTCATAACATACATCCTCAGGATAATATAACTGGGATCCGAATTTTGGGGTGTGCACAAGACATCAATTGGCTGATTCAGTTAATGCATTAATTGCTGAAATTAGGGATTCCGGTGTTCAGAATGAAGTATTTCACTCATGTTTTCTGTCTCAAGTTGAACCTACCAATGTTAATCATGCGTTAGAAGACGCTTCTTGGGTAGAAGCGATGCAGGAAGAATTGCAGCAATTTCATAAATTAGGAGTTTGGCATCTCGTGGATTTACCCGCTAATTCTAAAGAACCTTGTGGAACGAAATGGGTTTTCAAGTGCAAGAAGGACGATCGTGGTATCATCGTCAGAAACAAGGCATGGTTAGTGGTTCAAGGTTTCTCTCAGATCGAAAGCATTGATTTCAATGAAGTCTATGCTCCTGTAGCAAGAATTGAAGCTATTAGGATATTTCTAGCTTTCGCGGCACATCATGGTTTCAAAGTATATCTGATGGATGTTAAAAGTGCATTTTCGAAAGGGAAAATTCTTGAAGAAGTATATGTGAAGCAACCGCCTGGTTTTTATGATCCAGAGTTTCCTGAACGGGTGTATAAGCTAGACAGGGCTTTATATGCTCTTCATCAGACTCCAAGGGCTTGGTATGAGACTCTTTCTACACACCTTCTGGACAATGGATTTAGACGTGGTAAGGTGGATTGTACTTTGTTTTCAAAAAAAATTTGAGAAGGATTTGCTGCTGGTCCAAGTTTATGTAGATGATATTATTTTCGGAAGCACAAATGACAGCTTATGCAAGGAATTTGAGCGTGTCATGCAAATGAAGTTCGAGATGAGTTCGATGAAGGAGATGGGTTTCTTTCTGGGTCTTCAAGTTCATCAATCTGCCAAAGGCATATTTTTGCATCAAACAAAATATGTGTCTGATATTTTGGCTCGCTTCAAAATTAGAGATGTCCGGATCCCGAGTACACCTATCCAGGTTTCACATGGTTTTGAACCAGATGAGTCTGGTGACAATGTTGATGCGACGTTGTTTCGTGCAATGATTGGTTCCCTTATGTACTTAACTGCATCTCGTCCTGATATAATGTTTGTTGTGTGCTTGTGTGCTAGGTACCAGGCAGCTCCCAAAACTTCACATATGGTAGCAGTAAACGGATTTTTGCTTATTTGAAGGGTAATCCGGATCTTGGTATCTGGTACCCTAATGATGATAAGTTTAAGTTATCAGCTTATTCTGACTTAGATTATGGCGGATGTAAAATCAACTTCAAGTCCACCACCACTTGATGTCAGTTTTTGGGGGAGAGATTAGTAACCTGGCAATGTGAGAAACAAACTTCGATTGCAACGTCTACTGCTGAGGCGGAGTATGTGGTTGTTTCAAGTTGCTGTTCACAAGTTTTGTGGATTCAACAGCAGTTACGCGACTATCGTTTGAATTTTCTCACTACTCCCATTTTCATTGATAACTCAGCTGCTATTTCTATCACGAAAAACCCCGTTCAACATTCAAAAACTAAACACATTAACATAAGATATCACTTTATCTGTGATTGCTATGAGAAGAAACTAATTGATTTGCATAAAATTCATACAGATTTTCAACGAGCTGATTTGTTCACTAAAGCTTTTGACAAAACTCGCTTTAAATTTTTATTGCAAATCAATGGGATTACTCGGTTGAATGCCAAATAAACTGTTTCAGTTGATCATTTTTATTTTCTTTTGATGTTTTTGTTTATTTTTGCTTTTTAGGGGAGATATGGAAAAATACAAAAATAGTGTTTTCTTGTATTCAAATATGAAAAAGCATAAAAAAATGGAAAAATCAAAAATGAGAAATGTGATCCAACCTCGTGAGAAATAATAGTACATCGGTGAATGTTACTGACCATGGATAAAATACATTGAAAGGTTGTAGGTTCTAGTGTGTTTCATTGAATGTGTCAATCAATATCTGATACTTGTCAGTATGATATAAACATAACGCTTGCTTGAAATCTGTGGTGTAACATGATTCTTGTGATTGGGTAATCTTGATAAAAGATGAAAAATGCAAAAATAGAATAAATAAGTGTTCTAGTGTATGCATGCGTTCTTTTGAAAGATTTAAACTTGTTTGATTTTCTTTATTTTGTCAAACGATCGGACTTTCTCTGCGTATCGAAAGATTGACCTGATCGTTGTTCGTTTGACAATCTGCTTTATTTTTCTTGGTGTTTCGTATAACTCATCAGACTTTCTCTGCGTGTACGGGAGTACCGACCTGATTGTTGTTGAGTTATACAATTTCAACTTGTTTTGCTTTCTTATTTTCCTAAACAATCGGACTTTCTCTGCGTGCTCACAAGGCTAACCTGATTGTTGTTTGTTTCGGGTTCTGCTTTCTTTTTGCATGAAACACTATGAACGACTTATATCTGTAAATATTCGTTGATGAATAAAAGACAAAGTAATGTCAAAAATATAATAAATCAGATTCTCAATTACTTGAATTTGAGGGAACCATGATTTCTATGCTTGGTAAATATAACTAATTCATATCAGAAAGCAGTAAAAATTAATTTGATTTGACTGAAATAAACATGAAAATATTGTATTCGTGGACTACTTGGATTGCATGCTGATTAGATTGAAATTGAAATGTGTTAAGTGCATCTCACTGGTATAATCTCATGTTGCGATCTTTCTCACACAAAAAAAATTATTGCATTTAAAGTTCTGATTTCTGTTGATTTGTCATTCCAGAATATTTCAAAAAGATTTTATTTCTGCTTTGTTTTTTATCAACTGAATACAGAAACGGCAAATTTTTTGTTGAAAGAACCACAATCGATGTTTACATCAGCTCATCTTCTTTAAAAATTGAAAAACTGAAAAATTATGTTTTTTCTGGTTCAAATTGATAAATCTGAAAAATAAGGGGTTAAAATTGAAAATTGGTTTTGGACCAAAATTTGGTTCAGTGGGTGGTACGTCGTGTACCATATGGTACGCTGGGCCGAACCACCTTGGGTATAAAAAGGATATCTAGTAAGTTTCTTGCATTTACAACATACTACCTCCGAACCTCTCTGAAAAGCCCTATTTCGCCTCTGTGTGTTTTTTATTGATTTTCTCATTGTATAACGAATCTTTGCTAGAGATTTTTGTTGCTACAGGTAGGTATAGATGTTGCGCATCTTCTCATGGTCTTGAATCTGGTTATCATGCTTTAATTTGTTTGATTTTTGAGATTTAAGTGTCGGGGTTTTCGCCAAAATGGAACCGGGTTGATTAAAGGGGTTTTTGTCTATCTCAATCTGTTTTGAATGAATGTTCTTGGTCAGTTTTTGTTGTAAATCAAACTCTTGTTGGCCGATTTAAAAAATAATATGGATTTAAGTGTCAAAATCAAAAAAGACTCTTCGGATGAACTGTTCGTCCGCCGTACCAAATGGTGCGCGGCGTACCAGATTTGGTACGTGACCTAATGTGGTCCGTATTTGGTCCGTTGACCAATCTGGTACGTGGTCAACTATAGTGGTTTGTATCTGGTCCGTTGACCAATCTAGTACGTGGTCAACTATTTTGGTCCGCTCCGTACGAAATGTGGTCCGTATGACTATTTGGTCCGTTACGTGGTCCGTTGACAAAATTTTCACAAAGTTCATCGTGTGAGCGTTTAAAGTCAAACTAGAGTCGGTTTTAAGCAGTTTTGATTATATCTTGTGATTTTAATGATAATTGTTGTTTGTGATTGTTTCAGAAATGGCACCGTTAAAGACCAACGATGAACACAATATTTGTGCATATCTCGGGGCATCTGCCAAGTGGAGATCTCACTTTGTAGAAATATTTGATTTTCTAAGACGATCGAGAGTATTCTATGCTGCTACACACGAGCGTACACCTTACAAAGACCTGCTTACAATGTTTTGGACATCAGCTCAAGTAACTGAAGTGATACGTGCCAGAATTCTGCAAACTGATGCTACTGTAACTGAAGAAGATGTTCGGAGGGTTTTACAATTCAATGATCAACCGACATTTCCTAAAGAATTTGATCAGATTGATATGGTTGCCTTGTTAAGGAGAAGCAAGTATGATGGCAATATCTATGCATCCTGATTTCTCAAAGCAAACTTATGTCCACCGTACAAGTATCTAATGCACATAATTATCAGATGTTTTGGTAACCGACTGAGGGGTCATGAAGAATTAGATATGAAGGTGTTATCTTTCTTTACAGCTTTAGTGATGAATCGGGAATTCAACTTCTCAGGTTAGATTTTTGATTACATGAAGGAGAACATTTTGGTAAAACAGAAAAAGAGTGTGATGTATCCTAGATTTATGCAAATGATCTTAAACGATCTTCATCCTAATCTTCCAAAGAATCTGGATGCTAATTAGTTTTGAAGCACATGAACGAAGTGGCTGTGGGTAAGTTGCCTACTTATCAGAAAAGAAAAGGAGCGAATGTGCCTCCTCCAGTTAAACGTCTGATTAGTCATCTAGCAAACCCTGCTTATGTAGCTCCTGCTGACGGTGCTCCAAGACATCCGGATAGTAGTGATGATGAATTAGTGTATAACAAAAATGGAGATCCAGTTGAAGATGATGATAATGAAGAAGACGATGATGATGTACCTGTACAAGAACCTATAGAACAGCAACCTGCTGCTTCTGTACCTGTTCAACAGCAACAACAACAAACTCAAGAGCAAGTCGTTCAAGAACCTGTTATTGAACCTGAGGTTGTTAATGTTCAAGATGATGAGTTGATGCATGATGTTTCTGAAAATGATGATGATGAAAGTTCTTCGGATACAGATTCTGATCCTGGTGATTATTTTGAGATTTTGCATAATACCAGATGTGTCCTAGTTAAGAAAGGTTCTAAAGATCATTTGGCATATTTGGCTTCACAAGATAAAGATACTTCTAAATTTGAGCATTTATCAAAACGATCTTCTAATCGAGAAGACATTCATGATCCATCTTATACTCCTTCTGTGGAGGAATCAACTAGACAAACAAAAGCTGTTGATAAAGACAAGGCTCCAATGGTTGCTACAGGCAAACATGTTAAGCATATGGCTAGACCTAAAATGATGGTAAGAAAGGGCTCATTTCTTGCTGATGCTCGAAAGGTTGGTAGCAGTCCGCCTAGCAAGAAGCAAAAGGTTAATCCGAAGTCTTCGATTCCAAATCAACTAACCACCAAGTCTGCTAATGTACAAAGTTCAACTCAGCCACCTGTTAGAAAGCTGATTATCAGAAATTCTTCTACTTCTGCTTCTGGTTAAACTACTACTGCTTCTACAACTTCCACTATTTCTTTTGCTGATCTAAATCTTGCTTTACATCAAACAAGACTGTTTTTATTAGAATCTATAAATCGACAGCAAGCTGATGAAATTAAAGGTTTAAAGAATATTGTTAAGGAGTTGGTATCTCGGTATCAGTCAAAAGATCGTGAGATTGCTCGACTTCGACAAATTTCTATGTCTCTGGGTGAGCAGCTAAATCAGTTGTTAAAAGCTTTACCTGCTCAGGGGGAGAGGAGACTGAATCCTAAAGAAATCTGTCGAGAAGATGATGATGTTTCAAAATATTTGAATGATAATGATGACCCAGAGGGAGGTGTTGGTGGAAATGGTTCGGGTACTGGTGCAGCCGGAACATCTGCTGCTACTGGAACATCTGCTGCATCTCAGGGGGAGTCGTCTGAAAAGGTTGTTTATGATGTGACTCCTATTACCAGGGTAGAGTTGGAAGAAGGGGAGTTTATCAATCCTTGTACAAAAGAGCAATTTGCTGCCATTTTTGCTCTCAATGTGGATGATGTAAACAAAGTTCCATTTGCTGAGCCATACGAGGAAGTAGATTCTGATGATGATATTGGTTTTGAAGAGGAACATGTAGATGTTGAAGACATGAGTGCTGAAGAATATCCAGATGATCCAAAAGTTTATGGAAATTTCTCAGATAATGATCATTCTGGAGGATTCAATTTCTTTGGTAAAGATGATGAAGAAGAGGTAGAGAAGGAGATGAAGAAGAAAGAATCAGAGACACCAACTTCAGAGACACCAACTTCAGAGAAACCAACTGAAACGACTGAGTCTGATAATTTGTCAGAGGAACAAGAAAAGAAAATGTTATTTGATGAATGATTGAAGACTCAAAGAGCAAAGAAGTTACCGGTAGTGAAACCTACAAATGTTGTTGATCAGAAGAATTTTTTTGAAAACAAAGGTGAAGCTACTGGGAACATAATTGGTTGGATGTTTGATCCAGAACAAGATTCAACACTTTGCCTGTTTGTGATGTTCGAGATTTATCGAGAAGACCATTTCTAAACTATGAAGGTGGTCAGTTGGCAGAATTTTTCAAGAACAAGTTGTTAGAAGAATGTCAAGGAAGGTTTAGATTTCTAACTCCTCAGAGAGCAAAGTATTCAGAGCATCCGACAGATGTTAATCCAAAAACTGGGAAAGCTGTTGTGGTGTTGAAATACAAGAAGCCTATTCGATTAAAGAAAATTCCAGTAAAGAAGCTTGAGCAAGATTTTATCAAGACTTTGAGGTGGTGGTACTATGATGAGTGTACTAGAGAAGCAGTGATTGTGATTAAAGAAGAAAACAAGGTGGTTAGAATTTTTTATCCAATGTGGTTGATCATGCTGTCAAAAGCTAATATGGAAAAGCTCTATCACAACAACATTTTGTATAAGGATGAGAATGCTGAGCAAGCATTGCAGTTTCAAAGAGTGATTAGAGTATGTTTTGCTTTCGGGATTCATGATGGGAATAATCGAAGACAGTATTGGAAGAAATCGGAGACAAAAGCTTCTGAAGACTAGCACAAGACAAGGGGGAGTTTGTTAGAACATATTATGATGTCTAGTGCTAGGTCTAGGTGTTTTGTCTATTGTATTGATCGTTTTGTATATTCTGTCCCCAGTGTACCAGTGGCGGACCAGGTGGTACGCAGCAACGGACCATCTGGTACGCTGGTTAATTGGTACGCTGGGCAGTCTAGTATAAATATGTTTAGCTCGTGTGTTAGAGAGCAGTTGTGAGGGTTGAGTGCTTAACTGTGTGTTTTCTACAGTGTATTACTCTCTGTTTTCTCTCTCTGTAATCGAGCTTGTGATCAATCAAAGAATCATTATTTACCTCGTGTATTGCAAATCCGATTACAATCATGCATTAGTAAGATCCTCATATGTGATTTAAAAGATTTAGTTTTCAACTCATGCTTTTCGATTTATTTTTCATCTCATACTTTTCGATTCATGTTATCGAATTCCTGTATTTCGAGTCATGCTTTTCGATTCATGTTATTGAATTCATGCTTTTTGATTCATGCTTTTCGATTCATGTTACGGGATTCATGTATTTCGAGTCATGCTTTTCGATTCATGTTACGGGATTCATGTATTTCGAGTCATGTTATTCGATTCATGTTATCGGGTTCATGTATTTTGAGTCGTGTATATTCGATTCATGTTATCGGGTTCATGTATTTTGAGTCATGCTTTTAGATCCATGTTATCAGATTCTTGTATTTCGAGTCGCGTTATTTGATTCATGTTATTGGGTTCATGCATTCCGATTCATGCTTTTCGATTAATGGTATCGAGTTCATGCATTTCGAGTCATGCCTTTCTTTTCATGCTATCAGGTTCATGTACTCGAGTCATGCTTTTCGGTTCATGTTATCGAGTTCATGCATTTCAAGTCATGCCTTTCGGTTCATGCAACCAGGTTCATGTATTCGAGTCATGCTTTTTGGTTCATGGTATCGGGTTCATGCATTTTGATTCATGCCTTTCGGTTCATATTATCGGGTTCATGCATTACGAGTCATGCTTTTCAGTTTCCGTTATCGGATTCATGTACTTCAAGACTTGCTGCTCGATTCATGACATCAGATTTGTGTATTTCAAATCATGACATTCAGTTCAAGTCATCAAATTCAAGTACTCGTAATCAAGTTGCTCGATAAATGATGTTGGTTTCATATATCACCAATCACGCGGAACATTACACGTCAGTGGGTGCATGTTATTCGAAATGTATTTTTCATTTCATACTAGTCGTGACACCCAAGCAGTGCTATTCGACTCGTGGTATCCAATGTTGGGTATTTCCGTTTGATTCGTGGTATTCTATGTGTTTTGGTATTGATCTTTTGTTGGTTATGATCTATTTGTTCAGGCTTTGACTTTTATCACTTCAAGTTTTTGGTTGTATACCATTAATTCAAACGTTACTCATATTTCTACTTTTTTCCGGAACAGAGACTCATACGTGGTACTACCAGCGATTGTGTGTGATGCTAGCTTAGCATAAGATCGATATTGGTCGTGGGTATAAGTGTGACATTCTGGCCTGTCGGGTGGAACCCGAACCTTAAAAACGGATAAAGCTGATAAAACTGGTAAATCGGGAATCACGTATATAGGCGTAGTATGTCAATTAAGGTATTAGAAGAGTCTAGTAGCCTTAAAACACTTCACAAACATCACACACAAGTTCGAGTCTTGAAACATTGGTGATTAATCAAAAACTGATACATGTTGTGAACTACGTGCGAAACAGTTACGTGAATTTAGTTGTACAATCTTAATATGTTATATGGCATGTGAATACTTGATTTTATGGGATTCAATGTGATAATTATGATGGTGAATTAATAATGGGAGAAAACATAGAAAACTGGGACCAAAAACACGAAAAATGGACAAAACGGGGGCAGGTCAACGAAAGTCAACCAGGGGAGGTCTGGCCAGTGCAATGCGGAGTGCTAGCGCAATGCGGAGCGCTTGGGCACTGGTTCGACCCCTTCCACGGTCCGTATCTCCGTTAGAATCTAGGAAAACTCTATTTTTCAGCTATAAATACGTTGTTAGCCGCATTATACCTTATTTCTAGCCATTTTAAACACACCAACAACCCTAAAACCTCTGGTTTATCATCTCCCATCATCATATTGAAGATTTGGTCCATTTTGGTGATGATCTAGGCTTAAAATCATCTCCATTCTCATCCTTGATCGTTGGTATAGATGCTTACTTTCTTGATTTGTTTGCTTTAAAGATCATCGATCCAATCTTTATGCTAGATCCATGCTTCTTCCATGATGATATTATGATATTATGTTTAGATCTAGTGTTTAAACAAATAAGGTTTTGATTTTTATGATCAAAATGTGATCTTTGTGTTGATAATCATGAAGCATGCTGTAACACCCCAAAATTTTATGACTTAAATTATATACGTATGTTATATCTATTAAGTAGCTAAAATGCATGTGAAGTAATATATATACGTAGAAAAGAGAAATGTCACGATTCGCGTACGAATATTCGATACGAAATTTAAGGAACCTTCAAGAGGCGAATTTTATAGAATATGATAGATAACGAGAAATAAAGATTGTGGGCGCAGACGGATCTTAGACCCAAGTTATAACGAAGCGGGAAAACGCAAAATAGTGATTTAGGCCTGGTTTGTAATAACCATATTTAACGCATGAACATCGCTGAATTAACACCGAGGAAAGGTTAAAATATCAGATATTGCTATATACATGATTTATAATCATTATAAATAATGTCCACGAGCTTCGGCACGAAAAACGATGAAATCGGTAACCGGTGTTGTTACGCAATAATAACCGAAATC
This sequence comes from Deinandra increscens subsp. villosa, assembly GCA_039602395.1. Taxonomy (NCBI): domain Eukaryota; kingdom Viridiplantae; phylum Streptophyta; class Magnoliopsida; order Asterales; family Asteraceae; genus Deinandra; species Deinandra increscens. Next base: position 89,859,331 of record JBCNJP010000027.1, on the reverse strand, counting down.
AATTCGGTTAGCCTTTCGGGATAATTTTAGCGGTTCGACAAAATATAAATAATTATTATAATATCTATTAAGAGTTTCAGTCAAGAAAACGTATCCGGTTTATGAAACGGCTGTGATCGCTACGCTGATTAGACACGCACTTTACCGCATAATCAAATAAACATTCATCGGCGTTGTAACGGAAGGATAAATATTAGATTGTTTAGCGGGTTTAAATATCACGGTATAATACCTACTTAATAATCTTATACAACATTAAAAAAAATATCTAAATTGAGGTGAATAATATATATACGTACTTAGAATGGATGAATGACTTCTGTCTTCTATGATTCATCAACTAAATTAACACGTCTCATTTTAAGATCCTATTCATTGCTATACGTGTGAATTTCTTTGCAAAGTATCTATCTCTTCCCATGTACTATATATACGTACTAGGTTAGTAACCCGTGTATTACACAGGTTGAATTTAGATTCATAATATTAGGCTAAATATTAAAAAAATGATTAAAAAATTTGAAAATTATAAATGACATTATTCATTATATGATATTAATTGATAATTTAATACATTAAAGATGATAAATTATTTATAGTTTCCTAAAAGAACTCAAATTATTAAGTAATTTATCAAATCTACATTAAGTTTACCAATTTATTTAAAATGAAAATTTAATTTAGATAAAATTGGTAATTAGTCTTAATTGATAATTTACTAAATCGATAATTTAATCTTGTATTGCCATGTGGCAGTGCTGATGTGGACATCTTAAAAAGACGACATGTGGAAACAATTTTATTGCTTTATTAGGATTAAGATATAAATGCACAAACAAACCATAATTCAAATATCAGTTAAACGACAAAAGAAAGAATAAGAAAGAAGGAAAGAAATAAAAGAGAAAAGAGAGAGAAAAGAAAACCCAGCACCCTCGTACCCCTCCCCCTCATTTCTCGTCTTCTCTGGCGAAACCTCGCAGCACCCACCCCTCTGTCCAGTTCAATCTTTGTCGACAGCAGCAGCAGTAACCGACGATGATTACCTCCCCGGCGAACATGAAAACATCGTCCAGTAGTCCCGGCAAAACCCTAACAGCTCCGATCAAACCCTCTTCTTCGTTCACCCAGAAAACCGGTGACCTGAAACACTCTGGCGAGCTCCCCTCGTCCCTCCGTTTTTTTCGGAGGTGACAGCAAACCCAGCCCCCCTGGTCTCCCGTTTCTCCGACCCACCCCCAGGACCGGTTAAATCCAGCAGCCCCATCCTCCCCCTCCGACTGTTGACTCCAACGAAACCCAACAAACCGGCAACCCTCGTTGTAAAATGATGAAGATGATGTTTTGGGTATTTGGTTGATGTTGGTACGTGATAATTGATGGTGATGATGCTCTGTTAATGCTCGGGGATGACGGTGATGGCGGAATGCCGTCGGGCAGTGGTGACAGTGGCGGTAACGGGTTGTAGGGCAGTGATAGTTAATGGGGGTTGATAGTGGAAGTGGTGCGAAGTCGAAACAAGTGCTGGGAACAAACTCGGTAAACCCGTCTACACTTTCGGTTAGTTTTTTGGTGGTTTAACTCATTCCAAACGACGAACCGACAGCGGGGAAATGCTCGTGTCGAGAAACTAAGCGAGAAGGGCTGTTTGTTTGTCCAAATCAGACAACGTTATTATTCGGTTATTCGGACTCGTTTCATGACCCGTCGGAGAGATAATCACATTATATATTTGTTATTATAACAAATATCATTATTAAGTTAAAAATTTATATAAATTGTTATTAGAACAAGTTAAATAACATAATACATATATATATATATATATATATATATATATATATATATAATTATTAATCAATTTTATTTAATGAAATTGATTAAAAGAATATGTATTTAAATATTAAATATATAAACGTATATATTTAATATAAAAGTTAACGATAATAATAAATCAATTATTGTATTAAATAATTTTTAAATATATATTAAAATATATTTAAAGTATTAATTTTGGGATTAGGGTTTTTGAAAGAAGGTTTTGCTAAATTAACCAATCGGGACTATATTAGGGCTTGATAATTTGAAGAATATTATGAAATGATATTATAAACGAAAGCCCTAAGTTTATTTCATTTTATAAAAAGGTTTTGATAGTTATTATATAAATAAATGAAATTAGGGTTTTGAAATATGATTATACTATATAAAATATTCCGGAGGGTATAAGGCCTAAATTTATGGTGTGGAACTATGTTTATATATACTAGGGGGGTACCCGCGCGTTGCGGCGACGACGGTTTATAGGGCGTTATTCGTCATTTGTTCGCTTGTTATCGTGTCACGACAATTTACATCGAATTGAAATTGTCACTTATTAACTTATCTATCCTTGTACAACTCAAACAAAAACAAACACCCGAATTGAAATATATATTGGTCACAAACATAGTAATTTAAAACCAAATGAGTTGTAAGATAGAGTCATCAACATAGTTTTAACTTTTAAGATATCAGTAATAACATGGTACCTTTTGAATCAAAATCCGAGGGTCAATGAATTCCATATTGAGGAAGTCAATCTGTGTCGTACGCCATGCACATTTCGATGACCACATCACCAAAGTTTGCCCATCACTCTTCATCAGACATAGATAGAGATGTCACCTCAATATCCTCTAACGGAGGAGACACTGTAAAACAACATTAAGGCTTTACATTAGTTTTATCAAAACAATGAATGTTGTATATATAGTATAGGTAGATAAGACAATTTACATGACAGTATGGTGACGCGACAATTTACGTCGCAGTATTTTCTATGTTGCTTATTGTTAGTTTATCAATACTCTCATGATATAGTGTATTATACATATTTTAGTTTCTGAATTCGCGGCAATGGTGTATTATATCTATGTTTATTAAATATGACTTTAAGAATTTTTCATTGTTGCTAAGCAAATGCTAATCTCCCCTTACGAAATCTTGAATGTTAACATGGAGACAAATATATATTAGTCCTAAGATGACACTTCATTTGTTGTAATTATGTTTCTTTGATCAAATCTTATTTTACGTAATTTCTTCTATATTTTATACTTTTTGATCAAATCTTATTTTGCGTAATTTCTTCTATATTTTATACTTTTAGAAAGAAAAAAAATAGTCTCGAAGAAGTGAGATAAGTAACTATAAGAAAATTGTGACACATGTAGTAGCACCATTTAAGTTTCTAAACAAACAAAAAATTAATACGATTTAAAGAATTGGAATGGAATTCTATTATCATTTCAAAATATAAGCTTTTAATTCAAACTTTGACCACGATGGATAACATACGGAAGATGACTTAGCCATTAATATAATTAGTATTAATTAAAAACTATTCAATAAATCATTGTGTGTGTATCTTTGTTAAACACTGAGAATTTGTCATGTCCTCCCGAAATATTCCAACAAAACTATTAATGAATTAAATGAATTAAGCAACACTGACCTACAAACAACATTCTTTCATACTAAAGAGAAACTTATTCTTTCATACTAAAGAGAAACTTGAGATTTCCAAAAAAAGAACGAATGCAATAAACATATTAATCAAAAACATGTTAATTTTTTTTAACAGCAAATATTATTACACAAAAAAAACCCTACAAATACGGTACAAATACGGTAGGAAGGGAACAATCACCAGGAGTAAACAACACAAAACACAACCCCAGGAAACAAAAAAGACACTCAACCTTTACATAATAAAGCCATCCCAAAACCCTGCTAGTCGCCCCATTCTTCCTGTTGCAAAGCCAGACCTGATTGCATGGGGTTAAAAATTTAAAGCCTTTGCCATATTAGGATTTACCCATATATATATTCCCCTTTACAAAAGTCCTATGACCAAAAGTCAGACCCTTTTGAAAACTGTTTCATATAACCAGTATGAATGATATTAAACTTACCTTGTAGCTTGTGATTCACTGATAATAAACACAACATACATGTGTTAACAAACCTGCATAGTGCACAACAAAACAAGATGATTTGTAAAACGACTACAAACACTTTGATCCAAATGTAATACCCAACAGGATGTTAAGCCACAACACCCCCTGCAAAATAGGAATTAGTATTTTTAAAACATGAATAGCATACACAAATAAAGCAGAAAACTATGTTATTAGAAGGTACTTAGTAGAGAATGTAACCAAACAAATAGGTTAAACAGAACCCAAGTCAAGACTAAAATGACTAAACAGTAAAGCATTGCACTTTAAAAAAACCTTCACAGTGTTAAAACTGGGAGCTTATACTAAATGGAAAGCAGCATCCAAAACAGAACCTATACCCATACAAATAACTTTAAATGAATTAAAGAAGACTCAAGAAATCTTGACAGCAAAGTGTTTTTTGATATATAAGTAACTAATAGAAACTGTATAAAGGCACTCAGTACAAAGACCAACTTTTGAAGACAGTGTGTTCATATTCCGACCCTTATGAATAAATGCCCTTTAAACTATTTGATAGGAAAGAATGATGTAAAAGAATAAATGCAAGATACAATACATCATGGTGCCAAATGAGCTATATATACTTACCTTCTTGCCACCAGCAGTAGCACTCCCTTCTATGAGAGTACCATCATCGAAAAATGCATAGTTACAGGTGCATGTATACATATCATATACAATAAATGAAAAGAAACAAAAAAAAAACAGTAATAGGTGCTTGCAAAGGCTATGAAACGTAAGGATATACACATACAACAACACACTTAATTCAAGGGAAAAGCATAAAAACCAACAATAAAACACACAAAACTTATATAAGTAAAAGGCAACGCAAATACCTTCCAAACCGGGTGATTGGAAATCTAAAAATGAAAAACGTTAGGAGATCAATCATACCTGAGAGTGCTAATCGAACTGTAGGAAAGAAAACACAAAAGAAAATTAGGTCTTCATAGTAAAATAAAGGGAACAAAGAATAAAAACCTAAAGAATAGATTTATACCTGGATTTAAAAAAAAGAACAGTCCTCTTCACACATGTAATCTAAAAAGACACAAAAAATTAACCATTTCCACATCTTTGTACTCACTTTGGTATGCTTATTGATATCCACTTTTGTGTCTTCTTTCCTAAGGTCCTATCTACATCGGTTTCATAGTCTTTGCTCCTCTATGAGAGCCACTATATATATTATTATTACAGCGAGTGATACGACCCATAAGCGTATTCGGCTGGTGTACACACATACAAAAACACATTAAATCATAAAAACCAACAATAAAACACACAAAACTTTTATAAGTAAAATGCAACACAAATACCTTCCAAACCGGGTATGAAATCACACCTTCAGACTCACGATTTAGTGGCATCAAGATCCTTTTGAAACCTGTCCCAGTCAAGGAAAGAAACATAACAGACCACACAGATAGAAAACACCACGAAAATTGAATACATTATGTCACCACAGCTCTTACTTACATGTCAATGAATCGTAAATCCAAACTTTTGGACAAAAGGTCTTTTAAACCAGACTCGACACATTTAAACAACACCAATATTATTGGATTTGACCCATTATCCACCATGTCCAACATGGAACATTCTTCATCACTTTGAATAACAAAAAGATTAAAAAAATGATATTGGTATTATTTGTCACAACGTCCTTGGATAAGGAAAAGAAGAAGATGAATCGACGGTTATCGAAAGTTGAAGATGACTTAGAAAGAATGAAAAGAGCCGGTACTCTTTGTGCCACTCCTGCTTCAGAAGGTGCAAGTTGCCAAATAGGGAATGATGATGATGAGGCACTAGAAGAAGGTGAAGAACACGAAGAATGAGCTATTCATGTAAGCAATTAAATTGTAGGCTAAGAATTTTCTGATTTGAGGCTAACATTTTTTATTTTGTAGGATAAATCATGTTATCTTGCAGTTGATGTTCCCTCAAATATAGTTGCCAAAGGATCCGTCTTGAATTCTAATGACTTGGGTACTTATTTATTATATATGATTTTATATTTTTATTATAAATTTGGATCTTACTTTTGACTTTGATATATTAGGTGAGAACATTGATGTAAATTTGGAAACTAGTCTTCAAGGAGAAGCTTTAATACCGTTTCCAATTGAAGATGAGTTTATCGAGAAAGTCAAAGATGCCGTTGGGTATATACTAAGTTGGCCGAGGCACCTAGTCATTCAATTCACTGATTTGGTAGGTTTTTTGCAAATTTTTCACCTAAACTAAACAAAATCTGTTATAAGATAATCTATTTAATTATATTAATTTTTGGCAGAACAATATATGCAAGAAAAAAGTTAGAACAAAGAAGGTTGAGGTGAGAAATGATGCAAAGAAGCGTGAGGAGACGAAGGATGCATCAAAGAAGAATGGGGATAGGAATAATGAGTCTAAGAAAGATGAGTCAAATGATGATGAGGGTAGGAACCATGATAAGAAAGGGACACAAAATGATGAGGAGATGAAGGATGCATCAAAGAAGAAACGACAATTAGACCCCGATGAAGAAAAGGTAAGGGAATTGTTGACTGTAGATGTGCAACTCCTTATGGGCGATAGCATTATTGAGTTAAAAGAGAAAAAGAAAAGTAAGTTGACCAGAAAGGTAATGACGAGAGGTGAGAGTAAGAAAAGGGTCAGAATGACAAGTCCTACTATGTATAATGGCTCAAATGATGGTTGATGGACACATGAAACATGTCGATACTATAAGAGTGCAGCGTGAGAATGATATGTTCGGGTATGATAGCTTCACGTACTTAAGTTGGAATGATTTTGACAGAGTTTTTGCAATGGATGAGTTGAGTGGGGCTGTGGTTACTTCTTATTCAATGTAAGTACTTTAGTTGAATTTAAACGATTGTTCATTACTTATTATATTTTATAAGTGGTTTCGTCATCAATGTATGTTGTTAACAGGTACTTGTATGAGCAAATAAAGAATGGTTCAAATAAAGATCATGGAATCTGTTTTGTGACCCCGACTGCAACCATGAACCATGATAAGAAAGGGAAGGCTAGAAATGTTGATGATTCCAGTCGACTTGTTGCAGATCGGTTGGGATCGAGAAAGAACAATGACATTGTCCTAGTGCCCTACAATCCCGGGTTTGATTTTGAACAAAGTTTTGTTTTGTTTGATCTACCAGTTGTTTTGTTTGACATGATTCTGGTTTCTGTTCTTTTTTTTTGTAGACGACATTGGGTGCTAGGTGTACTAGACATGAAAAAAATGAAATGTTATTATCTTGATTCCATAAGGCCTACCTCTGTCAGTCTGTAGTTTAAGAATATAGTTGATGCGTAAGTAAATAATAGAGATGCACAAATCATTATATTATTTATATAAGGTTTTGGTAATTAATGCAAATCATTTTTTTGGCAGAGCAATTGGATTGTATAAGACAAAAATTGGATCGAAAAAGGCGAGTAAATTCGATTGGGTCAACTCAGCGGTGAGTATTTATGTTTGTTACCATTGTATATGAATCCTTAATTGTAGCAATGAAGTCATTTCATTCTGTTTGCTTTCTGTGTGGTAATCTTAATCTCCTGCTGCTGTTTATAATCTTAATCTGCTGCTGCTGTTGCTTATCTTAATACTTCTTAATATAAATTCTGCTGCTGTTCTTATCTTAATATGAACAGCAGGTGTTGTTCTTATATAAGTTTTAATCTGCTGCTGCTGTTCTGTTTATAATCTGCTGCTGCTGTTCTTTTTATAATCTGTTGATGTTGTGCTGTTCAGTTATGGTTTAAGTTCTTAAAATGTGTTTAACTAATATATATATATATACTAGATTATATAATCTGCTGCTGTTGTGCTGTTCTGTGCCAATATTCCAGTCTTTTAAACCATTTAAATTCTTCTTAAAGTGCACCGGTTGATGATTATATGTATATGGGTCAGAAATGGTATTTTGTTAGAATTTGGGGAATTTTTGTTTTTATGGGTCAGAAATGGTACTTGTTCAGCTGCATAATTGGTATGGTGAATTGATGTGCCTCACTTCCATTTTTAGTATGATGTGGTAAAATGGTATTCACTCATCTGTTCCAAATAAATTTTGCCATCATACAAGAGGACTTTTGCTATCCTCTCCTTCCATCCACCTTCATTCACAAAATTCAAAATTGGTCCACACCATGCGTGTTTCTAGGCTACCACATGGTTATTTAACCATGGGATTGCACTTTTGTTTCTATTTATCTTATTTCTTTTTGTATTTTGTGTAGTGTCCACTCCAGCCAGGAACCACGGAGTGTGGCTATTATGTGTTGAAATTCATGAAGGAGGTAGTTCGGAAAGGGCTTGTAGTCCTTGAACAAAACAAAGTAAGTTTTCTCATATTCTACTTAATTAAATTTATTCTTGATGATATTATTTTCTCGTATTTTATCTTTTATACAGATTGGTGGAGATAGTAATGCTTATACAGATGCTGATTTTGATGAGATTCGTGAAGAATGGTTGACCTACGCTTGCAACTTCATTTACACGGACGAGAAGTAGTAGTAGTGATCCAATATATATGCATGTAAACTTTGAACACTTTACTTTTGTCGTTGTGATCGAATTGCATGTATGAACTTTGAACACTTTACTTTTGCTATATGTATGAAATGCATTGTTTTGGTACACCAGCAATTCTGTATTTTGGTTTGTGAAATATAATTTTAATAGGGAAATCAGTAATTATAGAAAAAAATATTAAAAAAAACAGTTAAAAGGATGACACGCAAGAATGAGTGTCATAAAAGGCATGACACGCAAATTTGCGTGTCATAATCAGACGACACAAAAAAATATTATAAATAAAAATATATTAATCACAGACGACACCCTTTCTTGACGCACAAAATGGGTGTCAAGAATGGAGTGTCAAGGATAGCGTGTCATTGTTCGCGCGTCAAGAGCTTCTTGACACGCATTTTGCGCGTCAAGAAGATTCTTGACCCCGGCTTCCTTGACGCGCATTTGCGTGTCAAGAAGGCCCTTTCTTGACGCGCAATGCACGTCAAGAAAGCCAGTTTTTGTAGTAGTGTGTATCATCACTTTCTTCATTTCAACTTTCGCTCCAAGAAAGTCAGGGACTGATGACTTCGTGGAAGAAACTGCTTGGGCTCTACATGGTTTAGCCTCCGGTGCCGGTTTCAACCTCTCCAGGCAAATAATCGAATGGATGGACTACAACCTTCATCCCACCAGAAAATTTGAGAAATTTCTTATGTATCCCAGATTCATACAGGCCATTCTTAACCATTATTACCTGAACTTGCAGAAGACAGAACCATACTTAGTTCCTAGGAGGATGGTGCCTGGTTCTTACACGCGTTATCAGATTGGTCGTTATCAGGGACCCGATGTTCCATTTTTCCCATACATGATTGAGGGAATTGACGTTGATGATGATATGGAAGAAGATCAAAGAAATGATGAAGCTGGTGCTGAAATGGCATATGCTAATGCTGCTGAATCTGATAATAATACAGAAAATCTCCAACATGATCATCCAATGAACTCTCCAGTTCATGATGACCCTATGCCCTCTGTACATGAAGACAGAGCTTCATCCAAAAATGCATCTGAATCAGACAAATCAGGAGATGAAAATGAAGAGTCTGGTAGTGGAGATGATACGTCTGGAAATAATAATGAAAATAACTCAAATGCTTCAATATCCAAACCCAAATCTGGGTCAAGATTCCAACCTGGATCTGAATCAGGCTCTGACTCTTCTAGTTCAGATGCTAGGGGTCCCCAAAGAAAGAAAATAAAAACAAGAGATCAAACCCAAGTTAGTGAACAACCTGAAGCTTCAAGTCATAAGAAGCTAAAGAAAATAAAGTCAAGGCAAGCTCAGGATGCCATCTCATCAAATTCCTCAAAAGCTGATTCACCTATGCCAGGATCAGACTCTTTTATACTTGAGGGAGATGTTAGGCCTGGCTATAACAGGGAGTCAAGATCAAAGTACGCTCAAGAAAGGAAGAAGCTTGAAATAAGAAGAGGACCTATTTCTGGAACTAGAACTGTTGATGGTATGCAAACACCAGCACAAGCTGAACCAGAAGTCCTTGAGCAACAAAGAAATCAATCTGCTCCCATCACCGCTACTGAAGCTACAATTCAAGATATTGACACCACTGCTGAAATTAACATCACAAGCTTGGTTCCGGTAACTCAAGTTGAGACTCAGCTTATTACAACTACTCCTGCTCAAGAAATTGTGTCCAGGGCAGATACTTCTTTGATTAATCAAGATGTTTTCTTGGAACAAAATCTTGATGTTTCTGACTCCTCTGCTGCTAATAAGCTTAAAGAAGCCAATGACAAGATCAAAGAACAGGATCAAGAGCTTCTAAAAGAAAATGAGAAAATAAAAGAGCAGGCAGAAGAAATTGAAAGACTGAAGAGGTTATTGGCTGAAGCCCTCCAAAATAATCAAACTACCAGAGCCAATAATGATGATGATGTGGGTGGTAGTGGTAGTGGTAATCAAGGTGATGATCGGATGCAGGAACAAGATCCCTATGCTGAACACATTCAACAAAATAAAGAGCCAAGTCCAAACCAAGTTGGCATAGCCTCTGAAGGAAAAACTCTTCCCATTGTCACTGAACAAGATGTAGACGACACTCATCTTACTGATTTCCCATCAGATGACAATGAATCTTCTGAATCTGAAGTTGATATTTCCTATGGCGACACGTTTCTAAATGATGAACCAAATGATGAAGAGGAAGATGAAATATACCAATCGGTAATAAGCCTGGTGCCACCTCCTGAGAATATCAAACTTCCGAGATTCTCCAGAGCTGCACTTAAAATAAATCAATCATCTTCAGGAGAGATCCTTGCTTTGACCATGGGTGAACCAGATGCTCCTCCTGTCATTCCTGAAATGTCATTGCAACTCCAATTGGATCCTCCAGTACAACAGCCAATAAGCATGGTTACGCCTGCAACTGCTATATCTGAGAAATTTCTGAACAACTAAAACAGCTGCATGTTGAAAGTGAGTTCTTAGATCTTGGAAGAAACGCGTTTCGGGAATTCTATGCAAACACTCTTGCTACTGATCCTAGCAGCCGAAGCGTTGTAGTTGTTACTAAAGAAGCAGTTGAAGCCAGAGAAGCATTGGAGATTCAGCCTCTCAGCATGATTCCAGATGATATCTTCAATGATATAAGTTTGGCTGAGCGTCTGAACAATCTTGTTTATGACTCCAGTGCTACAAACTTCATAAACCTGGAGTTTACAACTGACGATGAATATGACGAGGACATCACTTATGAGATCAAAGACGAACCAATTGAGATTGTATCTCCAACTCATCCAAGATCTAAACCTGTGGAAACTGTTCCTCAAACTATAGATGATGTTGACATGACATCACTCCCTTCACCAGTTCATCATTCAGAAGAAGGTCAAGTAAATCTGGAAGGAGTCTCATCCCAACCTTCTGTGCCAGCATCTACTGAAACCGCCACTGGTGCTGCAAATGAAACCATTCAAATGCATCCAATAACAAGTGCTTGTGGTGGTCAAGCCACAAATAATCCGGCCTCAACACAAGAAGCTGGTCCTTCAGGAAAACCCGACAAAGGTAAAAGGAAACTGACTCCTGAAGAGATTTACGAATAGGAAATTGAGAAACAAAAGAAGAAGGAAGAATCTATCAGAGCTGCTAAGGAAGAAATAATTCCTGAGAGGAAGCTGGATGAGATTGCCAGACAAGAGGCTATTAACAACTTGATTGAATCCGGCCGTCCTCAATAAAAAATTAGCCCTGGATCAGAAAACTTTGAGCCAAATGATCAAAACACAGATAAGGGAGAACCTAGAATAAGAATTATCCCCAACTTAGTTGGAGACAATGTTGATCCATCTGACACATCAGAAATTGCAAAATTTGTCAGAGAGCTCATATCTCGTGGGATTCCATTATCCTACTTGATGACCCTACACGGATGCACAGCTAGTTGAATTGTATACTAACGAGCAAGATATGGAGAAACATCTATACAACTACAAACTTGAAGATAAGCTTACTGATCCTCGAGCAAATCCCTTAGCTGATACCGATAAAAAGTTTGAATATGTACAATTCAACGACAATTTGCGGGAAAAGATCCGAGAGATGCATGCTCAGTATATGCCCCCACCTCCTGACATCTTTGATCATGTTTCACCTCCACCCATTCCCACTACAGCTACGCTTGGTGTTAACTAATTGACCAAAAGAGAGTTGCAGAATTTTCTATACGAGCGGGGATATGCTCGCAAAGCAAGCAGCTACCTGGTCTTCGAAAAATGGTCAAAAACCACATTATTAAAGAAAATAAGAAGGTTAAGTGTCAGCAAGATGAACGAGAAGCAATAAGGGTAGAGGAACACCGAAGGAAGGAAGCCCCTACCTTGGTTGACGACTGGAAGGAAATGGCACCTTATCGGAAAGCCTTGGTGCAGTTCACTGCTAAAAAGCTCAAAGATATGCCTCCTAACGTCGAATTTTATGATGGGATGAAAATCCTTGGTTGGAAATATGGTCATGAGTTTAAGGCATTTATTGTCAAACACAGAAACAGATTTGTACAATTCTTTGCCAGAATAAGAGATCTTCTAAATCTGTTCTCTTGGGAGTTGAAACAACTTAGGTGGCGACAGCTGATCAACCACTCAAATGATCCAGTGGGTAGAGATGCTGAAGAACAAATAAGATCTATCTACAATGTTAGCTCTACTCGCCTACCTCAAGATAGAGATAAAGAAGTACAAAACTTTCAGAAGGCAAAGAGCTATGGTCCCACATAAGGTCATGTACAAAAGTATCAGCAAGGATTTGATCACAAAAAAATAAAGGGAGATCAGAAAAGTAACCCAATAAAATGTTGGTATTACAGTGGAGACACTCATGAGTTGGTCATTGAAAGGGAAGACGGCGATACAATAAGGCTCTTCGCTATAATTGAACTGAGACTGTTGTATAGAAGTTACCTTAAATGGTTATTCTACAGTCGCTTGGACACCATCCCTAGAAGGCTTAGGCCATACGAGATAGTGGATGCAAACTACTTTGGTTTGTTTCTAAGATGGTGGTGCTGGGAGTGCATTGGTGCCGGGAAGATGACAACGGAAAGCCTGAGTACCTTGAAAGACTGGGTCATGGGTGGTTGCGGGATCTGCTATCTCTCCCGTGGTCGTGAAAGGATGTTGGAGATGTGGCACTATTCTGACTTGAAAAAGTTCGCTCGAGAAGACCTTTGGATACTGTACGAGGCACAGATCATGTGCTTAGATGATCGATACAGGAATCTGGCACGCAAATACTGGAGGTTCTTGCTAAAGCTGCTTGGACAACTCAGATAGTCGTTAGTTTCTCTTTTCTATGTTTGTATTATCACCAAAGGGGTAATTTATAAGATCTTTATAGGATTGGTGGCAACTCAAACATAGCATCCTTAGTTATTGTGCTCAAATTGTAAATCTTTCACTTTAACTTGTATTTTGTATTTGGACAATTCTCTTAATGATTATCATAATCACTCAAGTATTTGATGTTTTTTGCTTCATATGTAATGTCTTAACTTGTGTTGATCATTGATATTGAAGAAATTTCCCTTGTACATTTCAATTGCAGTGTGAAAGTCTGAATCCAAGTTCTGGGTCATTTCATGATAATCTACTTGGCAAAGATAATAATTGAATGTGTCTTCGTAATAACAACCCTTAGTGATTCAATAATGATAATTGACATTTCCGGAGTGTACTTAGTGATTTCTGAACATTCTTGGCGACCTCACCAACATTCTTGGCGACCTCACCAAGAATGTTGGCGATCTGGCCTTTGCTCTTGGCGATCTGGAGGTTTGC
>JBCNJP010000027.1:89808631-89844920 GCA_039602395.1 Deinandra increscens subsp. villosa | reverse complement strand
CTCACCAACTTTATGTTGACCTTTTAAACTCATGATTTCTCAGGTAACTAAGCTGATCATGAGAAGCTGTGCAAATGGGACTTCGCCTTTATATTCGGACCTGCTTCGTTGGAGTCCTAGTCCCTATCTATCCTAAATAACTACTTTATGTTTTCAATAAATGAAACAATGACTTTTAATGTTTCAAATGTAAGACAATATCGTTTACCACTCTTTCCGCTGCAACAATTAATGATATTATGTTTTAATTAACGTTTGAATTTAGTAGTAGTTGTTCTGTATATCTGTGACTATGATTCCATCTCGCTCACACCCAATCATTCTGTCCGGGGTGTGACAGATTGGTAATCAGAGCCACGGTTATAGCGAACCAGGTTAGACACTTTAACTAAAACCAAACCTGGACTATGGCTCGGCTCCGAAGCTTCCGTTTGCACGCAAGACCACTTCCTTACGTTATTAAGTATGTTAACTAATGCTTTATATATACATGACTGTGACATATTTATCATGTTTTGTCCGATTAGTGAAAGATGTGATTAACCTTATATACAACTTAAGTCACCAGAATTCTACCATGGGCCATTTTTGCACTTCGGATACAGCCCACACACATAAGAATTTTCAAATTGGTACATATGGAATTTCTTCAACATATGACAACGACAACTTATATTATTTCCCCCTATTTCTTTAGTGTTAAGTAGCTGATTTCATGAATGGATATTATGATGGATTGCGTGAACACAAGGTCATTGCTTTCGCAAAGCAGATGTGTCACGAATAAATGATGAATGTGATGATGGGATCGCGTGGTCACAAGGTCATCGCTTTCGCAAAGCAGATGTGCCACGGATTTATTGATGGATGAAACGACACCAAGGTCTTTGCGTAAGCAAAACAGATGGTGTGCTAATGAGTGAAATCAGGGACTTAATGCTAAAGAAATATTCGTGTGTGTTGGCATATCGTACTTAGCTCAGACTTAGGCAAATTTAAAGAATTTTGCACTGGTAGACTTAAAGGTTCACATTTTCAAGCAAATTAATGTGTAATCACAGAAATAGTCTACTTCTAAGTATGTCGAGCCTACCGACACATCAAATGATAGAATTACCGGTCGATTGGATCATATCCTACGGTTAGATCAACAAGACCAGAATTATATCATGTTCCTTACATATTGTCCGACCACAGACCAAAGGTTTTAGCTTTTTCAATGTTTTTGGTATTTTCTACTATTTTTACTGCACATGAGTATAGACAAATACTAAACAGTGACAGAATTGACACTATTTTTGGTTTTATCTTCCACAGATGCAGGCACGGCAGACAGACACAAAAACAAGTAATTTGAAAGAAGGAAAAAAATTCCTTAGGTCATAAATCATTTTGACTCGAGACACAAACATACTGAAATATTTTTCTCAGCCAAAACAAGTCAAACAACATAGGATCAGACTCAAGTGAGTCAAAAGAGTAACAAAGGCAATAACAGAAGATAAAATAAGACAGACATCGGAAATTAGATGAAATGCAAAACAAGAAAGAAGTGTAAAATCTTTTTGGTGATAATTAGGATATATTCACAGAAAAATCACAAAAGATGACAACCTAGAGAGCAAGACACTAACGTATTAGGGAGCAAGAAGTTCCAGTCCTAGTCAAAGTTGATCATTCCTAAAGAGGTAACCAGAAAATTGAACTTAGACATATCAAATGACTTAGTGAATAGGTCATCTAACTGATTTTCTGAATCAATCTGAACTAAGGTGACTAGTTTCTTCTCAGCACAGTCCCTAATGAAATGGTGTCTAATCTCTATATGCTTAGTCTTAGAATGCTGTATCGGATTTTTAACAATACAAACAGCAGCAGAATTATCAATATGAATAGGAGTACTCATGAAATTCAAACTGTAGTCCAGCAATTGATTTTGGATCCAGAGAACTTGAGAGCAAAATGATGCAGCAGTGATGTACTCCGCCTCAGCAGTTGAAATGGACACCGTAGTCTGCTTCTTGCATTGCCATGACACGAGTCGGTTTCCCAAAAACTGAGCTCCACCCGTTGTAGACTTCCGATCGAGTTGACAACCAGCATAGTCACTATCTGAGTAGGCTCTAAGATCAAAGGCTGAATCCTTTGGATACCATAGCCCTCGGTTGGGATTCGACTTCAAGTTTCGAAAAATTCTCTTAACCGCAGTAAAATGTGATTCCTTTGGTTTGCTCTGAAATCTTGAACAGAGACAGACTCCAAACATGATATCGGGACGACTTGCCGTCAAATACATCAATGACCCGATCATCGAACGGTATAAGTGTTCATCCACCGAGACTCCTTGAGGATCAGTATTCAGTCTGTGACGAGTTTCCACTGGTGTAGAAAATCCCTTAGAGTCGTGATACCCGAACTTCTTCAGAATTTCGTTAACATATTTCCCTTGGCTGATCAGTATGCCATCTGGCGACTTCTTCACTTGAATTCCTAGGAAAAAGGTTAATTCACCCATGGCGCTCATCACAAACCTTTTCTTCATCAAGTCCTCAAATGCATGACACAAATTCTCGTTCGTCGACCCAAAAATGATATCGTCAACGTAAACTTGAACTAAAAGCATATCCTTCCCGACGTGTCGAATGAAAAGAGTCTGATCAATAATCCCCCTCTTATATCCATTTTCCAGCAGATATGTAAATAAAGTCTCGTACCACTTCCTCGGGGCTTGGTGTAGACCATAAAGGGCCCTGTCAAGTTTGTAACATTTGTTTGGAAATGACTTGTTCACAAACCCGGGAGGTTGTTGTACGTACACGTCCTCATCCAGCTCGCCATAAAGGAATGCAGTCTTGACATCAAGTTGGTAAACCGTGATGTCCATAGACGCAGCATAAGCTAAGAAAATCCGAATGGCTTCTAGACGGGCGACAAGTGCATAGACTTCGTCATAATCAATGCCGTATTCTTGCAAGTACCCTTTCACCACTAATCGAGCTTTGTTTCTAATGATTATTCCACGGTCGTCTCTTTTGTTCTTGAAAATCCACTTGACCGGTATGGGTTCAACACCCTTAGGAGCTTCAACAAGATGCCAAACATTGAGCAGTTTGAACTGAAGTAACTCTGCTTGCATGGCTTCAATCCAGTTGTCATCTTTGAGAGCAGCAGCAACTGAAGTTGGTTCTTCTTGAGATATGAAGCATGAATATAGACACGAGTTAACATGTTCAATTTGACTTCGGGTGATCCTTTTGTCTACGGGGCCTATAATCTGGCTCGTTGGATGACTTTTAAGAACCCTTGATTCTTCAACAACAGTGTCTTCGATGGTAGATTCAAGGTTCCCAATTTGCAGATCATTTCCCGGGACCTCACCGGTTTCAGTTTCAGCTTCAACTTCTGAATCAGAATCATAACTTCAGGATTAGTTTCCATATTGGTTTCCCCCTGAACTGCTGCAGGTGCTGGTTCAGTTTCTACAATAACTGTATCTGGCACTGGAATTTCCCCACGTTAGATTAGGAGGGTCTGCAGAGTAGATAGTTCCCAAAATCGATGAAGAGACAGGAGCAAACGTGTCAAAAGTTGGAAAGCCTTCCTCATGAGCATCAACATCTGAGATAGTATTTCCTGAAACACCAGAATCAACAATATTAAATGTAGAAGAAAGAGATTCAAGGTCATACATGCTATCTGAATCAGGTTCTCGAGGGATTCGAGTGTGCTCGTTAAAACTGACATTGCACGACTCCATGATCACTTGAGTTCTTTTGTTGTATACTCGATACGCCGCTGAGGACATAGAGTATCCAACAAAATAACCTTCATCTGCCCGAGGGGCAAATTTGGCTAATTGATCAGACTGTATAAGCACAGTACAAGGACATCCGAATGGTTTTAGTCTAGTTAAAACAGGTTTTTGTTTAGAAAACAGTTCGAACGGCCTCTTGTTAGCATGCTTGACCAAGAGCGTTCTATTCAGAACATAGCACGCAGTGTTCACTGCTTCTGCCCAAAAAGAGAGTTTAAGATTAGAATCAGCAAGCATGGTTCTGGCAGACTCGATGATGGTTCTATTCTTCCATTCTGCAACACCATTTTGTTGTGGAGTGTACGGTGAACTGAACTGTCGAGTGATGCCTTTCAAATTGCAAAAAGCGTCAAATGCTTGATTCTTGAACTCCGACCCGTTATCTGATCTGATTATCCGAACCCGCTCTCTGCTGGCTTTTTCAATGCGAGTGATGAAATTCTTCAATATCTCTGCTGTCTCAGACTTTTCTCTCAGGAAGAACACCCACGAGTATCTGGAGTAGTCGTCAGTAACAACGAGGCAATAAGACTTTCCGCCTTAGCTCAAGATGTTCACTGGACCGAAAAGATCGAGATGGAGTTGCTGAAGAATTGTCGTCGTTCTACCAGGTGGCTTTGGCTTGTGAGACGTCTTGTGCTGTTTTCCTTTAGAACACGCAACACAGTTATCGACATGCCCAAGTTCTTTCTCCGGTAGTCCAATAACGTGTTTTCCTCTTACGAGTCGATTCATGTTCCTAAAGTTGACATGACCCATACGCCGGTGCCATATGGTTGAGTCTTCTTCCGTTGCCTTTACTAGAAAACAAGCGATTGAATTTGCAGGTTTTGCTTCCGCTATATCCAAAGCATACAAGTTTCCTCTTCGATGTGCTCGAAACAAGATCTGATCTTCAGGAATCTTGAGACCAGGCTTCAGAATTAGACACTCACGATCGTTGAACACCATCGGCATTTGGTTATCGCAGATTTGCGACACACTAAGTAGGTTGAACTTCAGATTCGATACCAGGTTTACCTTATGAAATGAAATTTCTCCGTTTTTTAAGAGACCGTTCCCTATTATTCTTCCGCCATACACATCTCCCCCAAAGGCAACAGAACTACCGTTAGATATTGTTTTAACATCATACAGCAAGTCCTTATTCCCTGTCATGTGCCTGGAGCACCCGCTGTCCATGTACCATGTGTTTACAACTTTCCGGGTACGTCCCTGCACAAGTAAAGAAATTGATTAGTTTAAGGAGGGACCCCGGTCATTTTGACCTTGGGTCTTCTTGATAACCGGTTTCTTCACAGTTGACGAAGATGGTGCGGATGAAGACGATGGAGCTGATGGAATAACTGAAGATGGAACGAAGGTAGTTGTAGGCCTTGGAGCTCTCATAGGCCTTTGAGACGAAAATGGCCTTGGTATAAAGCCGGGTCTTGGCCTTGGGTTCCAGGACCTGAATGTAGTCAGACCTGGTGCATTCATCCTTGGTTGTTGTCTGATGTGTGGCTGACTTGAGTACAGACTTCCCCCTAAGCCTTGTGGTAGATACGGGGCTTGACTCGGAGTGTACGGTTGGTTGGGATAAGACTGTTGGAACATAGAATCATCCCGCAATTCCATGAAGTCTTCACTGCAATTACCGTAGTTTCTCGAGTGGAGGTGTGCACTTTGACCAGCAGTTGCTTGTTGCTCAAAATAGTGTACTGGTGGCATTGTTGCGTTGCCATAGGTGTTGTACCCTTGGTTGTAGATACACACACTTGCATCGTGATGAGGGTTGCCACAGACAGCACAAACATTTTGCACTAGTGGTGCAATTTGAACAACAGAAGCATCAGATTCGACAACATGAACCACAGATGATGGTTCAACAGATGAAGCTTCAGTAGTCTTCTCATCATTAGCAACAGTCTTCTTCTTCCTTCTTCTTGTTCTTTTCTTCTTTTCAACAACAACAGTTTCAGCACTTTCTCTTATTGGAGCAGAAGGCTCTACCACGATCAATGCAGACTCAATAATTGGAGAGGAGGTTGTACCAGTTACTTTTGCAACACTCTTGTTTTCCTTTAGAACACGTAACAAAGTTATCGACATGCACGAATTCTTTCTCCGGTAGTCCAATAACGTGTTTTCCTCTTACGAGTCGATTCATGTTCCTAAAGTTGACGTGACCCATACGCCGGTGCCATATGGTTGAGTCTTCTTCCGATGCCTTTACTAGAAAACAAGCGATTGAATTTGCAGGTTTTGCTTCCGCCATATCCAAAGCATACAAGTTTCCTCTTCGATGTGCTCGAAACAAGATCTGATCTTCAGGAATCTTGAGACCAGGCTTCAGAATTAGACACTCACGATCGTTGAACACCATCGGCATTTGGTTATCGCAGATTTGCGACACACTGAGTAGGTTGAAATTCAGATTCGATACCAGGTTTACCTTATCAAATGAAATTTCTCCGTTTGTTAAGAGACCGTTCCCTATTATTCTTCCGCCATACACATCTCCCCCAAAGGCAACAGAACTACCGTTAGATATTGTTTTAACATCATACAGCAAGTCCTTGTTCCCTGTCATGTGCCTGGAGCACCCGCTGTCCATGTACCATGTGTTTACAGCTTTCCGGGTACGTCCCTGCACAAGTAAAGAAATTGATTAGTTTAAGGAGGGACCCCGGTCATTTTGACCTTGGGTCTTCTTGATAACCGGTTTCTTCACAGTTGACGAAGATGGTGCGGATGAAGACGATGGAGCTGATGGAATAACTGAAGATGGAACGAAGGTAGTTGTAGGCCTTGGAGCTCTCATAGGCCTTTGAGACGGAAATGGCCTTGGTATAAAGCCGGGTCTTGGCCTTGGGTTCCAGGACCTGAATGGAGTCAGACCTGGTGCATTCATCCTTGGTTGTTGTTTGATGTGTGGCTGACTTGAGTACAGACTTCCCCCTAAGCCTTGTGGTAGATACGAGGCTTGACTCGGAATGTACGGTTGGTTGGGATAAGACTGTTGGAACATAGATTCATCCCGCAATTCCATGAAGTCTTCACTACAATTACCGTAGTTTCTCGAGTGGAGGTGTGCACTTTGACCAGCAGTTGCTTGTTGCTCAAAATAGTGTACTGGTGGCATTGGTGCGTTTCCATAGGTGTTGTACCCTTGGTTGTAGATACACACACTTGCATCGTGATGTGGGTTGCCACAGACATCACAAACATTTTGCACAGGTGGTGCAATTTGAACAACAGAAGCATCAGATTCGACAACAGGAACCACAGATGATGGTTCAACAGATGAAGCTTCAGTAGTCTTCTCATCATTAGCAACAGTCTTCTTCTTCCTTCTTCTTGTTCTTTTCTTCTTTTCAACAACAACAGTTTCAGCACTTTCTGTTATTGGAGCAGAAGGCTCTACTACGATCAATGCAGACTCAACAATTGGAGAGGAGGTTGTACCAGTTACTTTTACAACACTCTTCACCTTTGGTTTAACATTCTTAACCATTACAACTTTGAAGTCAACAGCTTCAGTGGGAGCAGAACTTTCGACAACAGCTTTCGATTTGCTTGATTGAGGAGATATTACAGCATGTGGTGTTGATGTAGAGGGAGTTTCAGTTGAGGCACTTGATAAAGACATCACCTTACCATCGGTGATCTACAAGACCAGCTTGTGTGTGCATGACAGTCTTACCATGTTTGAGTGCCATTTCAGCAAATGCACGATTGAACTCATCCTCATTCACATCAGACTGATCAGTGAATCCCTTGTTGGAATTCTGCCTAGGCTTTCGCCTTCGTGTGGTCTTAGCTCGTTTTGGAGCAACAGTGGGTTTTAAAATTTCGTAGTTGTCGTCAAACAAAAACGATTGACCATTCATGGCAGATGTTTTCAATAAGTCAAGAAATTCATGTTCAGCTGCCTCTTTAGTTAGAGTCTCAGAAAAACTAGTATCAACACCTTTCAAAATATCAGGATTGACTTCCTCAAAGTGAAGTGCGACATCGGTTGGTGGGAGATCAGATCCACTCGTGTGGGTAGAGAGCTGATCTTCCATCTTTTGGATTTCGGAAGCACTTGGAACCAACTCAGGATTAATGAATTTTAAATGACTCTTTGAGTTAATCTTGGTTAACTCAGGAACTCTATAATAGTTATGGTTAAGCGGATGCTCGGCCTTACTATCATCAATTTCCCTTGTCAAGCCAAGTCCTGTTTTAAGTCTAGCAAAAATATCACGGCCAACAGTATTGCCAAGAGTTGCCGGATTGAGTTTTATCAAATCAATAGTTTCTCGAGCCTGAGCATAGCTCGTCCTCAGAGAAGTTAGTTTTTCCAAAAGATCTGTTATTTGAATGGTTAGAGTTGTTTCCGTATGCTTCATGACCTCAATGTCATCTTGTAAAGACTTGATTTTAATTAAAAAGTCTTTCTCATTTTCTTTCAGTTTCTCAACTTGGCTCTCACTCTCTTTCGCCTTACCAACCAATTCAAGGTTGTAAGCACGATAGCGAGCTACAGCCTCAATACATTTATCAGAACAAAGAGCAGATTTTACCTCATCAGGGATGGTTTCGCGTTGGAGTTCTACAAGCCTCTTACTTGCCTCAGATTCAACTTCAGATGAGCTCACTTCAGTAACAGTTCCATTTCCTTGAGCAGAGTCTTCAGTCAGATCATCAATTCCAGCCATTAAGCAAAAGTTAGTTGGAAAGAGAGGGTCAATAGTGTTAGACGCATCTATCTCTCCATCATTTGCCTTCACTAAAAGAGCATAGTTTGTCTGGCTAGAAGACGGATTCTGAGACGAGGAGGTCCAGTTGTAGTTAGAGTCTTCAAGCGATACCAACACCTTGTTGCTTTCTTCTGATCTTTGTGGTTGTTGAGAAGATGACGATCCACGTTGAGAGACATTTGAGCTAGAGCCCTGTGGCTTCTGGAATGACGAACTGCCCTGCTTTGGATAACATTGGGTAACACCACCACCCTGATTTTGATGAGTTTGGTTACTTCCACCAGAATTGGATTGCCCGTTCCACGTCCTTGGCTTAGGACATTCACGTGCAAAATGCCCCATTTCTTGACAGTTGTAACATTGCACTTTAGACTTATCGAAGCCGATGTTGGTGTTTGAGGGAGCTTGAAAAAGCTTCCTTCCAGTATTCTTGAAGAACTTTCGAGTTCGGGCAGCTATCATGGCCATTTGCCATTTAATGTCGATCTCTTCGAGATCATCAGCAGAAACTTGGTCAAGGTCTTCTTGACAGACGGTCATGGACTCAAGACTTCCGGACATCTGAGAATTCATGCAAGCCAGAAAAGCGTTGCACAAGTCGGAATCCATGCTTGTGTTCGGTAGTGATACAAGAGATGATTGCTGAACGAAGTAACCCGTTGGAGATTGTTGCACAAAGGTCACATTTGGAGTCTGACCAGTGACGGGAGCAATGACAGCTTCAGTTGGAGTTGCTACTGGAACAGAAGTAGAAACAGGTAGGCTTGGACTAGCAGGAACAAAGAACTGGAACTCATCATCAGGGTCTGGAGCAATGAACACAGCATTGGGAGCAGTTGAAGAACTTCTAATAGTCACAGCACCCATGAGAGACTTTCCGTTGCGCCCAACGGCTCGAACTTCATACTCACGAACCTTGTCGATCATATCCATATAGTCGGCAGTAGAGAGATCATTACTGTCGATCAAGTAAGACACATATGAAGCGAACTCTTGAGGAAAGGAGTGAAGGACCTTCTTGATGATGGCACTGTTTTCAGGTCGGATGTTCTTTGTCATCACCTCAGTGATTATGCGGCAGAATCGATTAACATGTGTTTCAAATGATTCGCCTTGCTTATGAGAGAACGTGTTGAACGCCAACTTGATCTTATCCAATCTTCTTTCCTTAGTAGCCGGGTTTCCCTCATACTTCTTTTCCAATCCTTCCCAGATTTCATGAGCCGATGTGGCAGCACGAAATTGGTATTGCAACTCATCATTGATAGACATCTTAATGCAACCAAGTGCACGCATGTAAGTTTTCAATTGAACCTTTTCAGCAACATCCAACTTGTTTCTTGGTTTGGGAATCATCTTCTTTAGAGGAGGATCAGCACCAGTAGCAACAGCAGCTGCAGTGCCAGCAATGGTAGCCTCTTCCACTTCAAACACAGCAGGACCTTCGACTAAAGAAGTCAACAGGTCAAAGTCAACGAATTCCAAGTAAGACAGGAACTTCGATTTCCAATCATCGAAGTCACTTGCCCCCATGAGTTTGGGAGGCTTGTTGTGGCCTTGAGTAGCAGGCGTGAAGTGATCCGACATGTTGAAATGGTCAACACTTGTCAATTTCGAGACAAGGTTAGCAAACGGGTCAAACGAGTAGTGATTGGTTCACTTGCTTGCAACGAAGTAAATTGCTTGAAAATACCCAAATCCTACAAGACCAACAATAATAAACATCATTAGTCATTAGTAAATGAGATTTAAGCAAAAAATTTGAAAAGTCAAATTTTCAGACTTAGCCAAATTTTGAACAGCTAGTTCTTGAGCAAATTCAAACTCAAAAATTAAAGTTGATAAAATCAATGTTTAAGATCATGAATAGTTTCGAAATTCATGTAGGAATACATTACTTAACTGTCATGAACTCAAAAAATCACTCTAAATGACCTAAATCAATGAAATAGTGAGTTTATGTGAAGAACACCAAAAATCACCACTTTAGCCTCTAAAATCTTCAATACTTGATGTTTTTAAGAGAAATCAGTGGCTATAGTTTCGGTTTTAGTAGTCTAACACTCGCCATTTATCAATTTTAAGAGATAATCAACAGAAAAACAAGATTGAAAATTTTTCTCAAGAACAGGACTTAACAAAAAGTCGATGTTCATGGCTGAAATCCGAAAATCGGACCATTTAACTTGGGAATTTTAGAAATCTGAGTATGGCATTGAGTTTATTGAGTGATTTCTACCAAGAATCAGCTCAAACAACAAGCAAATCCATCCAAAATCGACAACTCATATGAGATTTTCTCCATTTTCAGAAAAACTTCAAAAAATGAAGAACAAGGCTCTGATACCAATTGTCAGGACCAAATTTGAGCAGCTTGTTCTTATATGATTCATCACACAAGTGCGGAAATCATGTGTGATGGTCGATTCATGGAGGAATCAGCATCAATGCCCACCCATTGATGATTACTAAAGCTCAAGAACACACACAAACACCAAGAACACACACACAAAGGCTCTCTGTTGGAATAATACTCCACCAAGCGCTTCCAATAGGGTTTTCTCAATGATATTTATACTACTAGAGAACCTAGGACAAATAGAATGTTTGACACGACACAATCATTACCTAGAATTTAGCAAAATATCCTAACAGTAGAACAAGTTCGCTAAGACATAAATTCTAAAAAATGCTTCTCCTATCCTATGTTGGAATTCTTCTTCGAGTAGTTTGTCCAATCGTCATGTGCTTTCATCCTGCCATTTGTTGAAGAAACATCATCCCGTAAGTTCTTCTTGGCTTACTCCAGACTTCCATACTCCTAAGCTCGTTGATTCTTTATCCATCTTGTGGTAACTTCTGTCATTATCTTCAAGACCTTCTTAAACCTCAGCCTGTTCCGTTTGTGTTAGAACCTATTTGTTAGCAACACAAACTTATTGTTTTCTTATCTTGTAATTGATACTTTGTTTTGTAATTGTCTTTTGACATGTACTTGGAGAACTTTGTATAAATGCTCGCGTACTTGTTATGCTTCTTAGCGTACTTGTTACTTATGCTCTTAGCGGACTTGATTTAATCTTAGCGTACTTGTTTGAATGTTATCTTAGCAGACTTGTTTATTCCTAGCGAACTTGTTTGCTTAGAAGACTTGTTATGTTCCTAGCGTACTTAATTTGTTCTTAACGAACTTGTTAGCGTACTTGTTCAAGTTAGCGTACTTGTTCATGTTAGCGAACTTGATAATGCTTAGTGTACTTGTTAGCGGACTTGTTGCTACTTAGCGGACTTGTTAGCGGACTTGTTACTTATTAGCGTACTTGTTAGCGGACTTGTTAAGTCCTAGCGAACTTCATTCTGTAATCAAGCTACTTTAGACAACTTAGGATTACGTCTTCCTTAGGACAAATGCAAAGCCGTCAAGATAGATGACGATATGCGAATGAGCCTGATGATTCAAAATTGCAGCAATGGCAAACTCAGAGGTCTGAATTCGATATTAGGAATTGTCACACAGCGTACTGCATCGACGCAAGTATCTATTAATATTTGATAAATGTTATTCTTAAGATCAATGCTGAGCTAGGAATAACGGTAGATAAATTAAACGTTGAATAGACTCGTGGAATGCTACGCGCAAACTATCTGTAACGGAGGAAGGCTCGACTTCATATGCAAGGATCGTGATGGCTCGGAAACAAAGATTGCTAAACATGGAAGTGCATGGGTCAAGAGGTAAGTCATACTCAACGTATGCTATTGACTCGGAGGCAAAACCAAGAAGTTGAAGAACGTACCAGTGACGTGTCAGATTCCGAATGAATTATCCTGAGAATCCAATGAGCAACTCGTCAGATGAAGAACTAGAGTTTCAAAGTCAGCTCGACACCAGAAGCAACGGCAGAAGCAAAAGCCCGGGGCAACACTAGGAGCAACACCAGAAGCAACAACGCTAGAAGTAAAAGCACCGTACCAGTTATCTCCATTAGAACCAAGAAGATTTCTTAGGCCAAGTATCTCTCCTTAGGATACTCCAGCATTTTCAAGAAGAAAGGCGGAAGCCAAGGATATGCATAGACTGCAAGAAGATAAAGAAGTTGTCGATGAGAAGAAGATAACCCTTGCCAAGGATCAGCAAACCATTCAACCAGCTACGAGGAGCAAGAAGATTCTCTGACGTCAATCTGAGATCAGATTAGCGCCAACTAATGGATTAATAGTGAGCCTATAAAGAGAATGGCTTTTCGGAAGCAAAATGATCATTACAAGTTATTAGTAATATAGACTGAAATGACGAATGCCCCTTTAATACCTAAAGTCTCATGGCTAAGTATACAAACAAAGGACGTTCTAAAGTTCTCAAGGATGGTGAAGAATGCATGAGGCATTGGAAGGAAGTGCTAAAGATCGGGAAGAGAGGAAGGCTATATAATGTGCAAATTGGCAAAAAGGAAGTTCATATGATCAACGTGAGAAACACCCTAATAGATCCCTTCGAGATTGAAGCAGCAAGCCGCTAAAGACACTCTAGTAGATCTTATCTTCTTAAAGTTTAGCGAAACGATTTCCGCTAAGAGTTTCCAAGGATCGTAACGCCATTAGGTTGACTATGAAGATGTCAAGTCCTTTTGGAATCCTAATTAGTAGCAGGCATGAAAGGAAGTAGTGAACGGATTAGCTCAAGCATCGGTATAATCCTCACCGATTAGACCTAGCTGGAGGTTGCAGCAAGAGTATTTATACTCAAGGAAAAAGATTATACGTAGGATGTCCAAACTAGTTATTTAAGTAAGTAATAAATAGTCATGAATTATACTGATTTTGTTGTGGTTAGAATAGTAATGTCGTCTTACACCGGGCTAGTAATAGTACGTCTCTAGTCGTATCAAGGGTGTGGTGGATACGCCGCCGCTACATCCTATATATAAACACCTGAGGTACAACCATAAGTGGCACTAGAATTAGTCTCGTATTAGTAGATATTACGGGCCACTGTGGAAAACGAAGCAGTAGTATTCATGGATATGTATCACTTACTAACGAGCGAGTGAGGGACTATTGGTATCTAGAAATGAAGTTCAAGTCTTGCCGCATAAACGTCGAACGAACGCAGAAGGTTAAAGCGAAATGGTAGAGGCTTCGCAATAAATTTCAACCTTGAGAAATTGGAAGCATATTCTGGTGGAATTTATAACCAAGCTACCCTATATAGCGTAAAGTTATGACACCACCTAGATAGTATGTGATTGATAAAAGGAAGAGTTCCTTTATTTTGAGAGACGTATTCTCCCAAATCATTAGCTAGATTGTTTGTTAGAAATTCGTTCCTAAAAGTACTAGCATCAATTAGAGATCCCGTTGATAGAATAGTTGAGGTATTACCTTGTAGGTAATAGAGGTAGATGATAGATTGTCATAGAAAGTTTGTTGCGATTCTAAAATCGTAGCCTAGGAACCAGGTGGTCCATATGATGCATTAGATGCATGAGAAAAGGTTCTAGATTAATCCGGGAAAGAAAGATGAAATGTGAGGATCTGATTTGCAAGTTAAATCACAGTTTGAGTAGGTTTCGAGGACGAAACCTTATTTAAGGGGGGGGGGGGGTGGTAGAGTTGTAACACCCCATATACGTATGTTATATATGTTAAGTAGCTAAAATGCATGTGAAGTAATATATATACGTAGAATAGAGAAACGTCATGATTCACGTACAAATATTCGACACGAAATTCGAGGAACCGTCAAGGGGCGAATTTTATAGAATGTGATAGATAACGAAAAATAAAGATTGTGGGCGCAGACGGATCTTAGACCCAAGTTATAACGAAGCCGAAAAACGCAAAATAGTGATTTAGGCCCGGTTTGTAATAACCGTAATTAACGCATGGCCATCACTGACTTAACACCGAGGAAAGGATAAAATATCAGATATTGCTATATACATGATTTATAATCATTATAAATAATGTCCACGAGCTTCGGCACGAAAAACTGTGAAATCGGTAGCCGGTGTTGTTACGCGATAATAACCAAAATCAATTATGTTAGCCGTTCGGGATAATCTTAGCGGTTCGGCAAAATATAAATAAGTATTGTAATATCTATTAAAAGTTTCAGTCAAGAAAATTTATTCGGTTTACGTTGTCGCATGCTAGATCTAGGGTTAGGATGGTTGATCTATGCTCGATCTATGTTAATGTGACTTGATACATGTTATTGGATGCAAATCGGATGATAAAGTTGAGACTTGATGGAAAACTTGCATGAAAAATAATATATTTGAATAACTATTTATTTTTAACGTACGAAACGCAATCGTAGGGTATAGTAACTTGCCTGTATAATGTTACGAATGCTTTATGTGACTCCAATTAGGCTAAATATGGTATACTATGGCTTAACGTGCAATAACGATGTGGTTTTGATGCAAACGTAGCTCGTATGCGAAAAATATACATTTTCCAAAAAAATAATAATCATGTTACTCATGCATATGATCGTGTAGTTGCTTGGTTATGTGTTTTATGCTATTAGTCACATTAAATATGAGTTATATGGGTGTACAAGTCCTAAGTCTCCCGTCTCGGTGGGAATGACAAGACTTTGAACGATCGCCCCGTCATGTAACATGTTATGTGTGATATACGTGTTAGGATAAATATATAAAACCTAAATTTGATCACCAATGTGTAATCAAGTCCACTTGTCTATTGTCCGCGCGTTGTCAGGACAATCTGTCAGCACAGCCAACACTCACACTGTTACGTGTCATAGGTGAAGTCTAGGGAGACTCACTGCTTTCTTCGGTTGGGTATTCGGAATACCAAATTTGCACCCTAAGATGAGTTTACAGCCCCATTTTTACTTGTTTCACTTCTAGGGGAGAGAAGACATGTGGTAAAGATTACGTTTTCATAAACACTATTCTAATTAATATACTATATTGTGACCATAGTGAGATTCAATTTTCCAATTCATAAAATTCCTTCTGCAGCATACCATGAATATCTATTTGATAATGGAGAAATATTTAGTAGATCTACTGGGTCTGATAAGCCCTGCCCCGGCTAGTCACGCTAGCCCCACTCGCCTTCCAAGGAGTGGAGACGGGTATCATATCGTCCTGAGGTTTTCTTATTGCTCGGAAAAGGCATGAGGGGATGCAGTTTCATTTAGTCAAGTAATGGGTACATGGCTCTATTGGGTTAATACTAATCATGGACTAGCTATCCAAGGATATATTAATTGCTTTGGGATCTGTATCCCGCTTTCAGTTAGGTCAGGCTGAGACCAATCGGTTAACTTACGATTTTGATAAATGATTATCCAATTGTTTCATTTAAACTATGTGAACTCACCAACCTCATGTTGACGCATTTTAGCATGTTTATTCTCAGGACCTTAGGAGCACGCTAAGGAGCATGCTTAGGGAATCATGGTTCATTTCTAAATCTTGCATATGTCTGTTAAACTATTTTTTCATTAAGCGCTTCGGGCGCGAGACAGTTAAACTATTTAAGTTATGATTTACGCTCCCACTAACATTAAAAACTTGTTAAACTTTTGGACTGTAAAACTTGGGTTTTCAAATATTTAAACTTGCATATAGTATGTTAGGTGTGTCTGGTGACTCCGATCCTGGCATGTCACGTCTCCATTTGCGGTGATACTCTTTGGATGGAATTTGAGGGTATGACAATAGGTCTTGGGTTTCAGAGAAAGCCGATTCAGATTCTCTCCGGGTATTATGTCTCGAAGGTAAACCGGATGTGGGTCGCTACCCATCTAGTTTACCAGAACTTGATGCTTTGCCTTGATAAGAAGTCTGAAACTCCAGATCTATGTTATATGGGATTTGAAGGTATATATGTTGCACCCATTACTTAAATGTGTTGTTTTGCTTTGTTAAGCTACCTGGAGTCTATGTCTCGCTGTTCAATTATTTATGAAGGTTCTAAATCCTCAAATGGTCTGTTGTCTGATGTGTAAAATAGCATGTTCACCATAGGAAACCAGTACTCTCTCAAAGTATCAAAGGTGTGATGGGTTAGCTTCGGTTCACTCTATTTATAAACACCAGTGGTGATTTGAGGGTGCACTGGGAGTAGGACCGAGAATGGTGTGTGTATGTGTGTAGGTATGTCTCTCATCCTTGATTATATTGAAATCCATTTTCCTTTGTCGCCATTCCTAACCTAACCCCTGCGGCCAGGTAAAGATTTGGCACCGTTGTAATTAATTCAGTAATCAATAATATATTCATACCCTTGGTAAAATCATTTATCGTGTTTCTATGTTGGTCTCTAAAGTCAAAAAGTATTGGTTATTGATAAAACTTTATTTAACTGCCCTTTTCTTTAAAAGTAATAAGTCTCTTCTAAGTTAAGGACGGAACTCACTAAAGTAAGGGAGACTGTAACATTTGCATTTACCCGGTTATAAAACCCGGCCCATTGTGAATTTTCACTTTTTTCCCGATTTGCGAATTATTAATTACCGGGGGAATTTTCGGGTATAGCCCAAATATTGTTTTTATATGATTCATAATTGTATTTCAAAATAAAATACTTAACTAGAATCATTTGGATTCAAATTGGATCCCTTGAATTGAAAATAAAGCAATTTCTGATTTTTACGCGATTTTGGTATGCGATTAGTCGTTTAGCAGGAATCTCGTACTTGGGTATTGTATGTCAAAATAGGAATAATTAAGAGTCTAATAATCACAAATCATGTCACGAGTTATCACACACTTAATCGAGTCACGAAATGTTGGTGAATAGCCCAAAATCGATACGTAGGTCAATTTGCCCAAAAATGCGTTATGTTTGATTAACTGTTTGATCATAATTTAATATATGGCATGTTTATATTAAAATTTATTGGCTTGAATGTGGTTGATATGATAGGAGATGAAAAATGGTAAAAAAACATAAAAAACAGGACTCGATAGCATCAAAAAATGAAGAAACTGGAGCGAAAATGGAGAAACCGGACAAGTTTATTTTTTCAGGGGGGGGGGGGATTCTAGCGTATGGCTTAGAATAGTTATTATTCCAAGAGATATGCTTGATCCTGGTTTTTCTAAAAACCCATATATTTCAAATGTTTAAGCCATATTAGCCCATGCTCCTCATTTCTCACCTCCTATACACCCAAAATGGCCAAAAGCCCAAGATTTGATCCCTTCTCATTTCAATTCAACTTTGGAAGCTTGGAGATTGAAGATCAAAGCTTGGATAATCCTTTTTCATCTCATTTCTTTAGTTTTTTGGTTTTCTAGTAAGTCCTCCCTTTTATCTTGCATGGTCAATATATGAGTTTTTGATGCATTTAGGTTAGATCTAAGCCCTACGTGATGTTAGATACTAGATTAAATGATTTCAAGATTTTATTTTTATGTTTTAAAATGGCTACATCTACATTATACATGGTCTCTAGAGTTAAATCTATGTATTTGATCATCAAGACTTGATTTTTATGTTTCAAAATGGTTAGATCTACACTATGTATGCTCTTTGGGGTTAGATCCATTTATTTGATCATCAAGCTTAGATTTTTATGAAATAAAATGTCAAGATCTATGCCATTCATTCTATTTAGGGATAGATCTACGAATTTCATCATCATGTTGGGAACTTATGATGTAATATGACTAGATCCATGCCATGTATGTTCCCCCATGATTATATCTATTAATTTAATGATGTAATATGACTAGATCCATGCCATGTATGGTTAGATCTATTAATTTTATGATGTAATATGACTAGATCCATACCATGTATGATTAAATCTATTAATTTCATGATATAATATTGTAAGGGAATAATTTGTGGCTTGTGTATTAAATCACCTATTGGCGGACAATTTTGAAGGCCCATGTGTTAGAATAGGTGAAAATTAGTTGGGTTATGGGTATATTGGGTCATTGGGGTCATTTTAGACATGTTTGGGCTCAATTTAAAAGAGTTTAGAGGGAGTTTAGTGGGCCTGAGTGGTCAAATCCGGGAATTGACTGTTAATTAGGGTTTTTAGGTTGTCTATTTCTCCAAGTTGGAGAATCCCTATAAAAGGGAAGCCCTCCCCACTTTATTAGGTTGTTGTTTTTGGTGTTTTTGCTAGTAGGGTGATTCACGAAATTCTCTTTAGAGAATTTCAACTTGTGTGTTGCAACCAAGGGTGTTTAATCAAGTTTTCTCTTTAATCGGTTTGTCTTTCCTAGTCTTTTCATATATTATTTGCATTGTTAATTCGTGTTCTTGAATCATCCATTGACACCGGATTCTGCACGGTGTTTGTGGTTGTGATATCGCGTTTGGATCGTTTTCGGGACTTACAATTGGTATCAGAGCCAAGAAACGCAAGGTTTCGAGGCTCTCGCTATATCCGATTCAAGTGTTTGGCAACTAACAGTTTGAGCTTTTGCGGTGATTTTCAGCATTTAGCACGATTCAGAAGTCTTTTGCAGGTTTAAACTCAAAAAACAGAAGCTTTCGAGACCATTTGTTCGTGAATCAGAGACTTTTCGAGCCAAGTGAGACTTTTCGATCAGGCTTTCTGGTCGAAAACCCTTTTCTGTCGCTTTCCTGTGATCGAGAAAGACCCCTCTTGTCTTTTCGATCAGTTGTCTCCAGTCGGAAAGTCCCTTTTTGAGGCTTTTCGATCAGCCAATCAGCTTTTCGATCAACCAACCAAATTTTCGATCAGATACTTTTTCACCAGTCATAGGCTTTTCGATCGAGCCAAAACTCTGCCCGATCAAAAAGTCCACTTTTCGATCAAAAAGGTCACTTTTCGATCAAAAAGTCCACTTTTCGATCAAAAAGTCCACTTTTCGATCAAAAGGTCCACTTTTCGATCAAAAGGTCCACTTTTCGATCAAAAGGTCCACTTTTCGATCAAACAGTCCACTTTTCGATCAAAAAGTCATCTTTTCGATCAAAAAGTCATCTTTTCGATCAAAAAGTCATCTTTTCGATCAAAAAGTCATATTTTCGATCAAAAAGTCCACTTTTCGATCAAGAAGTCCACTTTTAGATCAAAAGTCCACTTTTTGATCCATTCAGTTTTTTGATCGAAAATCCTCTTTTCGGTAATAATATATTAAAAAAAATAATAACAATAAAAAAAACCTCATTTACGAACCTGACTTTCCGATCCTGTTGAGACTTTTTGATCCACCATTTTCAATCCGATCTGATCAAATTAATTCCCTTGTTATTCAATCAAAGACTTTCATGGCATCCTTTCTACCAGGTAATTATGTATCTACCAGCAACAAAGAGGTATGCACTTGCTCTAGCTCTCACTGTCAAGATGTGTACAATTCTTATAAAGATTTTGAAAGCAAATTTCACTATGAATCCCTAAATTGTGAACGTGCCAATAGAGAGTCAAATAATTTTAAAGATCAACCTAGGGTAAATAGGGAAAAGTATGAAGATGCTAAGTTAGATGTCAAAAATCTTGACAATCAATTGAGTGACACTAGAGTCTTGCTAAGAGTTGCTAATACAAAAGTTGAAGAACTAACAAAAGAGGTAGAAGAATTAAGAGATCAACTTGCTAAATCTCAAAGTAAATTAGACTCTAATAATAAGATTCAATCAAAAATGCTGGAAGCAAGGTCTCTTTTCTGTGACTCTGATGTTAGGATGAAGTATGTTCAATAGAATTCAGGTCTAGGTTTTGGGGATGATAAGAAAGATGAGACATCAACACACACTGTGCCCATGCCCCACATGCATAAAATTATTTATGAGCATGAACCATCAAAGGGAACAATAGATTCTTTAGCTGACATTGACAAAAGACTTTCGGAATGTCCTATTAAAATTACTGCTCCTGTTTCTAACCATACTACTTCTTGTGCGGATCCAGAAAACAAAGAAGCAGGTTTAAAGGGGGAAAGTGTTGGCATTGAGAGTCAAAAGTTTCCTGACTTTAAAACTAAAATTTTTGCGTCAAATAAGTCTGAGTCTGAATTAAGCTTTGCTAAGTCTGATGTTTTTGACAAAACTTCTGTTTGTGGTGCTTTTAATTTCGGTGTTTGTGATCCTAAACTTTCCATACCTTTGAGGAAAATCAGGATTTTGAGAAAGAGTAAGGGACCACGAGTTGCTGGTCCTAAGCCTACTGATGCCAATTTGGTTGGTTTGAATGATTGTTTGAATGTGTGTGCTAATGTTTGTGATAATGTTAGTAATGTGCAGAATGGGCAGAATGTGCACGAGGCCAGAACACATGACTTTATCCCATATCCTGAGGTAAATTCTGTGTATGACCAATTTGTGCCAGTACAGCGAGAGTATGTGCTAAGAACTAGGCCCAATGGCAAAGTTATGTGGATCCACAAAAATTCCAAACCATCTTGGGTATCCACAGGGAAGAAATATTCCAAAGCTCCTGCATACCCAAAGAAACAGTCCTGCCACGTGTGTGGGAATCCTGGACATGTGGAAAGAAATTGTTTATATAGGCCATATGAACCCTACTACCCTAAAACTCGTTTGCAAAACTACCAAAGGCAATCATATGGTGGCACAAACCACAAACCTGGCCACAGAAAGGTAAATTCTCAGCCAAAGGTACCTACAGGCTCAAAGGTATCTAAAGTGACCAAAGAGTCTGCACCTTCACACCCTAAGGTGCAGAGACATGTACCTTCACAACCAAAGGTACATAAGGTGATGAAAAAGCCTGCACCTCCAATCCCCAAGGTGCAGAAGTGTGTACCCCTGCAACCAAAGGTACAGAAAGTTGACAAAAAGCCTAAGTCACCTCAACAACCAACCAAAACTGATTTCAAAGGCCATAAATTGAATAATTCTGTTAACAAATCTGTTGTTGTTGTAAAACCTATTTGGGTTCCCAAACATGATGGTCTTTCAGAAAATAATCAAGAGAGGTGGAATGTGAAAAAGGTGGTAAATCAGTGTTACCTACCTAAAGGGGTGTATAAAAAACACTCCAAACAATTTGATGAAGTTATAGATAATAAATCATACGTCTATCAAATTCCACCAAAAAGGGTTCAGGGTAAAGGGAAAGAGAACCATCAGCCCACGAATGTCATTTCCAATGATGGTCGTGTGAATTTTAATGAACTTACAAAGCCCACTCCAATGCCCAACAAAAGCAAGAAACCCAAAACAAAGGTTCCCACTACCCCAATTCCCAATCTTTCAAAGAGAATGTGCTTAAAAGAAATAACTTTTAATGATTTTGCAGGTATACCCAGAACAACAATGGCCTGGGTACTTATGGCTAACTAATGTCTCAATGTGTGCAGGAACAGTCAAGGAGGTCTTTCATTAACATTTCTTTGTTTCTGATAGTGATTCTTCCAGGCACAGGAAGGAGGCATCTCTTCACTACATGACATGCATATTTTCAATGGAGAGTTGTTCTCCTTTTAAAAGGTAAAAGTGTTTATATCAGCAAGGTACTGTCTGGATTGATTGTTTCTTGACTGGGTATGGTTCTGCATAAAACAAAACCCTATTTCTGAAAAATCTCAAATGATAAACTTTGAAGGTTAGCTTGGCCAATTTTGTATTATAGTGTGTTAGTGTGGTTTTAAAAAAAAATCAAAAACAAAAGAAAAAGAAAGATGTGTGTTGTTATTAAAAAAATCAAAAAGCAAGGGGAAGAATAGAAAAGATGAAAAAGTTGACCCCTCAAAAATTGTGCTTTTTAATTTTTAATCTTTTGTTTGTGTGTTTGAGAAGGCGGGAAGTGAAATAAATTTCCGTTTTGAAGATGGCTGACACGCGTAAGGCAGATGTGAAAGACATGATCCATGGTGATATGCTGGTAGGCTCGGCTCTTAAATCTGAAAAGGTATGCGTTACACATTTAAAGATAACGTATGGCAGTTTGTTGGGTAACAGCACTTAGGTTAATTGCATTTCTATTTGACTGCATGTTTAAGTTCCCGATACACACGCTTGTCTCCAAGAGTGTGAAATTGAGCTCAAAAAGTCGGTGTCCCCTCTGCTTTGCGTGAGCAATGACCTGGGGATGCTTCGCGTGTATGTAAGGCTCTCCTCTGCTTTGCGTGAGCAATGACCTGGAGTTGTTCATACATACGTGCTTCTAGATCATCAATAAAAAAATAAAAATAAAAATTATAAATAATATACACCCAAAAGATGCCAAAAAGCACATCAAAAGAGACCCTCAAGAGTCCAAAACCCTCAGCCTTTGTCACTGATGAGAGCATTATTAAAAATGTTTCAAAAATTCAGTTGACTTTGTATATTATACCCAAAAATCTATCTGATCTATTCTTTCTCTTCTCAACCAAGTCTCGAGCTCAGTTTCAAACTTCTGATTCAGGTTGTGAAAATATGTGGTAGGGAATTTATATGCTTGATAGTGTGTAATAACATGTACCTAGGATTTGTTGAAACCCACTTGCTGTTCATAATTAATGCACCAATAAAAGATAATAAAGTGACAAACAACCTGATTAAGAAAAGGGTTAGAGTTTAAAGTGGATCAGTATATTGGCAATCACCTGGACGTGGTCGAGTAACAGAAGCTGAAAAGGGTTCCTTGGTCAGATTCATACGGTTTGATCCCAAATAAAACCTTCTCGTTTAGAAATTTGGTATGTTTGTTTTATTTTTATTTTTCTTTTGAGTCATCTTAAGTTTTATTGTTTATTTTTCAACCATGGCCAGGTTAATTTAAAGGTTTTAATAAGTTTTATGGGTTTTATGCAAGAATGTTTCACTCCTCCAAAATCTCAAGGGGAGATAATGCGAAGAGTCCTCGGGTTCAGGGGAAGTATTTATAGGAAACCCGTAACCTATGTTAGGGTTTTTGGTTAAATAAGGCTAACCCGATAACCAGTCATCATTGTCTGGTTAGTGTTTGTTCCATGTTGTTCATGACAGGTTAAATGAGATGTCATGGAGAAGAAAGTCAAAGACTCAGTTGGCAAAAGCACTGATGCTGCTTCTGATGATGTTGAAGAACCAGCCGGAAAAAGGGCTTACCCTATGTTCAGGGGAAGTTTGTTGGTTCAAGAAAAGCTTCCAAAGATTTGAGAAGATACCGTTCATGAGTTGAGGGGAAGCTAAATGCAGATAGTTCAAGAGTTACAATCAAGTGTGACAAGATAGAGGTTTTTAAAATTTATCCTCTGAAGTTCAAAGTCAAGTCAAGACAGTTACCATTCATTCAGCAAGGATTCAAAGTTTTCAAGTAGGAGAAAGTATTTGAGAATCCTCCTCTCATTACTTGTTCATCCTTAGAAGTTCGAGCTGATGCTGTTTGAGAAATCACTCCCCAAAGTCATTTGTTGTTGCCCAATGAAGATTGCTATAGAAAAGAATCTTCACAAACCCATGCTCAAGCCAAGGAGAAGACTGCAAGTCTGACGATTGAAAGTAGAAGACATTTAATAGCACGAGCCAAGGGGAAGATTGTAAGGGAATAATTTGTGGCTTGTGTATTAAATCACCTATTGGCGGACAATTTTGAAGGCCTATGTGTTAGAATAGGTGAAAATTAGTTGGGTTATGGGTATATCGGGTCATTGGGCCATTTTAGACATGTTTGGGCTCATTTTAAAAGAGTTTAGAGGGAGTTTAGTGGGCCTGAGTGGTCAAATCCGGGAATTGACTATTAATTAGGGTTTTTAGGTTGTCTTGTTCTCCAAGTTGGAGAATCCCTATAAAAGGGAAGCCCTCCCCACTTTATTAGGTTGCTGTTTTTGGTGTTTTTGCTAGTAGGTGATTCACGAAATTCTCTTTAGAGAATTTCAACTTGTGTGTTGCAACCAAGGGTGTTTAATCAAGTTTTCTCTTTAATCGGTTTGTCTTTCCTAATGTTTTCATATATTATTTGCATTGTTAATTCGTGTCTTGAATCATCCATTGACACCGGATTCCGCACGGTGTTTGTGGTTATGATATCGCGTTTGGATCGTTTTCGGGACTTACAAATATGACTAGATTTAGGACTTGCATGATAGATCTAGGGTTACCTTGTTAAATTGGTATGAAATATGTGCAAGATGATTATGTTGCCTTCCATGATGATATATGTATAACTAGGACTTCATGATTATACCTTTAGCCTTAGGATTGACCCCATTTATTATAACGTATGTGTCACCTCATCAAATCACCAACGAGTCGTGGAGTCGGTTGTGTTGTGAAATTAAATCATTTATTTACTTATTTATTTATTTTCTCTATCTCATCTAGTCGTCAAGGTCATGTTCGGGTCTAACCGTCTGGTTTCATGTTGTCCTTGTTTATTCATATCTCCTTAATCAGGTGAGTGTTCATAGCCCCTCTTTCTTTTAAACATTTTGGGGTGCAACATGTATCGTATTCAAAACTCATACTCAATTTACTTTACTCGAAAACTACATGTGAACTCTATGTTGTTATGTCTGCTCTTGTATGTGAACTTGTGTGGTTATATGTGCTATCTTGTGCTCATGCTCATACTCATACTTGTGTGACATTAACTGTAATAAGTCGGGGTTTGAATGAAAGATCTATCGGTGTGACAACCCACCTGACTTGACCGGTGTTTGGCATTGGGTGATTGGTAACCTTATTGTAAGGGTTGGCTCATACACCCTTATTTTCTCTATCTCTTATCAAGTTTATCGTACTCGATTGCACTTAACTCATGGATCGCATGCTTTTAAACTATTGTAGTATATTAAAACTATGCTTACTCACCAACTACTTGTAGTTGAATCTTATGTTGCACATGTTTCACGTTTTACTGTTTGATATCGATGATCTCGTTAATGAAATGTTAGGATGCATATGGACTTAGAGAGACCTAAATTAATCAAGTTAATTTTCTATTCATTGATGTTTTGTATTAGATTATTATGTAATATTTTAATTCTTTGAAATGGGTTGATTAAGAGTATCGCAAATTTAATTAGTGTTGTGTGCATCCGTACAATCATCGTGTCCTGACATATTCTATCGTTGGTTGGGGTGTGACAGATTGGCATCAGGAAACGGCTATAGGGATCTAGGTTATTAGAAATGGTTTGACCTAGACTTATAACTTTGGTGTCCTGCATGAGTACCTCATGCGTTGTATACCTATATTATTACTATGTCTATTACATGCTTCTTGATCTGCCTATTCCTATCCTCTTCTCACCATTTGATGTTTAGCACACACTCATACACAAATCATTTGAGGCTTCCTAGGCACTTTCCTTAGAAATGGTGCCTTACGTACCATTTAGGAAATTTATTTTCTCGATTTCATAATCTTATCAGAGTTAAGGTTTTAGCGGTAGACATGTAGTAACTGGAAGGGTGGAAGCACTGATATTTGGGGTCTCTATCAAGAAAAGCGCTGCATATAAATCCAAATTAACGCACATGAACGCTTACCTGGGACGCCACGACGAGAGTACCAAAACCTATTAGGCCAAACATGTCAATTAATGTTAGAACAGTAAATAATTCTGATTAGTCACGGTTGTAGTTTCCCAGTGGGGAGATGAGGGCCATTCCGAAGTGCTTTTACAAAAATTGCTCGATTTCGTGTTTAGTGCGTTATTATGTTTCATGATGATTTATTGATTTAATGATTTTTGATAAATATCGGTATCCTATGATTTATTTTAATCTGTCATGACGCTCTGATTCGATATATTACCTTTTGACGGTTCCTGGTAATCCGATTTGATTTATTTCATTTTCACGCCTCATAATACTCAGATTCGGGTATTCTATATGATGTATGTCTCTGTATTTGTCTCAAATCGGTCATTCGCCATGTCTTTTCTCTTGATTGGTTTCTCCCTTTTCTCGGTTTGTGTCACATCAATCTTTGCAGTGACTGCAAAGTGACCCTTATTACTTGCGCAGTTAAGGAGCCTGACCTCGGGTTTCACCTTTTTGTGCAAATCATGCAAGTGTCATCATCTCTCGAATCGGGATTTGGCTATGCCAAAACTATAGCTGCTCTGGCCATCTCGTGAGCACTCGTCACTAGCCAGCTCGAGCTCGGCCTTAGTCGGTCCAATCTAGGGCACCAATGCCTGTTCAACTCACTATGGTGCATCTCTTGTTTCCCCTGCGTTTGTTTGTTATCATTGTGGAAACCTTGGTCATTTTTTCTCATGCATACCCCTGTTAGTCATCGTTAACACCCTTGTCAATGGCTATGCTAACCTCGGTACCTTTGCTAGAGCTTCCTATCCGTATGCTGTTTGAAGAACCTTATGTTAATGTCCATTGATCGTTGGGATTTTGGCAATCAATTATTTTCCTTATGTTGGTGTTTAAGGCTTTATCCATTTATGTCGTTCATGCTCTAATGTTTCTAATCATGTGTTATCTCTTAAAATCTGAATCATTCCACTCTCATGTCATCTATAACGTCGTGTTTATTTTGGGTAAGTGCTCATTGATGGGTTCACGAGTTTACAAGTTGCAAGGTTACATGATTACATGCATACGTGGTAACAAATGGGCACATTAGCGGGTCTACAAGCTTATCTGCACATGACTGTCCGTTTTAATGAAAATTTCCAAGCAGTCCATTTTAAATGTTTTTGGTTTTATTCTTGCTCGTGTATTTTCAAGGGGTGCGTGTCTAGGAGTCTATTTGTTTGAAAATTTGTGAACTTGAATGTCCACATTTTAAGGGATTGCATGTGTACGAGTTCACAACTTTACGACCTATTGAGTAGATAACTTTACACGCGTACCACTCCTGAGAACCGCTCTCTTCCACGAGATCCATCCTTGATTTTAAAGCTCGAAGCTCATATTATCCAATCAAAAGATTCTAGATGAAAGTTGGTTGCTTAACCTCATGACCCGATTATTGTTAGCGTAATAGTCAGATCATGAAATCGATTCTCGCCACCTAACGCCCAGGATTCCTTCGGTGTGATCTCAACGGTCGGTTCATGAATCTAACCATGGACCAGATTCCGACCTTCAGGTCATGGTGTTGATTCTTGGTTTTTACTCTTAGTTGATACGTGACCCTGATTTTGTTTGATCATGGATCAGTCGTTAATTACCCTATTTTTGGTTACGTTAGTTATTCAATTATTAATCTATTTTGTCTTTGCATCATTGCATGTATCATTCGACTCTTAATCTATGATTTCATTTGTGTAGTTCTCTGTGTGTTTGTTATCGGTGATACTCATTATTCGATTTATTTTTCATCTCATGCTTTTCGATTTAGTTTTCATCTCATGCTTTTCGATTTATTTTTCATCTCATGCTTTTCAATTCATTTTATTGAATTCATGTATTTCGAGTCATGCTTTTCGATTCATGTTACTGTATTCATGTATTTTGAGTCGTGTTATATGATTCATGTTATCTTGTTCATGTATTTCGAGTCGTGTTATTCGATTCTTGTTATCAGGTTCACGTATTTCGAGTCATGCTTTTCGATTTATGTTATCGGATTCATGTATTTCGAGTCATGTTATTCGATTCATGTTATTGGGTTCATGCATTTCATTTCATGCTTTTCGATTCATGGTATCGATTTCATACATTCGAGTCATGCCTTTCGGTTCATGCTATAGTTTCATGTATTCGAGTCATGCTTTTCGGTTCATGTTATCGATTTCATGCATTTCGAGTCATGCCTTTCTATTCATGCTACCGAGTTTATGTACTCGAGTCATGCTTTTTCGTCCATGTTATCGGGTTCATGCATTTTGATTCATGCCTTTTGGTTCATGTTTTCTGGTTCATGCATTACGAGTCGGGCTTTTCGGTTCACGTTATCGGATTCATGTACTTTAAGACATGTTGCTCATTTCATGACATCAGATTTGTGTATTTCAAATCATGATATTCAGTTCATGTCATCGAATTCAAGTACTCGGAATCATGTTGCTCAATAAATGACGTTGGTTTTATATATCACGAATCACGCGGATCGTTACACGCCAGCGGGTGCATGTTATTCAAAATGAATTGTTTGTTTCATGCTTTTCATGACACTCAAACAGTGCTATTCGTGTCATGGTGTCCAATGTGGGGTATTTCCATTCGATTCGTGGTACCCTATCTATTTTGGTATTGATCTTTTGTTGGTTGTGATCTATTTGTTCACGCTTTGATTTTTATCACTTTGAATTACAGTTGTATACCATTAATTCAAGCGTTAATCATTGTTATACTATTTCTGAAACAGATACTCATACGTGCTAGCTTAGCATACGATCGAAATTGGTCGTGGGTATAGGTCTTGGTTTTCAGCGAGCCATTCGGATTCTGTCAGGGTATTGTGTCTCGGAAGTAAACCGGATGTGGGTCGCTACCCATCCAGTTCATCAGAACTTGACGCTTTTCCTTGATAAGAAGTCCGAAACTCAGATCTTAGATTATCATTGTTTATTTTGGTTTATCTTGTGTAATGATCTACGTAAATCTATGTTATATGGGATTTGAAGGTATATATGTTGCACCCATTACTCACCTGTGTCTTTTGACACCCCCCCCCCCCCAGTTTGTTCCTTAAGTAAACGAGACTATGGCCTTCTATCTTTGATTAATCTTTTGGTTAGTCATATTGTGTACATCAGATCTATTGCTCACCTTCTGTCCATAACCATTAAGTTTTGTTTTGTCGAGCTAACTGGAGTCTATGTCTCACTATTACAATTTTTGATGATGGTTCTAAAAGCTCAAATGGTATGTTGTCTGATGTGTAAAATAGTATGTTCTCGTAGGCAATTAGACTCCCTCGAAGTATCAAAGGTGTGGTGGGTTAGCTACGGTACACCCTATATAAACACCAATGGTGCTTTTAGGGTGCATTGGGAGTCGGATCGAGAATGGTACATGTGTGCTTATATTGCAGTCCATTTTCCTTTTTCGCCATTCCTTACCTAACCCTTGCGTTAAGGTAAAGATTTGGCACCTTAGTAATTAATTCAGTAATCGAGAATATAAAGACATGGAGCGATGAATCGTTTGCTAATCTAGCAATATCGAGATAGAGATGA
Source organism: Deinandra increscens subsp. villosa (assembly GCA_039602395.1). Lineage (NCBI taxonomy): Eukaryota > Viridiplantae > Streptophyta > Magnoliopsida > Asterales > Asteraceae > Deinandra > Deinandra increscens. The sequence goes on along the minus strand of JBCNJP010000027.1, from coordinate 89,815,386 downwards.
GATCAAAAGTAAATACAAATGAGATTTGTATAGATTGAAGCTTGAGAGAATTACACACAGACACACACACAAAATTTGAGATATTACCAAGAAGTTCTCTCCTCTCTAAACATGTCAACCTATTTATAGGTGACATATACTAAGCTGCGTACCATCCAATGTACCAATGGTACGGGCCTACCATTTGGTACGGCGGACCAACTGGTACGCTGCCCCTAAGACTCGCACATATGCTCTTACATAGATACAATACACGAGACACATCGTAGCATAGGAATATGCTCTAACATCCTACCCTCGGTAAAATCTCTTATGTTGTTTCTATGTTGGTCTCTAATGCCAAAATGTGTTGGTTATTAATAAAACTCTTTTTAACTGTCCTTTTTATTTAAAATTAATAAGTCTCTTCTAATTTCAAGACAAAATTCCCTAAAGTAAGGGAGACTGTAACATTTTCATTTTACCCAGTTATAAAACCCGACCCATTTTAAAATTTCACGTTCTTCCCGATTTGCGGATTATTAAGTACCGGTAGAATTTTTTGGGCTTTTATAACCCAAATAATATTTTTAAATGATTCATAATTGGTACGTCGGTTGAATGTCGTGGTACATTGGATGAACTGCTGGTACGCTGGATGAAGTGCTGGTACACTGAATGTTACGCTGCTGGTACGCTAGGAAATCTTCATCGTTGGTCCGAAGCAGTTACGCTGTACCATTTGGTCCGTTGATTGGTACGTAAGGCAATCTTCAACGGTGGTACGTTACTGTTCACTGTGATACACTGAGTTAACTGGTACGCCACTAAGATGGTACGCTGAGATTTTTGGTACGTTGAAGAATTTGGTTTTGTCAAAGCTTTGGTACGCTGGTTTTCTTGGTCCGTTGATTGGTACGGTGGCAGAAAAAGTGGTGTTCACTAAAACCGGTGTAACTTGAGTTCCGTTAAGAGTTACGGAAGCTAATACCAGCAAAAACGACCGTCTCAATGAGATCTACACTTTTACATGCTTGACGAATAGTACCCTCCGGTTTGACCTCCAAAATCCATTTCTAAGACCTCCGTTTTTGCATCCAAAGTTTTAGATATCAAAAGTTTATCACAAGATGTCTGATTTCCAAGGGTTTGCGGTCATGCAAAACACAGTACAAGCTATGCTTAACTTTGATAAAGAAATTGAAACATGCCAGAAAGTTCCCAAGTTGCTGAAATTGGAAGATTATCACAATTGGAAACAAAGATTTTCTGCTTACATTAGCACAAATGATAACGGTTTATGGATTCCAATTCGAAAGCTCTTTATGCATCCAACCGATCAAGGAGATTTTAAGGAAATTCACAATTTTGATGCTGCTCAAAGAAAAAGCTATGAGCTTGAGCAAAAGGTGTATGGTTATCTTACGATGGCTTTACCTACTGAATTGCTACATCAATTTAGTACTTGCAGGAAAAGTAAGCAGTTATGGGATGCTTTGTTTGCAAGATGCGAAGGAAATGATCAATACAAAAATAGTAGATGAAAATTGGTGAATAAAGAATTTAAAAACTTTCAACACTATGAGAAAGAAAACATCATTGCTCTTGTATCCAGATTTTCACATCTAATCAATGAAATGAAAGTGGTTAACATTGAGAAAACCGAGGAGGAATTGAAAGAGAAACTGATGGAAGCATTACCAGAAAAGTGGGAGAATTATGTGTTGTTACTTAATCATGAAAAAGAGTATTCTGCATTATCTTTTCATGATTTAACAGGAAAGCTTCATGCGAGAGAAATAGAAATTATGACTTCACATAAATCAACTGCTCAACTACAAAATCCTGAGTTGTATCATGGTCAAAATTCTACAAGTATCAATGCAAAATCTAAATCATTTGGTTTTGATTCATAAAATCCAGCTCCAACAGCATTTGTTGCTAGCCAAGGATCAGGAAATTCTGAAAATTCATCAAGAGGGTGTAATTTCACTATTGCAAATCATTCAAGTCAGAATTCATTTTCTGCAAAAACACCTGATGAACATTTGGCGTTGATTTCTGCATTGTTATCTTCATAATATGGGTTGTTGAATGGTGGTTTGCCAACTACTAATCTGATTGAAGAAGATTTTGATCAGATCGATCCAGATAATCTTGAACAAATTGATATCAATTGGCAACTTGCTACGCTAGCCCAAAGAGCTAAATGGTTCAGGAAGAAAACATGATTCAAAAGTTTAAATCTAGATGGGAAAGTTGGATTAGACAAGTCAAAGGTAAAGTGTTTCAAATGTTTTAATTTTAGACATTTTGCTCGTGAATGTTCAAAGTTAAATGCTTCTTCATCAAAGTCTCTAACAAATAATTTAGAGTCAAAGGCATTAGTTTCACAATCTAATCAAGGATATGACTAGTCAGACGATATTGAACATTTTAAAAGTCCTATTGCTTTAACTGCACTTCCTAATAAACCTACGGGTTCATTTAACGATGAGTTAGCTGAAATGCAACATGCATTTGTGGTTCAAATTTATCAGAGTGATTCTGATTCTGAAATAAGTGGTTATGAATCTGTTTGTGAGTTTTGTTCTCAAAAAGACAAGAAGATTCAAGGATTGATAAAAGAAAATAAGTTGTTGGTTGCTGAAATAAAAGGAAGATAGAAAAATTGATAGGTGAATAGAAAAAGTTAAAAGGTGTAATTCAAGAATTGTCATCTCAAAAAGAAAAGCTACAGTGTGTTGAAAAAGATCTTGAGCAAAATCTTACAAAGTTGTTTGAAGAAAAGGACGGGTTAGTTAAAAAAGTTGAAAAATGGAAGGCTGAAGCTGAGGATGCTGCAACATCATAAGCTGGAAATTCAATGCAACTATTCATGCCTTTATGATCAAAAGGAGAGGGGGCAGCATCTCATATATACACAAACGTGATAGCTTAAAGACCTTGCCCAGATGGGATCTGAGGAGGTTGGCAGAGCTCCCCCTTATTGATGAAGACCAAAGTGGAAGGGCAATAAATTTGAAGATGATGCTGCAACAGGCTGCGAAAGACGACTTTGTGTCCTTTGGATATATGAAAGGTGAAAGGAAGAAGTCAAGGACTGAAATTGATGAAACGACTGGAAAGCCCAAAGTCTACCTGAAGTTCAAACCAGCTAAAACAATGAACAGGGTCAGAATTCCAGATCAACAACTTTCAAGGCTGCAGTTATTCAAGAAATGGTTTTATGATAATCAAACCGGTGAGGCAGTTATCAGAATTGGAGAAGATGTTGAGATTAGATTGTTCGACCCGATGGAAGTCTTTTCATTTAGCAACGACGATCTGAAGACCTTGTGCGAGAATCCAATTAGATGTGGGGCAGGAGATGACACAGCTGAAGAGGCAAATCTGTTTATGAGAGTTGCCAACAAAGCCCGGGGGATTGTCAAAGAAATAAAGGATTTAGCACAGAAGGTAAGGGCTGATGAAGACAAAATGGAAGAAGATAGAGATTTGGCAAATCTGATGAACAAGACTTGGGGCAGAACTGGAGAATCATCTGAACAAGTTGACAAGCCTGCTGATGTCCCCGTTGCTAATGAGCCAACTGTTTTGGGGGAATCAGAGGCAGAGGTCCCCGTTGCTAACGAGCCAACTGTTTTGGGGGAATCAGAGACTACAGATTTGAACAAAGAGCCAAGCACGATTATAGTGGAGCTGAAGAATGAAGATCAAGAGGCTGAATCCCTCCCTAGGGGGAATATTGAAGATCAATGTAGGGAGGAATTCATAGTTTTGTTAAGTCTACTTGTTTAGATTAGCTTAATTGTAATTTTGGTATTTTGGTGGTTAGCGAAACTACCGAGCGAAACTGTTGTTTCGCTCGGTATCTAGATTAGTCGGTCTCAGTGACAGTTTCGCCTGGCCAGCGAAACTACCAGCGAAACTGTCTACTGATGTGTATAAATAGTAGCCTTAGTGCTCTCATTTGTAACTTTTGCAACATTCTCAACCCTAATACAGATTTCTGCATTTTTGGTAAGTTTAGTGACGGCTAGGAGCTTTCTATTACATCTTTGTAGCTTTTTGTTCATCTCTTATCATTCTTTTGGTTGATGTTGTGATTGTTCAATACTAGAAACCCATTTTAGCTATTGGAAATCATCATCTATTGTTGTTTGATTGGTTTTCTTCTCAAAACACCATCATTAGCACTGATTAAGATCAGTGAGGACCAACAGTTCTCTTCTTTTAAAGCTTCTTGTTGGGCATCGCGGATTCGATCCGGCAGTCCCGTGTGAATGGTAAGTTGCAGCGCTCGTACTCGTCGAGGCTTTTCGTACTCTTTTCGGCTTAAGGCATCAGCCACAACATTGGCTTTTCCCGGGTGATACTTAATCGCTAAGTCGTAATCATTTAGTAGCTCGACCCACCTTCGTTGTCGCATGTTGAGGTCCTTTTGTTCAAAGATGTGTTGCTAAGCTTTTGTGGTCGGTAAATATCGTGCACTTTGTTCCGTAGAGTTAATGTCTCCAAATCTTGAGTGCAAATATAACGGCTCCTAATTCCAAATCATGTGTTGTGTAATTCTTCTCATGAACCTTCAGTTGCCTGGACCCATAGGCAATCACTTTGTCTCGTTGCATCAACACGCAACCGAGTCCTTGATTGGATGCATCGCAGTAAACCACGAAGTCGTCTACCCCTTCGGGTAACGAGAGAATCGGAGCTGAACATAACATGTTCTTAAGAGTTTGAAACGCGTGTTCTTCTTTTTCACCCCATCTATATTGCACTCCTTTGTGCGTTAAATCTGTTAAGGGTTGAGCCAATTGCGAGAAACCCTTGATGAATCTTCGGTAATATCCGGCAAGTCCCAAAAACTGTCGGATTTCGGTCGGCGCTCTCGGAGTAGACCAATTCTTATTCTTGATAGCTTCCACTTTAGCTGGGTCGACATGAATTCCATTCTGATTAACAATGTGTCCAAGAAACTGGACTTCGCGAATCCAAAAGTCGCACTTTGAAAACTTGGCGTAAAGCTGTTCCTTGCGGAGTAATTCCAAGATAAGTCGTAGGTGACTCTCGTGTTCTTCCTTTGTCTTGGAGTAGATTAAAATATCGTCAATGAAAACTATCACAAACCATTCGAGGTACGGCTTGCACACCCGGTTCATCAGATCCATAAACACAGCAGGCGCATTAGTTAGTCCAAACGGCATAACTAAAAACTCGTAATGACCATACCGAGTTCTAAAAGCAGTCTTGGGGATATCCTCATCACGAACACGAAGTTGGTGATATCCAGACCGTAGATCAATCTTTGAATAGTAGCTCGAACCTTGCAGTTGGTCGAAAAGATCGTCGATTCGAGGAAGTGGATACCGATTCTTGATCGTAACCTTGTTAAGCTCTCGGTAGTCGATACACATTTGGAACGTTCCATCTTTCTTCTTAACAAACAATACCGGTGCTCCCCATGGAGACGAACTTGGACGAATAAATCCTTTGTCGAGTAACTCTTGAAGTTGTGCGGAGAGTTCGTTGAGTTCGCTTACCGCCAAATGGTACGGTGCGCGTGCAATCGGAGCCGCTCCGGGAGCTAAGTCTATTCCAAACTCGACTTGTCGAAATGGAGGCAAACCAGGCAGATCTTCAGGAAATACATCTTGGAAGTCGCGGACTATCAGGTAGTCGTTGATTCTACGCTCGGGAAGTGTCGTGTCGGTGACGGTTGCAAGGATCGCGAAGTGTCCTTTACGAAGGCACTTTTGAGCTTTAAGAAGCGAAATAATACCGGAGACTGTTCCACCTTTTTCACCTTGAACTGTTAACACTTCACCTTCTTCGAGTGGGATACGAACCACTTTTTCTTGACATATAATTTCAGCTCGGTTTTCAGATAACCAATCCATTCCTACTATGACATCAAAACTACCAATCGGGAAAGGCATAAGATCGATTCCTAACGTATGGCCAGCTAGTTCTAACTTACAGTCCTTAACTATCTGAGTTGTATCATGAAGTTTACCATTCGCTAACTCTACCACATACTTAGCATCTAAGTCAATCGGTTTAGCATTAATTAGCCTAGCAAACTTAGTGGAAATAAAACTTCTTTCAGCACCAGAATCAAACAATACAGTAGCGAAGTAACCATTAAGCATGAATTTACCGTTAATCACGTTGGCGTCGTTGCGAGCTTCTCCTTGACCCATAACGAAGGCACGACCTCTACCATTCCCACCATTATCGTTTCCACCATTACCGTTTCCACCATTACCATTCCCACTGTTACCATTTCCGTTGCCCGGGTTTCCACCGTTGCCATTGTTACCATTACCTTGTCTACGTAATTGCGGGCAATCTTTCCTCATGTGGCCTTGCGCACCACATTCATAACAGCCACGGGCTCCACTATTGTTGTTGTTCTGATTGTTTCCTTACCCGTTGCGGTTGTTTCCGTTTCCCCTGTTGTTGTTATTTCCTCCTTGCTTCTGACCGTTGTTGTTTAACCTTTGCAAGTTGGTCCAGTAGTTGTTGGCCTCATGCCCCGGTTTCCCACATCTTCCACACTCGAGGTACCTTTTCTACACATACCATTGTGGTGTTTCCCGCACTTGTTACAAAACGGGGCTTTACCCTTGTAGTTTCCATTCCCGCCTTGGCGGTTGTTACTTCCACTGTTGCTGCCATTGCTGAAATTGGACCTTGTGTTGTCAGGTCGCTTGTTCTGATATTGGGAGTTAGAGGATCTCCCAGATTGATTCCCAACAATTTGATTGTTCACA
>JBCNJP010000027.1:89696920-89808131 GCA_039602395.1 Deinandra increscens subsp. villosa | reverse complement strand
TGTGTTAAGATGATACATGAATATGTGGTACTTTATTTTATGTGTAATTGCTCAAAAAGTGCTAAATGCGTGTCATAAAGTTGTAAGTGTCACCATGAAAATATAGATATGACATGTTATTTAGTATCTAGCAAAATAAAAAACAATATATATATATATATATACATTATAAATTTTGGTAAAGAACCCCCCCCCCCCCCCATGTCCGAAATAAAAAAAAATGGTGACCCTTCCTCCAAGTTTGCTTCCTCACCAAGCTAGCATGAATTAGGAAAGGAGATTGATCATCCAAGTTTGCTTCCTCAATCTTCTCCCCTCTTTCTCCCTAATTCGTCCAAACTCTCTCCCCCTCTCAAAATTTTCGAAAATTCTGCCCTCTCCCATCTCTCTCTCTTTCTTCAACCCTTCTCTAGCAATCTTCATCTCTTGTTCTTGCTACGTGGATTGGGAGACTCTCAAGACTTGTTTGTTGTTGTTTTCTCTTCAATTGAAGACCCTAAAAACGTTTTCAAGTTGCTTTAAAGGTTAGTGCATTAACACTAGAGTCTAGCAAAGGAAATCCACATGAAATCATGTGGTTGTTGTGTGTTAAAAATTGTTTTCTTGCTATGTATTGTGTATTTCAAAATCTGGTAGATTCTTGTGTTAACTTTCTCGGGCCATAACTCGATCAATAATGGTCTAACGACCTTGATTTCTGAACCATAAGAAAGATGGAAGTCTTAGCTTTCTAACTAATACTCTTTTGCATGAAAAGACCTCCGTTTGGTCATCCAATTGTGCACCACAAGTTTGGTGCACGAAACTGTTGAAAATCTGAGTTTCTGTTTTGTGTTAAAATTTCGGATAGATAAACTTGCCTTAATAGAAAAAGTTAAAACGTGAAAAAGGTTGGGAAAATAATGAACTAGTGATCTGGAAAGTTTAGCAATTTAATTCAAAGTATTGGTCGAGTTATACGGTCGAGAATGAGGGTATGGGATGATGTTGACTGTTTCTGTTTGATAAATTAGACCAACTTTGGTATGGCATAACTCACTAACTTTGGATTGAAATAAAGTGATTCTTTTTCCCGAAGCTGTGTGTTAGTCTTATCTTTCAAATGCCACTGGCCTCACGTGAAAAGAACCCCGTTTGGTAACTCAATTTTCTGATACATGAAAGGTGTGCAAATCTGTCAAAAACTGGAGTAACAAACATATGTTAACTGTTTTGTTAAAATGCATAGCTTTTTATGAACAATTTATACAACCAAAGTTATTTGCTCCAAACTTAGTGTCTGTAAAATTTGGTGGTCTAACTCTCTAAAATGGTCGGGATATTATGGGACAAAGTTAGACCAAACATCCTATCTAAACTGTTTCACGTGAAAATCCTTGGCGACTTGTAAGAGTCATAACTTGTTCATTTCTCTCCCATTTGAGGTGATTAGTGAATTACATTTCAAATGCCTGTGGTTAGGGGGATTCTAATTCATGTGATAAGTCACTGACTTTGGGGGTACAAAGTCAGTACGGGATTGTCTTGAATATGTGATGATTGTTTGCATGTTTTTGCCATGTGACTTGTATGCTAGTTATGAACATAGGTCAATGCAGGAATTTAGGAAACTTAGGGTAGTCCAACTCTCTATTGACTTTCATTGACCAAGCCCCATTTATAGGACAAGTTAGGATTCCGCATGCTTCAACAACTTGTTCTATTTCGAATGTGCTTATGTGTTGGGTTAGTCTAAATCCCTAGTTTATGTTCTTTACATCAATACAAGTCCTAGGTCCCCACTTCATGGGAATGGCAAGACTGTAGGAGGTTGACCCATTGACCTCATACCGTACGGGTGTAGTAGCATGATACTAGGACACCAACTCTCGTATGAATTACATGAATTCAATTACACGTTCATATGCTTTACTACAATTGATCAACCATTGAGTCATGGGTCGGCACGTCGGTCAAAGTTAAATAGTCAAAGTCAAACTTGTTCTGTGATAGGTCATAGGCGACCTTATTTTCCACTGGTATACACGAAACGTTTTTGTTTTGTCCTCGAGACACGACTAACTCTTAGACCACACTCTTAGGTCTTACTCTCATTTCAAAATACGAAGCACTTGGCTCAAGTGCGGTTTCTTGTAGCAGCGCTCCCTAAGATGAGTTTCACGAACCGTTATGTCACATCCCATTTGGGTGTTGACACACACATTTCAGGGTTTACTCGATAACCTGCACAAACGCATGTTAAATACTGAGCACACATTATCATATGTCTCTAGAATAGCCTATCCATTTTAAGACCTTACACTCGGACCGTTAATAAAGTAAATTAGCATGGTGATATTTAGTAGTACAATGGGGTCTGACAAACCCCGCTTAGCGGGCACGGGATGCCCACCCAACTGGCGGTCGGACTGAGTTAATGTCAGCCAAAACTACCGTGTTCGGATAGACACGGGGAAAGGCAAAACGTGTAGGTTAATCCTGCATGCACTTAGTCAGTCTCGGTTGCAAACCTTCTCTAGACATGAACTTAGGTTAGCTACATACGATAGTTTCAGTATTGTAACACATTCTACGTATGAATATAATATATATAGTTATATATATATATATATATGCCGAGTATAACGGTATGTTATACAACTTATGTGAACTCAGCAGCGTTAGCTTACACTTGGTCTTACTTATCTTTTACAGGTCGCTAGACGAGGAGTTTTCTGTTGTTTGTACGTATTGCGGGCTTCATATTTGGCTTACGATTAAACATTTATTTTTGGGAGAAAACCTTAACATTTTTTTTGTTTAATTGTTTGAAATTATTTTTAAACGGTTGAGCGCGTGTTTTGCGCATTTATTTATTTCCGTTGCGTTACATTTAAAACCATGATTTTATTTCAAACATTAAATGCATATTTTTTATGTGGAATGTCTGTGTTGTTGCAATCATTGACTCGGGTCCTGGTATGGATCACACCCCATACGGTAAAACTCCGCAAGTGGTAATTTGGGGTGTGAAAATATTAGCCTAGAACTACCATGATCGGGAAAGACACGGGAAAGGCAAATCGCACAGGCTAAAACCTGTGACGCATTGTCAGCTTCGGTTGCGAACATTCAGGTGAACATATGCATAGGCTAGCTACCTAATGATATGGATATTACTTGTAACTTACGAATTGGTCTTTCATTATTCGTATATATTATCGGTCTACATAGTGAAGTGTAGACTGCTTTTGTGAACTCACCAGCTTTTGCTGACACTTGATTGTTGAATACTTTTTAGGACGCTAGGAGGATCTTAAAGGCACGGGCGTTGGCAATACTCATATTTTTGAAAGATTTTGGGAAATGCATTTCAAACACTTTCATTACTTAGTTTTGCAAAATAAAAACTCTGTAGACTTTTAAAAGCTTCTGCTGAATTTCAATGTAAACCCTGTTTTGTAAAATGCAATATAAGACCGATTTAACTTTCATTTATGCCTTGCTTGTAACTAAAGACTTGGATCCTGGGCTGGATCACACCCCACACGGTTATACTCCGTTAGTGGAAATTGGGGGTGTGACATTTGGGCTCAATTCGAAAGTGTTTATAGGGAGTTTAGTGGGCCTAGATGGTTAATTACGGGAATTAGATGTATATTAGTGTTTTTGGAGTTGCTTGTTGACCAAGCATGTCCATTCCTATAAATAGGACCCTAGTGCATCTTGTAAAGGGTTGGCCATTTTGGAAGAAACCAGAGAGGATAGAGAATTCGAAATTCTCTAAAGGTGTACCAGAAGATCGATTGTGATCGTGTGCATCTATTGATTCCAGGTTTTATCAATTTTACTATTGTGTTTATCGTTTTCTTTATCTCTCATCTTGAATCACTCGATTGTTTGGATTCCGCACTCTTAATCGAGGTTAGATATCGTGTTAGAACCGTTTTCGGGACTTACAATTGGTATAAGAGCCAAGAAACGCGAGTTTCGTGGCTCTCGCGATATCAGATTCAAGCTTTTTGGACTAATGGTTTGAGTTTTCCTTGTTTCTTTTCAGTCTTTAGCGCGAAATCGGAGTTTTTGTGCAGGTTTCAAGTGTTGCAGAAGCGAGAAGACCGTGCTCCATAATCTATTCGATCGAAACTTGTGGCTTTGACCCTCTTTAGATCGAAGAATATAGCTTTTTGATCTGAATTTGTACTTTTCGATCGACTTTTCGATTGTGAAGTACTTTTCGATCATCACCTTTGTTGATACATGGTTTCTGATCGTCATGTGAAGTATCGAATACAAGACGGATTGTGCATGTTTAGGTCTGGCCGAGCCTTGGCCGAACTCCAGGTTCGGACACAGCGAACCTTGTCTGAACAGGAGGTTCGGACCAGCGGGATTACATGTGTATAAATAGCTGCCTTGTAATAGAGTTTGTAACTTCTTGGTCATATCTTCTAAGTGTCTCTGTGTAAACTCTCTCTGGTTAATACAAAGTTTGTTTGTATTTACTCTTGTGTTTCAATCGTATTACATTGATTTCGTTACGACTAAGTACACGATCTACACACTCACGCATTTTCAAGTGGTATCAGAGCATTTGGTTTGCTCTACTGGTCGGAAATCATTGTTTTTCAGAGTTTTGAGTTAAAATTCACATTTTTGCAAAAATGAGTATCGGTTTTGAGTTTGTTTGATCATCTCAAGTGTGCTTCTCGTCAAAAATATGTTTCTAGATTGTTTCTATCGAGTTTACTTGAATTTCTGTCGAAAATTACAGTAAAAAATGCTGAAAATTGAGAAACTGGTGTCGAATGAGCTTGGTTTCGTCTGAGGTTCGGACAACTTCGGAGTAACCACTCCGAACATGAGGTTCGGACGGAGTTCCGTCCTTCTATTGGTTCGGTGAGAGTTCGGTTAGGTTCGGAGGTAGTTCCGTCCAAGTTCGGACAGTGTTCGGTCATCTTTCAATACAAGTTCGGTCCAGTTCTGTTTGTTCTTCCGAAGTTCAGGTTTGGAAGGAGTTCAGTCGAATTTAAGTTCGGAGCTGGTTCGGACGCAGTTCGTAGGAGGTTCGGCAGAGGTTCGGAGTGAACAGTAGCCAGTTTTTTCAAAATGTCTGATTTTCAAGCGTTCGCAGCTATTCAGAATTTGGTTCAAGCTACGATGCAAACGATGATAAACTATGATAATGAAATCGGAACAAGTCAGAAAGTTCCTAAATTGCTCAAATCGGAAGATTATCATAGTTAGGTTACACGATTTGAAGTGTATGTTTCTGCAAATGATATTGATATGTGGTTGTCATATTCTGATCAATATGATTATCCTAAAGGTGAAGATGGGGAACCAATTCTTCAAAGGAAGCTTTCAGATGAACAAAATAAAGTGTATCAAGCCGAGAAGAAGGCATATGGTACTTTAACAATGCCATTGCCTACAGAGTTATTACATCAATTCTCAAGTAACTACACAGCAAAGAGTTTGTGGGTTGTGGGATGCTTTAGAAAAGCGATGGGAAGGCAATGACCAATATAAGAAAAGTAGACAAAAGGTGTTGAAGAAGGAATTTGATAGTTTCAAGCATTATCAAAATGAATCGTTTCCAAATCTGATCGCAAGATTTGCTCATTCAATGAGTGAAATGAAGTTGGTGAATCTTACAAAAGAAGAAGCTGATAAGAAAGAAAAGATTTTGGAAGCTTTACCAGATAAATGGGAAAATTAAGTGATGATGGTCACTCATGATAAAGAATATCCAAAATTGTCATTTAATGATTTGATTCATAGAATCCAAGCAATGGATATGGAGTTAAAGGTGAATAAGTCACTTCCTGAGCAAGTTCAAAATCCTGCAGTGTATTATGGTAACAATGATTCAACTATAAATGCTGGGAAATCTAATATTCTTAGTTCAGCACCCTCTACAGCATTTCTCGCAAGTAAATCTGAAACTCCAAGTTATTCTTCTGTTGGTTGTACTCTTTCAATTCCTAGTTCTTCGACTCAAAGTGCATTGTTTGTTCAAACTATCGATGATTATAATTCTTTGATGTCTGCGTTGGTATCTTCCAGAGCCGGCCCTGGGCCTGGGCAAACTGGGCTACGGCCCAGAGCATCACACAGATAGGGGGCAGCATGGTTTTGGCGGCCCAATAGTATTAGTAGTTTAACTGTTTAAGTTTTTGAGGCCCAATAGTATTAGTGGAATATTGGGTTTGGCACTTTGGTCTTTGGCGGCTGATAAAAAAAAATACGTATTTGATATTTTGATATTTACGCAAATTGCTCGCTGCCTCGCTGGAAATAAGGAAATTGGAATTTGGAAAACCAAAGGTCCGAACAATCAGGTTGATCAGCGATTTTTTTCTTTGTATTAATTGTTTTTATTTTATCAAGATAATGATAATCAACTGTAATAATTATTCTTTTAATTAGTTACCAGACTCGATTATTTATATTATTGTGTTTTTAATTTAGGTAAATAATTTGAGGATTCCGTTTTTTTTGGAAGTTGATATTTTCTAAACTTTTTGATGAACCTAAAGAAAAACATAAAAAGAAATTTTTTGGTTTTTATTTTTATTCCTGTAAATAGATTTGAGTATTTTTCTGAAAACTTTATACTCGTATTTTTTTCTTACGAACCAAAAAATATTTTAAGTTCCTTTGCTATAATCAATTTGATCTTACTCTTTAAAATTGTCATAATTATTCTACTTTTTTACTTATATACAAATCTGTATAATTTTATTTGTTATTTTTTATTTAATAGTTTTATTATTTTAGGGACCTCAATGATAAATAGAATAAAAATTAAAAATGTTTAAGTATGGAAATGACTTGTTTATAGAGTTAGAAATTTTGCAGGGCATGTTGCCGCGTGTAGCATATAAGGGAGAAAGACCGTGGACCTTTATTAAAATTATGGAGTTTGCAAAATCGGCGTGGGGATGAGCCGCCTAGCTTGTTGTAATTCAACTGTAAGTTCGAAACTTTTTATTTAGTTAATAAAATCGGCGTGGGGATGAGCCGCCTAGCTTGACTAGGTTCCAAACCCTTAAAACTTTGTGTTGTACTATTTAAAGTTTTTAACAGGGGCAAATTTTCGACTCGCGCCCTGAGCATCCAAATTCTCAGGACCGGCCCTGGTATCTTCATATTTTGGTGTTATCACTGGTGCTGTGAGTAATGTTGAATTGGCAAATGAAGATTACGATTGGTTTGGATAAATCTTAGGTGAATCAGGAAGGTACGATTGGTTTGGAAGAACGAAGAAATTTTTCAATAGAACTAGTAAGAAGCGGTTGAATCAGGAAGGTACGATTGGTTTGGATAAATCTTAGGAGAAATGTTATAAGTGTTCTGTTTATGGTCACTTTGCACGCGAATGTCCAGGTATTGCAGAAAGTAAATTGAAATCTGGTCAACATGCTCATTTAGTTTTTCATTCACCAAGTGAAAGTCCCAAAGTTGAAGAAAAATCTGTTTCGTTTGATGAGGGATTAAATGAGGTGTTTTGGCATCCAAATGAGTTTGCCTGGAGTGCAGATTCTAAGGCTAAAAGGAAAATTGCTCCAATTACAATGACTTTGACTGCTCGTCATGATGATGATGACATTTTTCTGACTGATTCTGATTCTTATTCAAGTGAATCATTGGTTCAAGAAGTTTTACCTAAGGTTATTGAAAACTCAAAAGCTGAAAAAGTCAAGTGTCTAGAATGTGAAAAATTGCACAAGAAGATTACAAGTTTTGATCAACGTTTAAAAAGTCAATTGAAGAGATTGTTGTGCTTAAGAAAGAGTTGGATGATTTTCAGAAGAAATATTATGAATTGGTCCATATTCATGAAGTTGTTTTGAAAGAGAAAACAGAATTGGCTGAAGAGTGTGAGAAAGCCAAAGCTGAAGCTTTAGATGCAATTCAAGATTTTGAAAATTTATTTGAGAAAAGTTATCCAGTTCAGCAAAATATGAAAAGGCTAATGCTCTTATTGTTGAAACTGCTGCTACTGTTGAGAAGCTTCAAAACAATATCTCTATGCTTCAAGATGAGAATGTTCTTTATCGAGATAAGAATGAAGTATTGACTAAAGATGTTGAGATTTATAAGAAAAAGAGAGAAAGTGTTCTTGAAGAGTTATTTGCTGAATGTGAGATCAGAAAACTACAAGCTTATGAATATGATGATCTCAATGCAAAGTTCATCAAGTCACAAAAGGAGGTGTTTGAGGCTCAACAAAGATTAATGATTTGCAGTTGGAGAATTTTGAGTTGAAAAGGCAAGTGAAGAATTGTAATTTGTCACCAACATTACTGAATTTCTTGTACAAGCAGGATAATAGTACGGAGAATTCTCAGAAGGATGATGTTCACTTGGTTCCTCAACCAGTGGATTTAATTGAAGTTACTTCTGCTCCAGTTGATCCGAAAGCTGAGTTAAATGATTATTAAAAATTTGCCACTCCACCCAAGAAGAATAAGTCAAAGTCTAAAAAGAAAGAAAAGTCTTTAGGTGAAGCTCCAAAATTTATTTCAAAGTCTATTTTGTTGGAGAATGAAATTTTTTTTGATAAGGTTGCTTAAAGTTCTTCATTCGCAACCGAAGAAGAGAAAGTTTTGATTAAGAAGAACAACTTGAAAGATATCAAAGCCAATTTTACTAGCGAAGCTAAGGCAAGAGAAGCTTCGGGTTCTTCTTCCAATTCTTCAAAGAATTAAGGATTCAAACACAAAGGCTTGGGTTACGAAGTGAAAGAAGAACCGGTTCAAACTAAGAAACCAGTGAAGGCTGAGAAAGTTATTAAAGCAAAAGTTGCAAAGAAATTATCTCCTCAGAAGGAATCTTCTTATTATTCTGGACAATCATCATCTTCACGGAGTCCATCTCCTAGGTATGACTCTTCTGATGATTTCTTTGATAATTGTGATTCTGAGCATTCATCTCGTTTTCAAAAATCAAAACGATTTTCAAATATTTTTAGAGAAAGACTTTGTTATGCATGTCGTCAACTGGGACATCTTGCTGCAGATTGTCCGACGACTGCATATATCCAAAACACTACCAAATATGTGGATAACAAAGGTCAATTTTTTTATGAACCATGGTCCCCAAAGATTAAATCAACTTGTAAATCATTTTGGTCTAAATCAAGTATGTCGGTTGAATCTGATTCCGGTTCTGATCAAAAATCAAAAATTTTACAAATTTGGAAACCAAAAGTTGTTTCTAAGGCTAACAAAGACTTTGTGGAAGACACCGGGCGACCTGACGCTGTTGAATCGGGTCGATCCCATAGCGACTAATGATTTATTTGGTGTTAGCGCGCAGGTATTTCAGGAAGATCTTTCGGTGATTGGAAAATTGCTGATTGTGGAATATCTGTGCTAATTTAAACTGAAATTTACAATCAAGTTTTGTTTTCAACAAGCTAACCTGCTAGTATTCGTGTTGGTTGATCAACTTTTGCTTTGTTTCTCACTCCGTCTCATTCTGAGGGGGATTTTGTTTTTTGCAAAAACACAAAAATCGTGTGTTTGTTTTTCAAATCGTAAAAATGAAAATCTATAAATAGAGTTGTCATTTTTAGGGGGAGAAATATGAAAAAGACAAAAACATTGAAAAATAAGAAATCGTATCCGACATGATTGGTAAATGATGGTACATTTGCTGACAATGCCTGACTCATGGATAAAATTGATGAAAAAGCCATAAGACCATTTGATCGATGTGCAAGGTAGGCTTGGCAAATCAGAAAGTATACAAATGTGATATATACTAAATCTGATGCTTGACCTAGTGGACAACATCTTCATGCATATCTCAAGATATATATCAAGAAAAAGATATGTAAAAATAAAATGAGAAGTCATTGTGTATACATGTGTTCATTTTGCAAAGATTTAAACTTTTTAGATTTTCATTATTTTGTCAAACGATCGGACTTTCTCTGCGTGCTCACAAGGCCGACCTGATTGTTGTTCGTTTGACGTTCTGCTTTATTTTCTTTGGTGTTTCGTATAATTCATCGGACTTTCTCTGCGTGTCCACGAGACCGACCTGATTGTTGTTGAGTTATAAAATTTTAACTTGTTTTTTATTTTCTTATTTTGTTAAATCCGAGGCCTTATCTTCGTATCGAAAGATCGACCTTAAGGTAGACAATTTAACGTTCTTATTTCTTTTTGCATGGAACACAGTGGGCTATATCATAAATACGATCATTATGTGATAAATCACAAATGAAATCACATAAATGTGATAAGCGAGAACATATTTAAGTATGACTGATAGTATGGGGTACACTGGTCAATGCAAATCTAATTAATACCTTAACATATCCAGATGTTATGAGTATGATTATGCCAGAGTTTAAAGTTGGACAAATTATATCTGCAATCGGCATGGCTTATGTACTACAATAATCAAAATTGAAATGTAGTTCAGCATGTTATGTCCAATATGATCCCAAGTCGTGATCTTTCTCGCAAAAGACAAAAATCGTGTCTGATTCTGCATTGCATTTACATTTCATCTTAGAAAATACCAAAAATATTTTAGGTGTGTTTTGATATAAAGTTTCTAAAAGCCAAAAAAGATTTTGTTTCTGATTTGTTTTCGATTGATCAACACGAAATACAAATTCAATCTCAAAACCAAAATATCTTGGAGTCTTAAAGAGACGTTTTGCACCAAGATTATTTATGTTGACAGGTTTCTATGTGGAATGAGATCATCACAACTTCAAGTCTTCTGAAGATTTTTGATAAAGAAATTACCCACGATGCAATATCAAGTATTCAAGATTGAACTCATCGTCAAGATCGAGGAAGAGTTTGATTGAAGATGCAAGATACAAGGTTCAGAAGGAAGCTGATACTGCACATGCCGAGGGAGAGTTTGTTGATACATGGTTTTTGATCGTCATGTGAAGTATCGAATACAAGACGGATTGTGCATGTTTAGGTCTGGCCGAACCTTGGCCGAACTCCAGGTTCGGACACAGCGAACCTTGTCCGAATAGGAGGTTCGGACCAGCGGGATTACATGTGTATAAATAGCAGTCTTTTAATAGAGTTTGTAACTTCTTGGTCATATCTTCTAAGTGTCTCTGTGTAAACTCTCTGTGGTTAATATAAAGTTCGTTTGTATTTACTCTTGTGTTTCAACTCGTATTACATTAATTTCGTTACGACTAAGTAGACGATTTACACGCTCATGCATTTTCAACCTTTTCGATCAGTTTCTGTGGCTTTGACCCGTTCCGACCTGATCGAAAAGTGTACTTTTCGACCAGTCTATACTTTTCGATCGAGCCAAAACTCTTCCCGTTCAAAAAGCTGACTTTTCGATCAAGTGGACCCCTTTTCGATCACATCTATCACTTTTCGATCCGATCGAAAACCCTCTCCGACACTTTTCGATCCAATCGAAAACCCTCTCCGATCCTCTTTTTTGACCGAGAAACCCCTTTTCTATCAACCCTGATCGAAAACCCCTTTTCGACCAGCCAACCTTTCGATCAAAAACCCTAGTTTCGATAGAAAACCCCTTTCCGATCGAATACGTATTTTCGATCCACATCCCTTTTGTGGCAAAAACACTATTTCGCACTGTTTCACTAAAACGGGCGTATCTTGGGCCTCGTTTGGAGTTAGAAGCTCTAATACCAGCCCAAACGACCGTCTCAACGAGCCCCACAATAACCCATGCTTAATGGTCAGGAGAGCTTGTTTGGACCTCCAAATTCCACTCCGAAGGCCTCCGTTTTTCAGTTTTAAGTTTTTGACACTATTCTTTGAATAGTGATTAGCCGTTTTTACAAGATTTGCTCTAGTAGTTCATCCACAGAATATCATGGCACCCATTCTACCAGGTACCACTGCATCTACCAACAATAATGAGATATGTTGTAATCCCAAGTGTGAGGCTAAAGAATGGGAACGTAAATTCACAAATGAAATAGTAAATCATGCATCCACTGCTAGAGAAGTCATGGAATATAAGGATAAGGCTAGAATATTTAGAGAGAAACTGGAAGCTATTAAGGTAGATGTTAAGAATCTTCAAACTCAGGTGAGTGATAAAAGCAATATCTTAAGATTGCCAACTCTAAGTTGAAGAGTTAACCAAAGAGGTAGAGGAACTAAGAACCAAACTTGACACTTCCCAATCTACCCTTGAAAAACATCAAGTTATACAAAAGAAAATGATGGACTCTCATCTTGCTTTATTCAAATTAGAAGAGCGACCTGAGCAGGTAAAAGAAACATCCGGCCTTGGGGATGGAAATTTTCCTCCCCCATTACTACATCAATACATGAAACTGCCCCAAACTGCAGATGAATTGTTGAAAGAGTCCCTGAATGCAGCAACCATGGTATATGGGCCTCAACCGGTGCATAAAGATGAAAAGACAGCCACAGAAGCAACTCACTCAAATTGTGTAAAATAACACTAATGTCATTACTGAGTGTGCAGGTTCAAGCTCCAGTGAAGTGAAGAAAGCTGATGAAGAAAAGTTGCTTCCTTATCCAAAGATCGAGACTCCTTATTCCAAAGTTGTGGATGAGGTAAAGCGGGAACGAGTGGTGATGACTATAAGGCCCAATGGTAAGATATTCATGACAACAGGGTCTATGTTCATTCCGATTGAAGGAGAAGAGCGACCCTCATTCACCACTAAGTTCAAAGGATTGGGTCATGATGGTGGTTTATCATCTGACATTAAGAATATAAGGCCTAAGATCGTCATCAAGCCTCTAACATCTGTTCCAATCAAGATTGAAAGGCCCAAAATCATAAACAAGTCTCCAATCTCATCAGTGGGCTCATGCAGTGGCAACACAACTTTCTCAAAGAGCCCAGAGGGCCCAAAACTTCAAATGTCTTATTCTGCCCAGTTTTCAACAACCCAGAAAAGATTCAACAGAAATGCATCAAGGTCAGAAAGATCAAATAACTGGCGACCTAGAGTCTTTCGACCTGGAGTATATCCGAATATGCAATCGAATCACAATGCCTTTCCATCAAAGCCATACAGCTCAAATGGCCACACTTCTGACTTCTACCTGAAGAAGCAGACTTGCTTTAACTGTGGTGTTCCTGGTCACATTGCTATAAATTGCTTGCATCGTCCCTTTGAACCTTATTACCCGCTGAGTCATAAGGTTTCATCTCAGGTTTCAATAAAGTCAAGCCGACGAAGGTGCAACCACCGAAGGCAATGAAAACTGTTAATCCTAAGGTTAAACCATCTGATGGAAATTGGGAAGCTACCAAAGAGCACAAAAATCTCTTAAATCAAAAACAGGTTTTTCCAAACCATGACAATTTTCATAACAAGGTTAACGGATTAAAACATCAAAAGGTTGAAAAGCCTAAAGTTGTCACTCCAAAGGCAACTAAAACTGTTTTAAAACATGATTTTAAAAAGGAACAGGTTGAAATACCTAAAGTCACTACTTCAAAGGTGACTAAAGCTGAAAACAAAGACAACACTTTAGAAAACACACGCTTAACAAAGCTTAGACTCTCAGAACTACTGATTACAAAGAACAAACACTCTACTTATAGCAGTTGGCTGATGTCTGTCAGAACCCTGAGTTCGGCAGGTCCGAACCTCAGGTTCGGACCAGGTTCGGCCAGACAAACTTTGTCTTGAACATGTTCCTTGACTTGATATTACTCGATACTTCACACGATGCACATATCAGGTATCAACAACCTCCCCCTCGTCGTGTGCAGTATTACTTTAACATCTTCAAATCTGTATCTTCAATCAAGCTCCCCCTCAATTGTAGAATCCGTTCATCTAACGAAATGACTCCTCGAACAAACTCTTCTTCAACTAAAGTGTTGCTTGATCTTGAATACTTGACGATGTTTAGTGTATCTCTGGTCTTTATCAACAGCTTTAGAAGACTTAAAGTTGTGATATCTTTCACTTTAGCTACCTGCACAATCATTTAAATAATCTTGGCGCAAAACGTCTCTTCGAGACTCCAAGATATGATTTTGAAAATTTGATTGTGTATCACGTGTTGATTAGATCGAAAATAAAGCAGAAACAAAATCTTTTTGGCTTTTTAGAAAGTTTATATCAAAACAAACCTAAAATCTTTTTGATTTTCAAACTTTTGCTAAAACACACCAAAAATCTTTTTGTACTTTTCTTGAAATGAAATGAAATGCAATACAGAATCAAACTCTATTTTTGGTATGAGAAAGATCACTATATGGGATCATATTAAACATAACGCACTAAACTACACTTCAATTTCGATTAATCGAAACACATAAGTCATGTTGATTGCCGGTATAATTTGTCCATCGTAAACTCAGGCAGAATCATACTCATAACATCTGGATATGTTAGGGTATTGATTAGATTTGCTTTGACCAGTGTATCCTACACTATCAGACATATTCAGAAATTTTCTTTTCCTTTTTCTTTTGTGTGATTACACTTGTGAATTGTCACAATGCATAATATTTTCATGATATCTTCAACTATGTTCCATGCAAAAAGAAATAAGAACGTTGAATCGTCTACCTTAAGGTCGATCTTTCGGTACGCAGATAAGGCCTCAGATATAACAAAATAAAGAAAATAAAACAAGTTGAAATTGTATAACCCAACAACAGTCAGGTTGTTACTCCCGTGCACGCAGAGAAAGTTCGATGAGTTATACGAAACACCAAAGAAAATAAAGTAGAACGTCAAACGAACAACGATCAGGTCGGTCTTGTGGACACGCAGAGAGAGTCCGGTCGTTTGACAAAATAAAGAAAATCAAACAAGTTTAAATCTTTGCAAAATGAACACATGTATAGACAGTGACTGCTCATTTTGATTTTCACACTTATTTTTCTTTTTGTATCATGAAATACGCATCTAGATGTTATCCACATGGTCAAGCATTAATATTTAGTGTATATCACATCTGAATACTTTCTGATTTGCCGAGCCTACCAAACATATCAAACAATGATCTTATGGCCCTTTCATCTACTCTATCCATGAGTCAGATACCTAAGCCAATGTACCATCATTTCCCAATGATCAATTTCTCACAATTTTATATATTGTGCAAGTATTCACCTTCCTTATATATTTGGCATGTATTCACCTTCTACCTAGAACAAACATTTTCACAATTACTCCCCCTTACATGCATTTCTTCCCCTTAAAATGAAAACTCTATGTTTTAGATATTCATTTTACAAAAACATGACGCCATTTTTTGTTTTTATCAAAGGAAAAAGCATAACAAAAGTAAAATTGATCAATCAACACGGATATCTTTTCAGTTTTAGATTGTTCGGAAAATTTGCAGATTAGAAATATATATCATGAAATTTAAGTTGAGCATAATACTCCTCCTTCAACAACTTTTCAATCGTCGATAGGTCTTCTAGAAGTACCTGCACACTGGTCAAACTAATTAGTTCATAAATGACCCGAAGCAGATCGCTTCTGGTTGACTAGTGTCCTGATTTTGCTTAGCAACCACCTTAGGTTTCCAGTATTGTGATTGTTTTGGTAAGTCCGTTTTTTATGAAGTAATCACAGGTGATTGTGATGAGGAACCTACATTTTGAGTCTTTTAAAAGAATGGAACAAAACGTTTTTGTATTAAGAAAAATGTAGGCTCAACTTCATCAAAAACTCTGCCTTGTTCATTAAAGAACATTGGTTTGGCAGGTTTACCAAAAACTGGTTTCTTGTGAAACCTCTGAGGTGAATCAGCAGGCAGTAGACAATCCTTTGCCATATGCCCTGTTCGGCGGTAAATATAACATATTTGTTTTGTTTTGTCCCACTTTTGAGGTACCTGCGAAGAACAACAAACTTGAATATCTCGAGCATGTTCAGTGATAGAATCATATACCTGTCGACAATGATCATGCACCCAATTAGATGTTGGGCTTTGAGAATAAGAATCATTCGAAGAACATTTGGCATTTTGATTCTTAAGGTTTTCTTGAATCAGCTCTTTTTCTCAAAAACTTCAGAAATTCTCCTAGCATCAACACAATGAAGAGGAAACTATTTGTCGGAGAAAATCTGGTCAGAACCTTTGAGCTTGTAGAAACGCTCCGATTGAACCTTCTCAGCTTTACAGACTTCCTTCTTCACTTGTTTCATCTTCAATTTCTTCAAATCTTGTGAAGATGATGCTAGAACCTCCTTAGCTTTCACATTCTTCGCCTTAAAACCCAGACCCACATGCTTTCCAACAACTTTCTCCTCAGAATTAGAATTCTGGTGTCTATCCTTTGCCAATCTAGAAAATTCAGCTTTGACTTCATTTATATTCTTTTGCTCATAAAAGACCATCTCATCAAAATCAGGTTGAGAACGAATCTTGTCACTTGAAGTAGTTGGTTTCTCATTATCAGCTGAAGATGAACCAGATACAAACTTGGGAGCAGGAGGAATCTCAGATTTCTTTCCCTTTTTCTTTTTGTTCTTCTTGTTTTTCTTCGTCTTTAAAACCTTTTCTTCTTCAAAATTTGATGATGAAAAGTTGGAATAATCAATCTCTTCAAACTTTTCGTTCACATCCTTGAAAGCTTCTTTGATTTGAGCGGGGGGTGATGCAGTTTTATCGAACATTCGCTCAAAATTTTCATCTTTAGCCAAAAAGCTTGTGAACACTTGAGAATTAGAAACATTGTTCAGCAAGCGATTGGCATCAATCACCTGAATCTTCAAATCTGAAATTTGTTTTTGAGCTTCAGCTAAATCCTTCTCAGTAGCAATTAATCGCTTTGCAACCTTGTGAGTTTCAAATTTTTGCATGCGAAGATTTTCCATGCCTTCAAACAATTCTTTCTTCAGTTTATCTTCATTTCGCTTCTGAATCTCAAGATTTGCTGTTTGAACCTTATTAACACTAACCAATTCTTGCTTCTCATCCAAATATTTTTCCATAACCACTTGATAATTTGCAATTTTGGCAGCAGCTTCTTCAGCATCCTTTGTGAGCAGATCAAGCTTAATTTTGGACTTGTCAAACAAATTTTGAAAATCTGAAGCAGCATCTTCTGCTTCATCCTTCCATTTCTTAACTTCATTTACTAACTCATCTCTTTCATCACAAACCTTTGCTTTTGCAACTTCAATATTCTTTTTATCTTGTTTAAAAATTTCTATCACTTCATTCAACAACTTGATCTCTTTAATCAAACACTCATTCTTCACATCCAATACCTTTTCATGTTCCTTACAAATATCCAAATTTGAACTAACCAACGTGAATTCTTCAGAAAGCCTTTGAATTTTCTTAAAAAATGAAGCATTTTCTCTTAATAAACTTTCCAGATTTTCAGCAGATTCATTTGAGCTTGGTGTTGAACTAGTATCGGAACTTGTATCGGAACGATAATCTTCTTGATGATCATGGGTGACAAATAAAGCCGATGAATCATACCCACACTGTTGACCCCAATCATAAACAACATCATGTTGAACTGTTAAAGCAGTTGTCTTGCTTGTGTTACTGGAAGATGGTTGAGAAAAACCAGGCTTGCTACTTAGTAGTTGTTGACATTCTTTGGCAAAATGTCCAAGCTTTGAACATTTGTAACACTTTAACTTTGACTTGTTAAAACCTAATTTCTCATTAAAATCAGAAGTAGTTTTTCCATGCTTCTTGAAAAACCTCTTTGATCTTTGACGCAACATAGCATATTGCCAAGCAATATCCAATTCAGTCAATTGATCATCATCAAGAGCATCCAGATCATCCCTTGTCAATTTTGCATCAGCAACATTTTTGATAACCAAACCAAATGATGATGAAATTAAAGCAGCAATCATTTTGGCATAATCATCCATTGTTTCAGCAGAAAAAAACATTCTGACTTGATGAATTTGGAATTGTAAAGTTAGAACCCCTTGATGAATTGTTATCATAATTACCAGAAACTCCAGCCATGAAAGCAATACTCGGTGTAGAACTCACATTTGGCTTTGCTTTAGCATTCATGCTTACAGAATTCTCACCATGATACAACTCAGGATTTTGTAAAGTAGCAGTTAACTTCTTTGAGTTTAACATTTCCATTTCCCGAGCATGAAGTTTTCTAGTAAGCTCGTGAAATGTCAAAGTAGAGTAATCTTTATCATGAGTGAGCAGCAAGACATAGTTCTCTCACTTTTCAGGTAATGCTTCCATAACCTTTTCCTTCAGATCAGCATCAGTTTTCTCAATCCCAACAACCTTCAATTCACTAATCAAATGTGAAACCTTTAAACAAAAGCAGTAATGTTCTCATTGTCATAATATTGAAAATTATCAAATTTTTTATTCAAAACTTTCTTCCGACTCTTCTTGTAATCATCATTTCCTTCACACCTTGCTGATAGAGCATCCCACAATTGCATTGACTTTTTGCAAGTACTAAATTGATGAAGCAACTCAGTGGGTAATGCCATTGTAAGATAACCGAAAGCTTTTTGTTCAAGCTCGTATGATTTCCTTTCAGCAATGTCAAAGGTATGAACTTCCTTAAAATCTCCCGCATCAGTCGGGTGTTGATAAAGTTTTTTGATCGGAATCCACAAATCGATATCATTTATACTTATATAAGCCGAAAATCATTGCTTCCAATTCTAATAATCTTCCAATTTCAACAATTTGGGAACTTTCTGACTTGTTCCAATTTTGTTGTCAAAGTTCAACATGATTTGCATGGCGCTCTGCATCGCAGCAAATGCTTGATATTCTGACATCGTTGAAAATTTTAAAATTCTGAATGGCCGAACTCTATCCGAACTTCAATACCTAGTTCGAACCTCCTCCGAACACACTCCGAACTTCAATCAACAATCTGAACCTCAAAACAAAACTCCGAACTCTGTCCGAACCTATCCAAACTATCCCGAACTCTGTCCAAACCATAAACCTATCCGAACTCTAACGAACTATGTCGAACTCTCACCGAACCCGCTCCGAACTTGGACTTCGGAGCGGTTACTCCGAACTCGACTAGTAAGCTCCGAACTTCGACATAGTTTTCTCAATACGCTCGATTTTTTATAAAATTTGACGAAATTTGCAGCAGTAGGACAGATAAACTGATAAGGAATGATTTAGGAGCAGATTTAACACAGAAAACTCAATAGATTTGAATAAACACACGTAACCAAAATCGAGAAAACACCAAAAAGGTTCAAAAATCCAAAGATAGCAACCACAGATCAGTAGAGTGAACCAGATTGCTCTGATACCACTTGAAAACGCGAGAGCATTGGATCGTCTACTCTATCGAGCTATTCGGAGATCGAAACGTAATTAACCGATTGTTTTATTGATCAACAAAGAACAATTACAATCAGTATTCACTAAGAAACAGACTCAGAGATAACACTTTAGAAAACACACACTTAACAAAGCTTAGACTCTCAGAACTACTTATTACAAAAAACAAACACTCTATTTATAGCAGCTGGCCGATCTCTGTCCGAACCCTGAGTTCGGCAGGTCTGAACCTCAGGTTCGGCCAGACAAACTTTGTCTTGAACATGTTCCTTGAATTGATATTACTCGATACTTCACACGACGCACATATCATGTATCAACAAAAGCAACTTTCAAATCACCTGGAATTTGGAAACCAAAATCAAATGCAGCTTCAGCTCAAATTCCTGATTTCTCAAAGGGAATGTTTTTAAAAGAAGTTTCATTTATTGATTCTTCACGAATACCCAGAACCACAATGGCCTGGGTATCTATGGCTAACTGATCTCTTATATTATGCAGGAACAGTCAAGGAGGACTTTCATTAACCTTGTTTGTTTGTGATAGTGATTGTTACAGGCACAGGATAGGAGACATCTTTTCACTTCATGACATGCAGATTTTAGTGGGGAGTTTGTTCTCCTTGTGAGAGGTAAAATAGAATCAGCATAGAAACGTAACATTGTCTGACTTGGATCTTTCTTGATCAAATTACATGTGATATGTCATTGCTTGCAACAAAAAACTCAGTTCTGAAAATTTTTCAAATGATAATCTTTGAAGGTTAGCTTGACCAGTGTTCATCGATATGTGTCAGTGTGTCCCTAAAAAAAACAAGGAGTGTGTTGATATTAAAAATCAAAAAGCAAGGGGAAGAATAGAAAAGATGAAATAGTTGACCCCTCAAAAATTTGTGTTGTGCTTTTTAATTTTTAATCTTTTGTTTGTGTGTTTTAGAAGGTGAGAAGTGAAATAAATTTCCATTTTGAGAATGACTGACACGCGTAAGGCTGAAGTGAAAGACATTCTCCAAGGTGATGTGCTCGGTAGGCTCATTTCCAAAAACAAAGGTATGGGTCACAACACTTAAAGATAAAGTATGTCATTTGACGGGAAACACACACTTAGGTTAGTTGCATGTTCTATTTGACTGCGAAATTGTTCCCGATACACACGCCGGACTCCAAAGTGTTGAATCGAAAATCTCAAAAAGTCGGCATCCCCTCTGTTTTGTGTGAGCACAGACCTGGGGATGTCAAAGTCGTTAGTCAGTCTCACCTCTGTTTTGCGTAAGCAAAGACCTGGTGTAGAATGTATTGACGTGTTAATCAGACTTTTCTCTATTTTGAGTGAGCAAAGACCTGGTCAGTCTGTATTAACGTGCTTGTAGATCGCTGTATATAACTTACACCCAAAAGATGCCAATGTGCATAGCAAAAGAGACCCTCTAGCGTCCAAAACCCTTTAGCCCTGACTTTACGACTAGGCTTATGTGTTTGATGAAAGGTTACCACCTGACTGAAAAATGCCTCTGAGTTGAAATCGTTCAAGTCTTTGTATATTATCCCTATCTCTTAATGATCTGTTCTTTCTCTTCTCAAACAAGTCTCGAGAAAATATTCAAAACTCTGGATACGGGTGTGTGAAAATATGTGGTAGGGAATGATTAAGCTTGATAGACTACACATATTAATTACCTAGGGTTTGTGTGTGACTGTCTTGTGTTCATAAGTAATATACCTAAAAGATAAATAAGTGACGAACAACCTAGAAAAGAGGAACATGGGTTTAAAGAGGATCAATATATATACTAGCAATCACCTGGACGTGTTCGAGTAACAGATGCTGAAAAGGGTTCCACAGTTCAGACAAAGACGGTCTGATCCCAAATAAAACCTTCTCGTTTAGTAAACTGGTATGTTTTTTTTTTTTGAGTTATCTTAAGTTTTTATTGTTTATTTTCAACCATGGACAGGTTAATTTAAAGGTTTTAATATATTTTTGTAGGTTTTTATGCAAGAAAGTATGCCCCTCCTCAGAATCTCAGGGGGAGAAATGTGAAGAGTCCTTGGGTTCAAGGGAAGTATTGATAGGAAACCCGTAACCTATGTTAGGGTTTTTGGCTAAATAATGCTAACCCGATAACCAGTCATCATTGTCTGGTTAGTGTCTCTTCCATGTTGGGCTTGACAGATTAAGTCAGAAAAAGACAACGCATGGACAAGAAAGCCAAGGACTCAGTTGACCAAAGCACTGATGCTGCTACTGATCAAGTTGAAGAACCAGCCGGAAAAGGACTTACCCTATGCTCAGGGAAAGTTTGTTGGTTGTTCAAGTGAAGCTTCCAAAGACTCAAAAGACATCATTCACATGTCAAGGGGAAGCTAAATGTCGTCGGTTCAAGATGTATAATTAAGAATGCCAAGATAGAGGTTTTCAAAATTTATCCTCTGAAGTTAATGGCAAGTCAAGAAAGTTACTGATGATTCAGCAAGGACTCAACAGTTTTCAAGAAGGAGCAAGTATATGAGAATCCTTCTCTCATTACTTGGTCATCATTTGCAGTTCAAGCTGAAGCTGATTGAGAGAACACTCCCGAAAGTCTTTCGTTGTTGCCCAGTGAAGATTGTTAAAGAAAAGAATCTTCATCAACCCATGCTCAAGCCAAGGAAAAGACTGTAAGTCTGAAGATTGAAAGTAGAAGACATTTAATATAACAAGCTAAGGGTAAGATTGTAAGGGAATAATTTGTGGCTTGTGTATTAAATTATCCTTTGGCGGATTATTTTAAAGCCATGTGTGATAGAATATGTGGAAATTAGTTGGGTTATGGTTATATTGGGTCATTGGGCCATTTTAGACATGTTTGGTCTCAATTAGAAAGTGTTTAGAGGGAGTTTAGTGGGCCTAGATGGTTAATTACTGGAATTAGATGTATATTAGGGTTTTTGGAGTGGCTTGTTGACCAAGCATGTCCATTCCTATAAATAGGACCCTAGTGCATGTTGTAAAAGGTTGGCCATTTTGGAAGAAACTAGAGAGGACAGAGAATTCGAAATTCTCTAAAGGTGTATCAGACGATCGATTGTGATCGTGTGCATCTATTGATTCCAGGTTTTATCAATTTTTTATTGTGTTTATCGTTTTCTTTATCTCTCATCTTGAATTACTTGATTGTTTGGATTCCGCACTCTCAATCGAGGTTGAATATCGTGTCAGAACCGTTTTCAGGACTTATACATGACAAATCAGGGTATGGTTTTAGTGATTGACATGCTTTGTCCTAATAGGTTTCGGCACTCTCGGCGGGGCGTCCCAGGTGGGCGTTTCGGTCCGTCATTTCAGGTGAACGCTTTTCTTGACAGAGACCCCGACTACCGGTGCTTTCACCCTTCGAGTTACTACACATCACTCACTAAAGCCCGTTTTTGACGAGATCATAAAATAAAAAATCGATCTCCTAAATGGTACGTAAGGCACCATCTCTAAGGAAGGAGGCTAGGAAGCCTCAGGTGATCTATGTCTAAGTGTATGCTAATCAACGAGGATCAAGGCAATGAGTGAAATAAGCACAATGATGAAGCATGCAATGGATGTACAATTCATATAGGCATATTATGAATGAGGCACTCATGCAGGACACCTAAGGCAATAGTCTAGGTCAAGCCGGTTCTAATAACCTAGATCCATATAGCCGTGGCTTTGATACCAATCTGTCACACCCCAACCGATGGTGGAAGATGTCGGAGCGTGATGATTGTCCAGATGCACACAAAATTATTATTGTTGCGATATTCTTAATCAGCCCATTTCATATAACATAAACAAAATGTTACAATACAATATATAACATCAATATAATACAATTAAATGGTTTAAGTAGGTCACACTAAGCCCGCATGCAATCCTATAGTATCATCAACAAGATCATTAACATCAAACAGCAAGCCTGCAGCATGTACAAAATAAGGTCAACTACGAATAGTTGGTGAGTAATCGTAGTTTACATAATATACGATCATAGCTTCAGCATGCGAATCAATGTTAAATTAATGAACACGAGTATAGCAAACAAGTAATGAACTAAATCACATGAGGGATGACATAACCCAAGCCCTCGGTATTTAGGCTTTCAATCACAAGATGCCACACGCGAGGCAGTCCAAGTGGTTGCCAGACCAACAAATCCATTATTGTAACCCGACTCCAATGAGTAAATGGGATATGTATATGAATATGAACATGAACATGAGCAATATATAAGTACAACACACACAACCAAAGTCCATAGGAATGAGCCAAACAAGTTCACGTATACAAGGCACATAGATCAAACATATAACTCGCATGCATTTCGAAACGATATAAAGTTCAAGAACATGTGATATACGGTACATGTTGCACCCCAAGACTTAAAAGGAAAAGGGGCTATGATACTCACCTAATATGGGGACAAAAGGGAAAGAATAACCCCATGACACGAGATGAAAAACTCGAGGACGAACCTTACAACTAAACCAGATGGAGGAATAAACGAACAAATAAATAATTAAATAAATAAATAAATACTTAAATAATTAAATCATTAAATTTTCACGACGCCATCGACTCGACGGCTCGCTGCTGATGTAAATATGATGATAATGTATGATAAAGGTCACAAGGTAGGTCATTCCTAAACTAAGTCAAACGATGTCAAATAAATATTTATTCAACTATTTAACTTTACGATGTCTCAAATCTCATTTATTTTCTATAAAATCACATAAGCCATAATCATCATCCAAAAATTAATTCTAGGCTAATCCAAACATAATCATAACATACAAAAATTATCAAGCCATGAATCAACCAAATATATGTTTATTAATTATTTTTAACTTAAATCATTATTTAATTTATTCTAGACAACTAAATCCACCAAGATCACAACTCATTTGCTTGAAATAATTCCAATTATTTATTTGTGGCATTTCATGTATATATGACCTAAATCTACCATTCATACCATTAAATCAATAATTTTTCCATGATTCTTGCGTGCATGAGTAATATATACATTTATTTTTTATGAAATATTCATCATGATTACATTTTATTCTACAAAACCCTAGATCTAACCATGACAACATGATATGTTTCTAGATCTTACCCAAGATGACGTTTTTAGCATGCATAAATCACGAATCATCTAGATCTATAAGAACCCAACATAGAAATTAAAAAATCATATAAATTTTATCCAAGAAAAATCATATCTTCCATCACTAGAATCCAGATCTATCATCCATAACAATTGTTCATGATGAATCATATATAAAAAATGTAGTCTTTAACTATATTAATCGAGCTCTAGCAATACCCAAAACAATCCAACAAGAATATGCCATAAGAATCCATAAAATTTCATAAAAATTCATAAAAATCAATCTTTTTACTAGATCTAACATATAAGAGCATGGGTAGACAAGATCTAGCATGAAAACCTCATAAAAATCGAGTCTTTAGCATGAAGAAACATGGAGATGAGAAGATAAAGGCTAGATTTGAGTAACCGTACCATTTAGAGCAAAACCGACATCAAACAAAGCTTTAAATCATCAAACCCGAGCCTTTGATCATCAAATATGGTTGGGTGTTTAGTTTCTAGGGTTTGTGGCGGCTCGTAGGTGATTAGGGTTCAAAAACAATGAACAAAACGAGCTTAAAAGAGTTTAAGTTCATGAAAAACCGTAAAAAATGAGTTGACTCGTCAAGTACCTAGGTCGCGATACGCGAGAAAAGGGTCAGGAGGCTGTCGCGATGCGCGACGCGTTCCCGAGGGCAGCCCCCTGACTCAGGTCACGATTTCACCACCATTGGATTCATTTGGCCATTTCCACTATAAACAAGTACCAACATGATTTATAAACATTTACATTAGATAATTAAATTAAATAAAAGCATTTCATGGTCGGTTTTGGGTAGGTTTCACCGTTTTCGCTATAACTTCTTCGTTTTTATTCGGATTCGAGTCCCGTTTTTGCCGTTTTTCATCATTTCCCATTACCAAACATATAAACACATTCAAGCATATAAAATTGGATATATCATATCAAAAGTGGAATTATGAGCAACAAAACACGTTTTCGGGCAATTTACGTACGTATCACCATTAGGTTATTCACCAACGTTTCGAGACTCAACTTGTGCATGATGACTTGAGATATTATTTAGGAACAATAGACTCATAATTAAATCAAGTTTGATACACGATGCGCATAATACGAGATTCCCGATAAATGACAAATCGCTTACCGAAATCACGAAAAACCCCTAAATTACATTATTTTCAATTCGAAGCATCCAATTTAGTTCCAAACGAATATAATCAAACATGTCATCATTCAAAAACATTTTTTGGGTAATAATACCCGAAAATTATCCTGGTAAACAATAATTTAGAAATTCGGTAAAACGTGAAATCCCAAAATGGGTCGGATTTCAATATCGGTAAAGTGCAAATGTTACACCAGAATGGTTGGTAGTCTAAACCCCTTTCTAAGGATTCTGTGATATCTGTTGTTTATAATTTGACGTTGCTGGTGGTTGCGATGATGGGTATGACCTCATCTGAGTCACTTCTTTTTAAACCATTATGCGTTGTAAGCGATTTGTAAGGGTTACAATTATGTGCACACATGCATCTGAACTCTTGGCCGTATAAGGTTTTCGCTATTATTTGCATGCATACTATTTCTGCAATCATTACAGTCTTTCCTTAGAAATCATGATGCATATGATAACGGATAACTTGTAATATGCAAAGTTTGGTACTTTAATCGTGAGCTTGAACTCATTGGGTCACCATTTAGCCTGAAATAGTGGTCATTTATCCAACATATTTCTAAGCAGTGATGATGAACTGAGTTTATAATATTTTGTTCATGGAGGGGGGGGGGGGCGGTCCCACTAGAACCAATTTGATTTTGTAGCTATAATGGATTTCGAATTCTAAGCTTGCAAAAGTTATTTTGTTTTGGTGCTTCTCTATAGCCACA
Source organism: Deinandra increscens subsp. villosa (assembly GCA_039602395.1). Taxonomy (NCBI): domain Eukaryota; kingdom Viridiplantae; phylum Streptophyta; class Magnoliopsida; order Asterales; family Asteraceae; genus Deinandra; species Deinandra increscens. Next base: position 89,781,865 of record JBCNJP010000027.1, on the reverse strand, counting down.
TCAACTACTTTTTACGTGCAAAGAAAAATGTATCCTACAAATGTTCGTAAGCAATTTCCTAGAGTGTAAACAACGTTTTGTTTAGGGGAAATTCAGGATCAACACGTCGATGATGAAATCCCTTAGTTAATATAAGATGGCCCAAATGGATAAAATATTAGATTTTAACATTCATAACAGTCTTCATGTTACATGTTTATTAGGCTAGTACATCTTCGGGTTGGAGTACTTGTAAAGAGGTATTTTACTGGTTCCTTGGCTTTGTTATCATGCATGAGCATACGAAATCATGCTTTAAAAGTTGTGAACTCTTTGAACCCTTAGGTATGTATTTTTATCTCTAGAAGTTTCGATGACATTTAACGGGTCGGCCTCACTAGCAAACTGTCATTACATTCATATCATTAGTCATGATCACAACTGAAATAGAGACTATTATTATTTCACCCAGAAGAAACTTGGAGGCACAAATAAAGTCTCTCCACCATGTTAGAATGACATATAATCATCTAATCTTACTATTAAATCTATTTCATGTTTTATAATCAGACTCGAATCCTCAACCTTTACGAGATACCATTGAACTACAAGCCCTAATGTACACGATCATTTTATTTTACCTAATATCTTAATTCCTATAAATTTGGCTTTATTAAAAGATGTTGCAATTCCGGCAACGTCTAGGTTTTCGGACGGCCATCTCTGGTTGTGTCTGACGACTATATGACTTTTTTAAAATTTGATTTTGACCTTTTAAATGTTGAAAATTGGCCATCTAAAGAAGTCAAACAATGGCTGTTGACATGTTTTAAAAATTTGAAAAGGTCAAAATTAGATTGTCCCGCACAACATAAAACGGTGGTCTGAAGCCGATGTGAGATTACAGAGATAATGGTGTAATAATAGAAGCCCCCTTTTTAAAACCATGAAAGTCCCTCCTATGTTTAATTCATTTGTACTTGAAGAAGGGTACGTTTCTCTATGTTTTAATTTGGTTTCAAAAAGATAATTTATCTCCTCATATGCTCTTTTTTTTGGGTGCGTGTCTATATCATCTACATAAGTAGAAGAAGATAATGATACATGAAAACTGGGTTTATCATATATAAGTTTTACATCTCAAACTATAGCCACATGATATAGTGAGAGTGAGATGTGATGATGAACAACTAGAATTTACAAACACGAAGGGATAGAGACTTTAAACCAAGCAAATGAGAGTATACATAGGAGGGAGGCATGCAGGTAGGTACATGAGATTTCAAATCAAATCCTTGATGGAATCATGGGGATGTTGTTCTGTAGGTATGCACATGCTGCGGCGACCCCACTCCCCAGCTTCACTGGGTAACCGACATCCTTGAGCACCATCTCCACCCCTGCAAGACACCCCAGCAGTTGCAACTGCAAAAAAAATATATATATAGTTAAAAGAACTGCTCAACAGGGGGACGAGCTAGAGTAACGAATTGAATGCTTACATCGTTTAGGTTGCCAAGATGCCCTATTCGGAAGACTTTTCCAGCTACTTTGTTGAGGCCTAGACCCAAACTTAAGTTGTATCTCTTCCATCCCCTTCTAACAATCTCAGAACTATCAATGTATGGAGGTACAACCACTGCAGTGACTGTATCACTGAACCATTCCTCCTTTTGGGTGCAGTTTTTCAAGCCCCATGCTTCAACAGCCAGCCTGCAAACGGGCTTATATATATTAGACATCGAGATGATTAATTAATTAGTAGCAAGTAATTACGTACCTTGTTGCAGTGCCAAGACGAGTGTGCCTCGCGATGACATTGTCCAGTCCTTCTTCAAAAATGAGCTCCAGAGCTGCTTTCAGACCATACAAAAGCTGTATAGATGGTGTGTAAGGCCAGTAAGTCCCCATCTTGTAGAACTTCAAGTAGTCCTTCCAGTCGAAGAAGACCCGAACCGATTTTGCCGATTGAGAAGCATCAATTGCTTTGGGGCTGGCACACACGATCCCCATACCGGTCGGTAGAGAAAGCGCTTTCTGTGAGCCTGTTAATGCAACGTCGATGCCCCATTCGTCCATGCGGAAATCCAGAGCGCAAATAGATGACACTCCATCCACTAGAAACAGGGCTGGATGCTGGTACTCATCTGAAACAACAACAACAACAACAAGCAGCAAATAAGTAAGATTTCTGTGAAATGGTCCCTCCCGTGTACATACGTACTAGCTACCTACGTGCTTACCAAGAATTTTCCTTACGGTAGCCAAGTTGTTAGTAACTCCAGTGGCGGTCTCATTGTGAACGATGCAAACAGCCTTAATAGTATGAGCAGCATCAGCAGCCAGTTTTGATGCCAGAGCATCCAAGTCCGCACCTCGACCCCATTCACTCTCCACCACATCGACCTCGAACCCAAGGCGTTTCTGTTGATCCACCCAAAGCAAACTGAATTGACCGATGATAAATGACACAATTCGGTCTCCCGGAGACAAGGTATTAGTCAGTGCGCTTTCCCATGCTCCGGTACCTTCGATAAATCCATCCATCAATCAATATATATACACACAGTTACAAATTGTTTATCTCTCGAAATTAACCTAACCTGTAGTTGGGATCAGAAAAGGAGTCCCAGAAGTGGTCTTGAAAATCTTCTTCACGTCCTCAAGTAAAGTTTTAGTGAGTGCAGGGATAGCTGGAGATCGGTAGTCCTCATTGTTTCGATTCATCGCGCGAAGTACCTGTTCCGGGATGTTCACAGGTCCCGGAACAAACAGATGATTCCTTCCTGGTGCATAAGTATAGTCCATCTTGATCGATCTGCTAGTTACCACACATTAAAAAAAATACAAATTACTACACAATATCCTCCTAAGAGTTTTATTTCTTAGTTATTAACATCATAGTAGTAATTTGTAACTAGGTATACCTCAACTGCTTAATTATAACTATCATTGTAATAATTTACAATGAAATATGCCACATCATTTGAAATAAATAATGATTGTTTTAGTTCTGCAATTTTGTAAACTCGAAGGATTAAATTAAAATAAAGTGACAGGGTTGACGGACAACAATTTTTGTAATAATAGTACACCCCTTAAAAGCTCTTCTTACAAATCTCATACACAATGTACAACTGGTGAAACACAATTTTAGTTGTATCTTTCTTTAATTTGTTTCGTTCATAACCTCCATTTTATAATGAAATCAATATATATATATAATGATCCCGTATAATTTTCTCTAAAACAAAAGCATGGGGTTCGAGACTTTGGTTTTTAGCCTTAGAATTGTGAATAAGACGTCTTTCAGATGTTTTTTTTCTTCTTTTGTTGTTGTTTATGAGTTGTTTTAGTTTAGCATGTGTGAGAAGACAAGACTAGAGGAAGAAGACGACATCATTATGCTATTAGTTTTGAGAACTTTTGAAACCATTATGGACATAGGGGGGGGGGGGGGGTTCCCCTGAAAATTAGTGGCTAAAAATGGCTCTATATATATATGGAGAGGATCATTTGAGAATCAATTTGATTTGAGAACCAATTTGATTTGAGAACAAAAAAGAACTAATTTGAGCTACAACTTTATTTACATGTATCCCCCTCCCATGAATTGTAGTGGTCCCCCCTGAAATTTGTGGTTGAGAGTTAGTTCTCAAAAGTTCTCAAAACAAAAAGTTCTCATTTGAACCTAACCCTATATATATATATATATATATATATATATATATATATATATATATATATAGGGAGAGGATCATTTGAGAACCAATTGGGTTTGAGAACTTTTGAGAACCATTCTGAGCCACAAGTTATATATAAGGAAATCCCCCCCATGAATTTGAATGCTTCCCCCCTGAAAATTAGTGGCTCAAAATGGTTCTCAAAAGTTCTCAAAAGAAAAAGTTTCTCATTTGAACCTAACCATATATAGGGGAAGGATCCTATGAAAACCCTTTATTTTGTGAAAACGTGAAAACCACTTTAAAACCTACATAACTTCTTTATACGTTAATGTTTTTTCATGAAATGTGCGCCAAATGTCTTAGAATTACGTTATCTATAACTCTGGAAAACAATATTTTAAAAAAAAAACGTAAAAAAAAAATGTTTGTTTTTTTTTTCCCGTTTTTGGTACACATGTGTACCATCATCACTACTACTACACAAAAACGAATTATAAAGTATAAAAACACTCTTTATGTTAAAAATATATAAAAAACATACTAAAAACAATAAAACATTTATGTTACTAATGATAATTAAACATAGTACACATGTGTAGCAATACTTAAAAAATCATAAAATGTTATTTTTTTCTTTAGATATAAAGATAATAAAACTATAATAATTAGGGTGCAATTTTCTTTTAAAACTATTAGTAACTCATATTAAATTTTGAGTTTTTTTATTGTGGTACACATGTGTACCAAAAACGGAAAAAAAAATTAAAAAAAAATAAAAAAAACGTTTTTTTGTTGTTTTTGGTTTTTATAGAATTAAAGATAACGTAATTCTAAGACTTTTGGCGCAAATTTCATGAAAAAACATTAACGTATGAAAAAGTTATAAAGGTTTTAAAGTGGTTTTCACGTTTTCACAAAATAAATGGGTTTTCACACGATCCTAATCCTATATATATATATATATATATATATATATATATATATATATATATATATATATATATATAGGGTTAGGTTCAAATGAGAACTTTTTTCTTTTGAGAACTTTTGAGAACCATTCTGAGCCACTAATTTTCAGGGGGAAGCATTCAAATTCATGGGGGGATTTCCTTATATATAACTTGTGGCTTAGAATATATATATATATATATAGGGTTAGGTTCAAATGAGAACTTTTTTTTTTTGAGAACTTTTAAGCACCATTATGAGCCACTAATTTTCAGGGGGGGGAATCATTCAAATTCATGGGGGGAATTTCCTTATATATAACTTGTGGCTCAGAATGGTTCTCAAAAGTTCTCAAACCCAATTGGTTCTCAAATGATCCTCTCCCTATATATATATATATATATATATATATATATATATATATATATATATATATATATATATATATATATGTATGGAGAGGATCATTTGAGAACTAATTGGTTGAGAGAACTTTTGAGAACCATTTTAAGCCACTAGTTGTATTTACATATACCCCCCTCCCATGAATTGTAGTGGTCACCAACTGAAATTAGTGGTGGAGATTTAGTTCTCAAAACAAAAAGTTCTCATTTAAACCTAACCCTATATATATATATATATATATATATATATATATATAGGTGAGGTTCATTGTAGACACTTTCGCATGTGAAATAACTCTTTTTCACATGTGAAAGTTTCTAATTAATGAGAAAAAAGAAAAAGAAAAAAAAAATTAATCACACCCATTAGATCAAGAGATCTAATGGTGAAGAAGGTATCTACCTGTCTACACTTATGGAGGTGTCTACAATGAACTTTTCACTATATTATATATATATCATATATATATATATATGGTTAGGTTCAAATGTGAACTTTTTCTTTGAGGATTTTTAGAACCATTATCATATAATTTGTAGCTCAGAATGGTTCTTAAAAGTTCTAAAAACATTTGGTTATCAAATTAAGATCATTTGAATACCAATTGGTTTTAAAAATTTTAAAAACTATTCTGAGTCACTAGTTATGTATAAGGAAAACTCTCTTTCATTAATTTGAGTGGTCCCTCTAAATTTTATGGCCCAATAATTCTTAAAAATTCTCAAAATCAAATGGTTTTCAGGTTAACCTATAACCCTAGCTCATTCCATCAAATATCAATTCGACCAAACTAAAGGCGTTCGGTGCTAACAATAACATAAAGCAAATCGAATTAATATCAACCGCAATTTCAGACTTTGTTCAAAAGATCAAGTTTGGCCCAAAAATGAAAATTATGTATACGTATGTATGTATCAACGTAGGAATCAAACACACACACCTGACGGATCAAGAAATTAATTAATTGAGATAGGTAGTTAACAAGTGATGGATTGATTAATTACATCTAGGTAGCTTCTTACCTGACGGATGATCCGCTCTCACTCTTCAATCTGTGTGGAAGGAAATGAAGATGAAAAATCCAAAAATGAGGAGAATCTAACTTATAGGATGAGCGGGTGATGATGTGGGTCCCACCAGCAGCGGATAAGAACTCCAGTGAGCGAGCCTCATTTTGAGTTCTACTTCTACGGCTAATACCATATGCATGCTATGTATGTTTACCATTTTGCCACCTAATCATATATATCAGCTATAAACTGTTTACTACTTTAGTCCTTTCTAAATGAAGAGTTTATATTTTTCTATTTATTATAGAGACTTTATTTTCATTTTAATGTTTCTACTTTAACCTTGTCATCGGGTTAATATTTATAACCTATAATATTTATTATAAAGTTGCTAGATAGTATTTTACATTTTAGGGTCTTTAAAATCATTTAATATACAAGTAAAAATATTATCTTTGGGTTTAAAAATTATTTTATAACACACACCTTATCTTGTATTCTAAAATACCATTTCTAAGAGGAATGTGAAAATTAACATCCACTTGATTCTTAGCCATTTAGGAAGGGAAATATGAGGTTGATAGGAAAGATAAAGTGATAGAGAAAAGGATGCTTTTAAGCCACACCCTCACTTGTGGAGACAAACAAACACCTCTTTTTGGAACTACTCTTTCAATCATCATATTCATATTTTGCTTCCATCCAATCGAGGGTTGCCTTGTTAGTTTGAACACATATGTGATCATGGAAATATAGTAAATTTTATGAATTGAACAAGTGAAGCAAGAGGTGGTTGATAAAACAGCCAAAACACTGTTAATCATGGCACATCCTTATGACGTTTTTCATCAAGGAGACACAAATGAGTTTACTAAAGGTACTTGGGATGCTTTTGAAAATGTTTTTGACGGAGGGATCATTATGATAAATATTAAAAGGAACCAAAGTTTTAAAGGTATAGAGTAAACTTATAATCGATTTTCAATTGTCATAAATAATCTCAAGAAATATAAAGTGACAAGCTAGCCCACTTGGTACGTAGATGCTTTCTCCGTTTAGTTGGAGGTCCTGGTTTAAATCCAGACAATGGAGTATTTAGTGTAATTTAGTTTGTAGAGTATGATAGATTTAGCGTTAAAAAAATTGAAGAGATTAATATTAAGTTGGAAAAATTACATATATCCCTTTTAGTTGGAGATCCTGGGTTTAAATCCAGACAAGTGGAGTATTTAGTGTAATTTAGTTTGTAGAGTATGATATATTTACCGTTAAAAGAAATTGAAGAGATTAATATTAAGTTGGGAGAATTACATATATCCCTCTATTTTCAAATGTAATTACATATTTACCCATACTAAAAAAAGAATTGCATATATCCCATTTTCTAGATATATGACAACTATACCCCTTAATTGATTAATTGTTTCAAAGCTTAAGCGGAAACAAGACTATGGAGAAAAGATGATACATCTTTACATATAACTATTAGGAAAGGGGATTAGATGTTGTTATTGAAATTATGACTAGCTATGAAGAAAACTATTGGTTGAAATGCCGCTGATTTTTTAAAAAAATTTTGGCACTTTTTTTGTATGTTATTAATGATTTACTAATAATAGAAAAAGTAGACTAAACATGAAAAAAAAAAGTTAATAAAAAAACGAACATAAAATTACTAAAAGAGCAAAACGATAAACGGGTATATATATAACTTATATAGTTTAGAATAAAAGGGTATGTATGCAATTTATAAGATTTGAGTAAATAAGGGTAAAATAGTAATTTTATAATTTATTTTTAATAAAAAAAATTCTACAATGGGTAACTGAATTTTTAGATTAGGTATATATGCAATTTTTAAAGTTGTATATATGCAATTTTTAAAGTTTGTAGGGGAAGTATGCAATTGCCCCTATTAAGTATATGTAGGTCCCGAAGTAGTCCCTAACACGATATCTAATCTCTAATACGGTGCGGAACCCCGCAGAAGAGATGATTCAAGAACACAAGATGATAATCGAATATAATACAATAAATCGATTAAAATATGATTATCGTACGATTACACCTTAACAGTTGCACACGAATTTATTGATTTGTCTGGTATAATGATCTTTAGAGAGAAGAGAAAACCATCTCAAGAGAGTGATATCTCAAATGAGATAAGAGGATCGATTTCCCATTTCTTTGTTGATGCATAATTTATGCGTCATGTGAAGTATCAAGACAAGACGATGTGCAGTACAAGACAAAGCAAGATTGTTGTTGTCCGAACTTCATCTGAGCTTGAGTTCGGATCAGGCCGAACTCAAGTTCACCTGAGGTTCGGCACAACGAGTATATATAGATATGTTGTCTTGTATTTTGGTAAGCAATTGAGAGAGAACTTAGAGAGACCAGATCTTAACTATGTGTTTTTTAGAGTGTTTCTCTGTTGGAGCTGATTTGAGAGTTTGTAATTGAGTCTTTGTTGATTTCATAAAACAAACTTTTATTTACATCTCGTTTTCATCTCGTTCTCATTCTTACGATCAAGTAAACCTCTAGTAAGATCCATACTACGCTCTTTCAAGTGGTACCAGAGCAAATCCAGGTTGCTCTATTGCGTTTGCTTTGATCGTTTATGTTTTCTTGACAATATCGAGTGTTTTTCTATAAAAAACGAGTCAATCTTTGAACTTTTCGAGTGCAATTCATTACTGAAACATTTCTGTTGCTAAAATCACTTTGACTACTAAAAATTCCGTTCATAGATGCTCAAAATTGCGATTTTTTTTTCAAAAATATGTTGAGTTGGGTCGAGTTCGTGAGTGTTTGAGATAACCGTCATCCGAACTGGAGTTCGCCTGAGTAACCGCTCTGAACTGGAGTTTGCCTAAGTTCGTATTCTGTTCGGTTAGATATCTAGTTCGGATAGAGTTCGGTTGGAGTTCGCCTACGTTCGTATTAAGTTCGGATAGGGTTCGGAAAAGGTTGGAATTTTTGGGTTGTTTCACGAAAACTGACGTAACTTGAGAACCATTAAGAGTTACGGGAGCTAATACTAGCCAAAACGACCGTCTAGGAGAGATCTACACTTTTACTGCCAAACGGCTGGTACCCTCCGGTTTGACCCCCAAAATCCGCTTCTAAGACCTTCGTTTTTGGGTTTGAAGTTTTGATATTCAATTTCATAACTTCCAAAATGTATGAAATTGATGTATTCATTGCAAGTCATCGTCAGAATGTTCCAAAGTTGATAAATCTTGAAGATTATCATGGTTGGGCAACAAATTTTAGAGCATATATTGTTGATTTGGATAAAACATTGTGGTTATCGGTTACAAATGAATATAAGTATCCAACTTATGGTGGTGACTTTAAGGAGATGCATACTTTTTCAAGTGAAGAAAGGAAATCGTATGATCAAAATGAAAAGGTTGTTTCACTTCTTCCGTTAGCTTCGCCTATAACTCTTAAAGGTTAAGCGAGAAATTGTCGAAAAGCAAAGCAGATATGGGATATTGCGAAGATACAGTGTGAGGAACATGTTTCAAGGTAAGATTGAAGTGTTAGAGAATAAGGTGGGAAAGTTGACTGAAGAGAATATTTTTCTGACAAAAAAAGTGGAGAAATGGAAAAATAAAGTTTGTGAAGTGTTGGGAATTTCCTAGTCCGACGAGTTTGAGATTTGGTAAGATGAAACTCAACGTACCACTTATCATCAACCGTTTGCACAACACGGTGAAGTTTATGACTCGAAGACTCTCACTAACCAAAGACATGGCAAAGTGACATTATTATTTATTGTTACATTATTTATTTGTCACTAGTTACTAGTTGTTGGTTATTTATTAGTTTGCCATTGTTAGGTTAGTATATATAGTTTGGTCTTTCATTTGTGAAAGACATGAGTGATAGCTTGAGAGTGTTTAGAACATGAAACTTTGAAGTTGTGTAGGTTCATGAACACTCGTTCATGAACCGGGTATGAGTGATGTAGGTAATTGTAATCATTCTACTTCTTCTATGATTATCTATACATTATCTCTTTTATCACATCTTCTATATTTATCCTCATCATCATCATCACATCTCAAATACCCAAGTAGAAGATCCGGTCCTTTATGTTCTTCCGGGTGTTTATATTTGTTCTAAAAAGACGAGCACACAAAGTCTCCGATCCCGCTTCCACACCGACCACCGGGGTAAGCTTGGCTCACCGACCCCTGTTTCTACAATTGGCATCAGAGCCATGGTCGAGGAAACGCAACCGAAAGGTTGGTCTTTTCAAACTTTGTGTTATTTTGCTTGTTTCTGTAACAGATAGAGATGTTTTTATCTTTTGTTCTTGAAAGGTTTTTGAAGTCTCCTCCCATATTTGTTCAAAACCTTATTTTCTGCTATGTTCTTAAAATATTTTGGTTTTTGTGTTTGAATCTTCAACACAAAAATGAGTTCATATTGAGTTTGTAGAACTCAAACTCATACCAAATTTTCCCATATCTTTCTACGGAAGTAGAACTTTTGGTCAAAAGGTTTTGAGTAAAAATTTATCTTTGTTTTGTGAGTTCCAATGTTGTGTACAGTGGAAAAGGAAAGAGTTAGTAAAAAGCATGTCAACTTTTCTTTCCCACTCTACTCTCTGACACTCTCTTTAACCAAACTTTTGTTCATACCCTTACCCATATACCTACTCTCTCCTTCCTAACTTTTGAAAGAAAGTTGTGTCAGCGCTTACCTTTCTCTCATCTCAAAAGAATTTCAAAACCTGTAACTCTCTCTCTATCTTCGAACATCTTGAGAGAAAAGCACACAAGATCAAATTATAGGTTGTTGAATATGATGATGTGAAAATCGCTGAACACAGAAGACACGAGACTACAACTCGTTTGCTTGAAATTTTCTGTTCGTTCTGGGTTTCTTGGGTTATGAAGATGTCGATGACTACTGGGTTGACGGTGAGACATATTCGATATTAGGGTTTTCGTCATGCAATATGACGAGGATGACGAAGATTATGGTTCAAAGATGGTAATGATATGGGTTTACGTCATGATCGTCAATGGTCGTTAATGGCAACTGTGTTAACCGACTATTTTGGAGATGGTTACTGTGATAGTTATCGTGGTCGATGATAATGGCTAAACTCGCCATTAAGGTTTCATCTAAGTCGATGAAAATGGTCGACATGATCTGGGTTTGTTTAAGTTGTCGACGGTGGTCCTCGAAGGTTACCGGGGGCTATGTTCTTCAATGATAGTGATGGGTAAACTAGGGCTGCATAAACAGACAACATAGTGCACGTCAGTGTTTAAAATATGTTGACTTAGTCTACTTTGTCGTGGCCTGGGGATGAGAACAGAAAAGATAAACCTACTTTTCTGCAATGTTAAGTCTCATGTCTCCCTCATGCATAGCTCTTTCTCTCTTTTCAAGATTGTATCAACCAGTGGAAAACCCCGTTTCGGCCGAACCCTAAAGCAGCGAAAGTTCAACTGTTCCGGCTCTTCATTCGATCCAACCAAACCCACTTACGGAAGTTCATCAACTGGAAAAACACCTTTGTTCTGGTTCAACCTGCAACTTCCGAGAGAACTCTCACAATTTTGTGAGAACCTACTTTCCAACAAAACTGTTCCGAGAGAACATGCCACCAGAAGAAACGTTCCGAGACAACGCAGCTCCGGAAGAAGATTCTGGCAGAACCGTCCACTGGAAGAACCCTACTTCCGAGAGAACTCGTTCCGAGGGAACTAGTTTTTTCCGAGATAAACTTAAAGTTCCGAGGGAACTCAAATGTTCCGAGGGAACTAAAAAGTTCCGAGAGAACTTCTGTTCCGAGAGAACCCTGTCCGACGAAACTTTTCAGTTTCGAGAGAACTTCTTTCGGAAGTTCATACTTGATCCGGAAAAGCTCACATGCCCAGAAAATGCTTCTGTTTCTTTTTCTGGTCACCGGAATTCGTCACTAGCCGCCGGTTTTAATTTTGTTGTTCATGTCATGGTCACCAGAGAAGATGTTTGGTTGAGTTTCAGTCGCCGGAGAAGCTCCTGGGCGGAAACTCAGTCGCCTGAATTACGGGTTTCACCGGAATTACGGGTTTCACCGGAAAATGAGTCTGGATGTTATCTTTCTGTTGTATCCACCCGAAGAAACCGTCGAAGCCGCAAGGATCCAAATCAACTCTTCTATCTCTCTTCAACAGTTTTGTGCAATCTCGAGAACCTGATGTTTCTCGCATTTCAGGTATACCAAAACTATACTTCCGTATCAGTTTTTTTTCGCTATGACAGACGTGTTATGAGGTCAAATTGATTATGGGGGTTGTGCACAAGTTTTGGTTGATTTATTGAAGAAATGGGTTTGCCACCGTTGGGTTTTAGAAGTTCTTTAAATTGGTTGATATTTGCAAGGTTCTTTTATGATGAGTTTGCTATAGAATGGGTTCATTTGATACAACAAGAACATATAGCAAATCAAGAACATGCTTTACTTTCTTTACTAGTGAATGCAAAAGTCTAGGGGGAGTATTTGATGAGACTTTGTGCATGCCTTTAAAGAGTCCTTGAGCCATAACAGATTTATGGTAAAAACGAAGGCAAGGATTCTAGTTGAAAGAGGAAATATATTCAACCTTTGAAGCGTCCTAGAGCCATAGAAAATTGCTACAAGGCTATTATGGTAAAAATGGAGGCAAGGTTTGAAAAAGAATTTGAAGTGGTACTTTCTTTGAAATGATGCATCAGTTTGGTATTCTTGCCAAGTATTTTCAAGACGGTTAGATTATGGAATTAAATCTCAAATTTTTCTTTGATCCTTTATCTTGTTTACCTTTAACAACACTTAGAATGATGGTTCCATCCTTGGAGTAGTGTGCTTGTTAATTTTGGAGAACACCCTATGCACTTTAGTGCCTTGCGGAAAAGGCCGGAAGAATCAAAACTCTTTATCGTAGGGGGAGTTTCACAAAGGGGAGTAGATGAGTGAAAGATTTGAAACCGTATGAAGATTTTCTTGAAGTAAAGTTGCAAGAATACAAGGAAACCGATTGTCAGAAGAGTTGAGTTAGTTATTCGTTTTTTCATCTACCAAATAGGGGGAGATTGTTGGGAATTTCCTAGTCCGACGAGTTTGAGATTTGGTTAGATGAAACTCAACGTACCACTTATCATCAACCGTCTGCACAACACGGTGAAGTTTATGAATCGAAGACTCTCACTAACCGAAGACATGACAAAGTGACATTATTATTTACTGTTACATTATTTATTTGTCACTAGTTACTAGTTGTTGGTTATTTACTAGTTTGCCATTGTTAGGTTAGTATATATAGTTTAGTCTTTCATTTGTGAAAGACATGAGTGATAGCTTGAGAGAGTTTAGAACATGAAACTTTGAAGTTGTGTGGGTTCATGAACACTTGTTCATGAACCGGGTATGAGTGGTGTAGGTAATTGTAATCATTTGACTTCATCTATGATTATCTATACATTATCTCTTTTATCACATCTTCTATATTTATCCTCGTCATCATCATCACATCTCAAACACCCAAGTAGAAGATCCGGTCCTTTATGTTCTTCCGGGTGTTTATATTTGTTCTACAAAGACGAGCACACAAAGTCTCCAATCCCGCTTCCGCACCGACCACCGGGGTTAGCTTCGCTCACCGACCCCCGGTTTCTACATGATGGTTTAGCTGCAGAAATTCAAAAGGATGGGTCTGCATCATGTGCAAATTGCTTGGAATTTGCTAGTATTAAGGAAGAATGGTTGACAAAGAAGAATATGTTGGTTGAGGAATGTAATCAAGCTAAAGCTCATGAAAAGGAAGTTATTGAAGATTTTGATGCTTTATTTGAGAAATGTTATCCTCTTCAACAAAAATATGAAAATGTTAATAAAATTGTTGTCGAAGCTGCTGATAGAATAATTCAACTTCAGGAGGAACTCAGAAAGTTGCGTGATGAAAATGGTGAGGTTCGAATGCAAAATAACATTTTGAAACAAGATGTTGTCTATTATAAGAAACAGGTAGAGAAAGTTACTGCCGAAGTTCTGGAAGAGTGTCACTTGAGAGAATGTCATAAAAGTGAATATAACAGATTGTCGGACAAGTACATTGCTTCACAGAAAGAGTTGATGAAAGCTAATATGAAAATAGCTGAACAAAAGATAGAGATTGTTGATTTGCAAAGAAAATTGAAAAATTGTAATAATTCATCGACTTTTCTAAATTATTTGTATAAGTTGGAGAAGGTCATGAGAATGGTAAAGATACAACTCTTCATCAAGTTCCTGCTCCTGTTGATATTGAAATGTCTATACCAGCTATACAATCTGGTATTCAACAGCATGATTATTTAAAATTTGTTGATACCAGTTCAAGAAAGAAAACAAAGTCCAAGTCTAAGAAGAAAAATAAAGAAAAGGTTGATTACCGCAACGGATTGAATTTTGATTCCAAATCTACATTTCTTGAAAAAGAAAAGGTGTTAAGTGGAAATCCAGGAAATGTGAAAGTGCCAAAGTTTTCTGAGCTCGTGATAGATGATTCTTTGATTTCCAGGAAGAATGATATGAGAGGAATCAAGTCTGAATTTACAAAGCTTTCCAAACAAGGTCATGAGATACCAAATTCTATTCAAGATAAATACAACCAGAAAAATGGTGGTTTAGGATTTGAAGGAAAAGAAATTCCAATTAAGGATTTCGACAAGAAGGAATTTAAAGCTAAGTAGAAAAAGAAACAAAAGATGTTTTCATATAAGAAGATTCAATTTTGGAAGAAGAAAGTATCTTCACCATCTGCCGATGAAAATATTTCTTCTGAAGAGTCTTCTTGTATATCTGATGCTACACCATAAGACGGTAACAATTCAGATTCCTTTCATTCTACTAAGTCAAACAGGTTTTATCATCAAGATAAATTCTTTGGTTATGGAGATGATTCTGGTTTTTATAATACTCCAAAATGTTTTCTAAAATTTCAAAAGCCAAAGAAATTTAAACCCGTGATTTCAAAAGTTTATGATGAATGTTTGACTGATCAGTTTGGAAAACCAATTTCAATCAATCCAACTGGTCGTCAACGTTATTATGTTTGTCATCAGAAGGGTCATTATGCAAATAATTGTCCTACGACACCTAACAATTCATCATCAAACGCCAAACATACAAAGTTTGTTGATCTTGATGGTGTTATTTTTAGTGAACCAATACCCAACACTGACTTTTTCTGGAAAAAGAAGCTTACTTCGGAAAAGTTGGATAGTAGTTCTGATTGTCACTCATCAATTGACAATGGTTCACCAGATATTTTTAAACCAAAATAGGAATGGAGACTAAAGGATGTCTCAACGGCCAACAGTGATTTTGTTGAAGACACTGGGCGACATACCATCGTTGTGGATGAGGGTCGGGGTTTTAAGAACTTATTATTTTCCAGTGTTTGCAGGTATTTCAAGTAGACCTATTAGTAATTGAAAGATTTCTGACAGTGAGATACTTATGGTTGATTTAAGTTAAAATGCTTTGTTCCTATCTTTGAAACACAGCTTTTCACAGATAGCTTTTTATAAAATGTGTCTAGTGTTGATCGATCATTTTTGTTTTTGTTTTTCATTTTCTTTCGTTCATATTTTTAGGGGGAGAAAATTTGAAAATTCAAAAAAAATGTTTGTTTGAATTTTAGGGGGAGAAATTGGAAAATATATATAAGAAAAAAGTGAAAAAGCGAGAAATGATGGTACATCAGCATATACGTTTATCTGCCATGGATTGATTAAGTCTAAAGGCTGTAGGTACTTGCATAATCTGTGAATGTGCATGACTAATCTGATATCTACAAGCAAGATATAAACATAAAAATTGCCTGATGATCTTTGGTTATTTGCTTCTTGATGATTGTTGTGTGATGATTCTAACAAAAAATAGAATAATGAGATATCCTGATGAATGCATGTTTTCATTTTGAAATATTTAAACTTGTTTGTTTTTCTTTATTTTGTCAAACGATCATACTTTCTCTACGTATCGAAAGATCGACCTGATCGTTGTTCATTTGACATTCTGCTTTATTTTCTTTGGTATTTCGTATAAAAAGAAAAAAAGAAGCAAAGCTATAAAGGATTAAAAATCATTTACCTCAAAGAGAGTCATCACTACTACTAGTGATTTAGAATGTGAGAAACTCATGCTAATGCACACTATGCTCCAATAGAAGAATCACTACCCCGTTAACCAAACATTTTAACAAGTTTGGAAAGTCCAACAACTGAGCTGACAGGAGGAGCTTCAAGCATAGTGATGAAAGTACCAAAAAATGAATCTCACAGCTCTAGAAAATTAGTTGGGTTGATAAAATAGTTATAAAATGCTTCAAATGTGGAGTTTTGGTGATTTTAATCAAAGATGATGTCACTTGGTTTGAGTCGGCTTTTGTTAAGTTGGTAACCATATTATATATAAACCTTCCAAAAGATTGTTTACGAAAGAAAAAGGGCTCCTGTGTAATATTTTGGTCTATCCATTTACTTGTGCTCGACCCGATTTCAGTTTCCGATTTTGACACTCTGCTTTATTTTCTTTGGTGTTTCGTATAAAAAAAAAGAAGCAAAGCTATAAAGGATTAAAAATCATTTACCTCATAGAGAGTCATCACTACTACTAGTGATTCATAATGTGAGAAACTCATGTTAATGCACATTATGCTCCAATAGAAGAATCACTACCTTGTTAACCAAATATTTTAACAAGTTTGGAAAGTCCAACAACTGAGCGGACAGGAGGAGCTTCAAGCATAGTGATGACAGTACCAAAAAATGAATCTCACAGCTCTGGAAAATTAGTTGGGGTTGATAAAAACAGGTATAAAATGCTTCAAATGTGGAGTTTTGGTGATTTTAATCAAAGATGATGTCACTGGGTTTGAGTCGACTTTGGTTAAGTTGGTAACCATATTACTTATAAACCTTCCAAAAGATTGTTTAAGAAAGAAAAAGGGCTCCTATGTAATATTTTGGTTTATCCATATATTTGTGCTCGACCTGATTTCAGTTTCCGATGTCTGTTGTTGATAATCAATGAAGGACCATGTTTCATTGTGATATTACTGTGTTTTTTTTATCATATGCAAATGAATCTTCTACTATGTTCGTTGATCGATTTAATGTTTAATTTATCTCTATATCATATTTCTATTTTGAACGTTTCGTTATTTAAATTTAACTGAGTAATTTAAGCAATCAAAACATGTATAATGCTCGTGGGTAATACTAGTCATGCACACAAGTAAATTCTGAGAAAGTGCGGAAGTTCAAGGTTCAAAACATAAATAATGGAAATTCGGTAATTTCTGTGCGATTACAATTTTAACTAGGAGATCATATATTTGAGTATCGTATGTCAAATTGGGTAGATTGTGGACTCTGGTAGTCGTAAATCACATCACTAAACATCAAACAGAAAGTCGAGTCACGAAACATTGGTGATTAACCTAAAAGTGATATGTACGTCAATTTGCCTGAAAACACGTTATGTGCAATGAGGTGTTTATTATACTTGATTTAAATGGCTTAAACATGGTTAATATGATAGGAAATAATAAAATTAAGAAATGGAACAAAACAAGACCCGAGAATGTTGAATAACGAAGAAACGATTGCGCGAATGGAGGAACTGACCAAAGGAGCCCTTGTCTGGGTGCCTTGCGGACAGCAAGGGATCCTTGTCCAACTACCGTAGTCTGCATCGATCTTCTTACGGGAAAGACCCTATATTTTATTATATTTAAGCATCAGTAGCCCCCATTTTATTCATTTCATCACTCATAATCAAACTCTAGCCATCTTAGCTGCTGTCCTAGCTCCAACATCAACATCCTTTGAAGATTTTGATGGTTTTTATGTGGATTCTTGCTTATATCATCATCCTTCATCATCCTCTTGAATTGGTAAACCCTAGATCCTTGTTTACTTGCTTTACATTCTTCATGATTCAATTTTTATGATAAATCTTAGTTAGATCTCGGCCATTTATGCTTGTTATGTATAGAGGTAGTGATTCTCATGTTAATAATGTGCTTTTTATGGATAAAGTTTAGGTTTTAATGGTTAGTATATTAGATCTTGCTTGGTTTGTGATAAAGGCTTAGTTTTTATGCATGCATGTTGTTAAAGATGTCATCTTGATGTTAGATCTAAGGTTTAGAAGCTTAAAGTTGCATGCTTGATGATGTATGATCATGAAATATTGAATATTTACACACACACACATACACACACACACACACACTATATATATATATATATATATATATATATATATATATATGCATGTTTAGGGATAAAGGTGATGACTTAATATTAATATGCTTCGGTAATCCAGAGATCTATATAAATCTTGCATGTGTAGTTATTAAAACACGAGTTTTTATGATGATAATGATATAAAGTCATGAGCTTTATTTAAGTCCAAGTCTGTATCATAGTAAAAATTAGGGTTGTTATAAATATTAAATATATATAATTATTATGGGGAACAATTTTGCATGAACCATCTTACGCATGAGTTGTATGTTATATGCATCTGTGATTGGATGCATAGTACAGGGTATCGTAATCATTATTTGGTTGTAGGACGTTGTAAAGACATGGAGCGATGGATCGTTTGCTATTCTAGTGATATCGAGATTGAGACGAGATCAAAAGTAAATACAAATATAATTTGTATTGATTCAAAGCTTGAGAGCATACACACACAGAAACACAAACAGAATGTAGAGATATGATCCATAGTTCTATCCTCTCTAAACATGTCAACCTATTTATAAGTGACACATATTAAGTTGCGTACCATCCAACGTACCAATGGTACGGGCGTACCATTTGGTACGACATACCAACTGGTACGCTGCCCCTAAGACTCACACATATGCTCTTACATAGATACAATACACGAGACACATCGTAGCATAGGAATATGTTGTAACAAACTCCCCCTTAACGTGTAGTGTATCTATTCTAACTAAATCTCTAGACTTCAATCTTCAGCATTGCAGCATCCGATGTTTAACTTGAAATCTTGTCAGAAATAGAGCTTGCATGGCTGGATCAGAACTTGAACAATCTTTGAACTTCAAGATCCACTTGTAAGAATACTTCAATAACTCCCCCTTTCACCATGCTTGAGTCTTGACACACTGAACCTGCAACTTTAGAAGACAAAAGTGCAGTTTTTCCTTTTTGATTTATAAAAAATTAATTTAATCTTGGCGCAAAACTTCTCTTTGAGAATCCAAGATATTGACTTTGAAATTTTATTTTTCTATCAAGTGTCGATCGATCAAAAACAAATAAGAAATAAAATATATTTGGCTTTTAGAAACTTTAGATCAAAACACACCTAAAATCTTTTTAATTTTTTCAAAGTTATGCTAAAACACAATGAAAATCTTTTTGGATTTTTCTGGAATGAAAATATAAATGCAATACAGAATTACACTCTATTTTTGGTTTGATAAAGATCACTATCTGGGATGGTCACAACGCGCTAAACTACACTTCAAGTTCAATTATTGTAGCACATAAGCCATGTCGATTGCAGATATAGTTTGTCCAACATTAAACTCTGGCGGAATCATACTCATAACATCTAGATATGTTAAGGTATTGATTAATTTGCTTTGACCAGTGTACCCCACACTATCAGACATATCCAGATATGCTTTTGCTTATCACACTTTGTGATTTCACTTGTGATTTAACACATAGTGATGTATTCATGATATAATCAACTGTGTTCCATGCAAAACAAAATAAGAACGTTAAATCGTCTACCTTAAGGTTGGTCTTTTGATACGCAGATAAGGCCTCGGATTTAACAAAATAAGAACATAAAAACAAGTTGAAATTGTATAACCCAACAACAATCAGGTCGGTACTTCTGTACACATAGAGAAAGTCCTATGAGTTATACAAAACACCAAGAAAAATAAAGCAGAACCTTAAATGAACAACCATCAGGTCAGTCTTGTGAACACGCAAAGATAATCTTATCATTTAAGAAAATAAAGAAAATCAAACAAGTTTAAATATTTACAAGATGAACACATGTATACACAGTGACTCCTCATTTTATTTTCACATATCTTTTCCTTTTATATCTTGATATACGCATCAAAATGTTGTCCACTAGGTCAAGCATCAGATTTTAGTGTATATCACATTTGAATACTTTATGATTTGTTGACACTATCTAGCACATCAAAACAATGATCTTATGGCTTTTTCACTTACTCTATCCGCGAGTAAGAAACGTTAGCCAATGTACCATCAATTCCCAATGATCAATTTCTCATTTTTGATCTTTTTCATTTTTTTATCTTTTGCATTGCCTTTTGTCCCCCTAAAATGAAAAACTCTATTTTTGGATTTTTTATTTTAACAAAAACAAGACACTATTTTTGGCTTTTGTCAATTTTCTCCCCCTAAACATATGTACAACTACCACTTGTAAAAAATACGAACAAGAAAGAAAACTGATCGACAAAACACTGACACTTTGCAGTTTTAGTTTTTGAAAAAAATAGTTTGATCAAAAATTTCTTTTGAAAGACTTTTGAGAATGATAAAGCATTGAAACTCTAAATTAAGCAAGTTCTTCACTATCAGCAACACACACATAATAGGTCTTCTTGAAGAAACATGCAGACACTAGATAAACATTAGCAGTGTTGGGATCGGCCCGAGTCAACAGCCTCGGGTCGCCCGGTGTCTTTAACATGGTCTTTGGTAATCTTGGAAACAACTCGGGGTTTCTAGATCATCGGCGATTGGAAACTTTTTAATGAATCCACACTTTCTGTGAAAAACATTAAGGGAACTGCTACCCAAATTTGTTTCAAAAATTTGTTTATTATCAAAACAATTCTTTGGTTTTCTACTTCCCTGTTGAATAAAGACATCATGATAACCAAAAGAATTTTTAGAACAGAATGAATCAAAGAAGCCATCAGATGAATCATACCTGGGAGGTGAACTTCTTGGAGAATAACATGAACCGTAAGAAGATCCTCCAGAATAATAATGATCATTCTTTGATTTGAACACATTCTTTTTCTTCTGTTTTGGCTCCTTCATCTTCTTCTAATGTGTAAGTTGCACGGGTTCTTCCTTAACCATATAACCAAGTCCTTTATGTTTGAAACCTCAAACCTTAGACGATCCAGATTGAGAACTAGAAACACTCTTACTTTTAGCTGTTTGAGTGAACTTAGCTTTGATATCCTTCAGCTTGTTCTCAACAATCAATGATTTGGCTTCTTTTGTTTTAGATGAAGTACTAACATTTCAACTTTAACAAAAATCTTCTCATCCTCCAAAAATGAAGATCCAGAATCAAAGTTTAGAGCATTGCCAGCTGCAAACTGTTTCTTTCCAGGCTTAGATTTCTTCTTCTTTGCTTGAACATGAGTTGCAAACTTTGAGTAATCATACATTTCATCATTTGGATCAATCTTTGAAAATGAAGAATTTGAAATGTCAACTGGTGCATGAACATTGTGTAAATCTTCGCCTTTCACACTAGCCTCACTCTTCTCCTGTCTGTAAAATATAATTCAAAAATGTAGGAGACAAATTGCAGTTCTTCACCTGTTTATGTAACTTAAGAATCTCAACTTTCAATTCTGAAATCTGCACCTGAGCGGCCAAGAACTCTTTTTGAGTAGCAATGAATTGATCTGAAAGATCACTGTTTTCAAATTTTTGTTGTCTTTTTAGATCACGTACTTCTAATAATTATGTTGTAACCTTCTCCCATTTATTCTTAAAAAACTCAACATCTTTTGTTAAAATTTCATTCTTCTCCCGAACAAGAACATTGTCATCTCGTAGTTTGGAAAGTTCTCCTGAAAACTTATAATTTTGTCTGCAGCTTCAACAACCATCTAATTAGCCTTCTCATACTTCTGTTGAATAGGATAACTTTTCTCAAACAAAGCTTCAAAGTCTGCAGCAGCTTCTTTAGCTTCAGATTTAGCTTTCTCACATTCTTCCGACAAATCTTTCTTCTCTTTCATTAAAACCTCATTGAGTTTTTCTAAATCAGCATATCTTTGTTGTGTACACTCCAAATCAGCTTTTACG
The DNA here is from genome assembly GCA_039602395.1 of Deinandra increscens subsp. villosa. Taxonomy (NCBI): domain Eukaryota; kingdom Viridiplantae; phylum Streptophyta; class Magnoliopsida; order Asterales; family Asteraceae; genus Deinandra; species Deinandra increscens. The sequence goes on along the minus strand of JBCNJP010000027.1, from coordinate 89,759,706 downwards.
ACCTTGAGTTCTTCAGTTATTAAACTGTTACTTCTCAATAAAGCTTCAGGTTTTCTGGTTGCACCATCACAATCTGGACATGAAAAACCCTTTGCCTTTTGCTCATTTGTACTTATTCCAGTAATATCTCCCTTAATTGTTTCACAGGAACTTGTGTCACACTCGGAACCAATTACTTCTTCATCTCTAGGACCAATTTGGACAACAAATGCAGATTCATCAGGAAAATATGCAGCCCAATCATAACCTTCATTGGATGCTTGTCCATTCTTCTTAGAAGTAATGGTTGTTAAAGCAATTAGAGGAGAATCAGAAGTTCGACCCCAATCATATTGTTTATCAGCTTAAGAAACCAAAGCTGTTGGAGTAGTAGTATTAGCTTCTTTTTTATTGTTACATTCCCGAGCAAAATGCCCAAAGTTTGAACACTTGAAACACTTAGCCTTTGACTTATCTAAAACCAGCTTACCATTTGGATTAATTCCCTTTTTACCAGTTTTGCGGAAAACTCGTCTTGCTCGTTCAGTCAACATAGCCATCTGCCATCCCAATCTAATTCATTTAGATGATCCTCATCTAACTGTTTTCAAATCATCTTTAAACAACTCAACATCACCAATATTCCCAATTATGAAACCATAAGACGATGCTATTAAAGCGGATATTAATGCAGCATGTTCATCAACCGATTTAGCAGAAAATGCAGTCTGAGGTGATTGATTTGGAATTGTAAAGTTGCACCATGGAGAATAACTATAATTCTCAGACTTCCAAGCAAACAATGTAGTAGTAGGACCTTCACTGAAAATGTTGGACTTTTTAGCATTAATTGTTGAATCATTTTCACCATGATATGCTGCTGGATTCTATACTTGTGTAGGCATGGATCTGTTCACATTCAATTCCATATCTCTGGCTAGTATCTTTTCAATCAAACTATTAAATGACAACCCTGAAAATTCTTTATCATTTGTAATCATCATCATATAATTTTCCCATCTTTCAGGTAATGCCTCAAGTAACTTCTCTTTCAACTCAGCTTCTTCCTTTTTGATACTTACTAAAGTCAGTTCAGTCAACAAATGTGAAAATCTAGTGTTAGGACCTGATTTGAGCACAATGTTCTCATTCGATTCATCACACAGGTGCGGAAAACAAATGTGATGATCAATCTTGGTTGATTTCACCCCATAGATCTCTAAAGCTCAAGAACACACACAAAATACACGAAGAACACACACACAAAGGCTCTCTTGTAGAAGTGACCAGGAGGAACACGTATTAGGGTTTTCACTTTGGTATTTATACTACAAGAGAGCCTGGGACAAATAGAATGTTTGACACAAACCAATCATTACCTAGAATTCAGCAAAATATTCTAACAGAATAACAAGTACGCTAAGCATTAAACAAGTTCGCTAGAGCTTGTGAAGTTCGCTAAGAAGTACGCTAAGCATAACTTAAGTACGCTAGGAACAGTTTAAGTTCGCTAGGAACAAATCAAGTTCGCTAGGAGCAAAACAAGTTCGCTAGGACAATTAATCAAACAAGTACGCTAAGTACAATGACAAGTTCGCTAAGAGTTAATCAAGTACGCTAAGTTCAATATACAAGAAGTTCGCTAAGGAGAAATACAAGTACGCTAACACTTAGTCAAAAACATCATATATAAACATAGTCAAAGATAACAAAGTACATAATCAAAGTTAAGTACGAACCAAAGTAAATTTACAAATAAACATAAAAAGGATAAATAGTTTGTGTTGCCAACATAAATAAGTTCTAACAATTTCCACCCATGTTGGCAATGCAAACCTCTCGAGCTTCAACCATCTTGACCGATCAACTTGAGCAGGAACCTCCAGTTTTCTCTAGCCGCTTCTTTGTGTTTGTCTGAAAGGACATGAATCCCCAGATCATAGAGCCTCCAGAGGTCTTGCCATACCAGTTTCTTCAGGTCATTGTAGTTGTTTAGCTCGACTAACCTTTTTGCCTTGTCAAGAACCACACTTGAACCATTTTCTTCCATCAACCAGCAATTTGCAGTTCTCAGCATCTCTTCGTCAAGCTTGTACCTACCAATGCCAGCAAGCTGATTGCACCACCAGTTTAGAAACATCAAGAAGTAGTTAGCATCGTAGCATTCGTATAGTCTAAGCTGAGTAGGGATGCTCCGCATCTTCTGGTAATAGATGAGCTTGATGTATGATCTTGACAGCATTCTTAACTCAATGGCAGCAAATAATCTGATAGACTCAGCACCTTCCCTTTCGATCACCAACTCATGTGTCATCCCGTTGTAATACCAGCTGATAATGGGGAATTTCTTCTGATTCCCTGGGATCCATTTGACATTGATTTTATCACCGATGTTCTTGAAGATGCCTTTATGTGGTGCACGGAGTCGCTTCTTTTCTTCGGCTATCTGAGCTCTTCTTTCTTCTTCAGGATTCAGATTGAACCTTTTGTCATCATAGGCTGATTTGATCAGATGTTCAGCTCTAATACCTTTACTGTGTTTTGTATGGTTTACCAAGTCCAGGTATTTGAGCTGCTTCAATTCCCATGAGAAGAGGCTTGTAAGAGCTTTGAAGTCAGCAAAGAATTGAACGTATCCATTCCGTCTCTTCACAATAAAAGCATCGAAAGCTTCATCATATTTCCAACCCAGAATCTTCATTCCATGATTAACATTGGGGTTTGCTGGCATCTTTCTCAAGTTCTTGGCAGTGAATCTCAGCATCGCCTTGGAATTTGGAGCCATTCTCACCCAGTCATCATAAATGGGTGGATTTTTATTCCTGTTTATTGCTTCAGCTTTTTCCTGTTCCTTCAGTCTGATCTGCTCCAACTTTGCTAACCTCTCAGTCTTCCTATACTCAGTCACGAACTCACGGAGGCCTTTGGTCCTCTTGCGAATCCAAGACTTTCTCTCAACATTTTTGAATCTGAGATAGTTTCGGAGGTCTTCAAAAGACATTCTGTTAGTGGTAGCAATGATGTATTCAACAGAGTCTGGATCAGGTAGATCTTCAGCAGGATCATCAGGAATAAATGATTTACCCATGTCAAGAACAAGATCAGAAAGACGATCTCGGATCGGTGCAAAGTCAAATGTTTTGTCAGAATCAGCAAACGGATCTGACAGAGGATCAACCAGTGATTCAGGAATCTTCTCAGCTTCATCAACACGAGGGAGATTAGAATTCAATCTCTCCTCGTCAGTATACAACTTAGTTAGCTCAAGATCGGTAAGTCTAAGAAGATATTCCAGAGGAATTCTGTCTTTCATAAGAGACCTCACCATCTGAGCAGTTTCTGACACATCATCCACATCAACGTCTGTTCCTTCAAGATTAGTGACGATGCGGATGGTTGGCTCTTCGTCCTTGGATGGTGCAGATTTTTCAGGTAATGAATTTGAACCCTTTCCATAAACAACAGCTGGAGGATGATCTGATTCATACCTCTTCAAAGCTTGCTCTTTTTCTCTGACCAATCTATTTTCCTCAGCAAGTGTTTCTGCAATGAGAGCTCTACGTGATCGGTCTCTTTCAGCTTCTTTTCTTAACTCTTCGGCTTCGACTTCTTCTTGTGTAAGAATCCTTTTTCCTTTGTCTGTGGCTGAGGGACCAGGTTGTTCAGAGACAGAAGGTTCCTGAGTTACCGTAGTCACGTTTTCATCAGGAAAAATGGGAAGGAAGGAAGGATGGAAAGGAGATAAATAGATCTGAACATTTGGAGCTTGTTCAGTAGAAACATCAGGATAAGCTTGAGAAATGGTTGGAGTAGCAGCTTCTTCAAGATTGATAACTTCAGCATCTTCAGGAATAGAGCCGGTAACATGTGGAGAAGAATCAAGAGCAGGAGTTTCATCAGTTGGTATACCAGTTTGCAGAGAGACGTTTACAAACACTCCATCATCTACTTCCATTTTGACTTGAATTGGAGTAGGAATAGGAATTTCATCTTCTTCATCTTCACTTTCAATCAAATCCAAATCAATGTAGTTCAGTGGGTTAGCTTGATTAACTAGAACATTTAGTCGTTGTTCCAGCTCATACATATCTTCCACATCACTGAAATCTACCGTGTAAGGATGCTCTTCATAGATTGCTTCACTATCATCTTCAGTGGTTTCAATGAGTATTCCACATGAATTTCTTCTTGTGTATAACTTTTCAGCATAATACTCACGAAAGTCTGCCATGGAAAAGTCCAAGAAGGTCGAGTCGACATGAAATCTACGGACACCTTCATTTACAGGAACAATAGCAGATGATGGAATAGTGGCAGCTTGACCAGAAGGTACGATTGCAAGTTGAAGAGAGTTATCTAACTCTGATTCTACTGGTTCCGAACTGGATGATTCTTCAATGGCCTTGAGTGCCGGTGCAAACCTTGGCAGCTTCAAGTTCTCTGGCAATGGAGCCAGCTTCTTGAGTGAGTCCAAGATTTCATCAACTGGCTCATCATGAAGTAGACTATTCACAAATGATTCTTCATCATCAGTCATGCTAGGCTCATTTCCTTCAAATACTGTATCATCATCAACATCAAAGTCACTGTCGTTTAAGGAGCTTGTGGAGTCAAGATCTCCTTTAGATTCTTTACCAGATGGAAAATTAGCACTATCAGTTCTTTGATGAGTTGACGGTTGTACTTCTGGGTGCTCAGAACCTTTATCACCTGCATCACCACTGTCAGGTTTGTCACTGAGCTGGGTTTCTTCTTTTGATTTGGCCAGCATTTCCTTAAGCCTTTGGATCTCTGCAGCTTGTTCAGCAATTACATGTGACTGCTCAGAGATTTTCTGGTTGGCCACCTGTAGAGAACAATTAAGATGGTCATTCTGACTCTGCAGATTTGACACTTCTGCTTGGAGTTCCAACACTCTTTCAGATTCGGAAGTTGTCGGGCTTGAAGAGACAGCACCAGTGGCTTCTATAGTGGCAACAACAGTATCTGCAATAACTTCTAGAGGTCTCGGATCCACATTAATCCTTTCAGTTTGAATCATAGGAGATGGAGAGACAGAAGCAGTTGTAAAGGTCGATTCAGGTTGAGCTCCAGATGAACCAACAATTTCATACTCATTAGAGGAGCCTGGCTTTCTTCTAACTTGAAGTTTTTCAGTGCAGGACTTGCTTCTCTTAGCTCTAATAGTAATTAATTCAGAGGATTGATTTCCTTCATCAGCAGTTCTAGTCATCTGATTAGATAGAATAGTAGGAGGAGACTTTGGAGAGCTTTCAGGTTCATCTTGTAGATCATATGAGAGATCTGCTTGATCAAGAGACACTGAAGTCTCATCTTCATCAAAATCATCCTCTGAAGGTTTATAGCTGTCATCCGACGATGATGGTTGTGTCATAGAGGCCCTGGAAGATTCTCCAGTCCTCTGTCTTTTCCTTGGATGAATTGCTTCAGCTTGGTCAGGAGTGTCACCTGAGCTTGAGGAGTCAGATGCATCATTATCTGTGTCATTGCCTTCCTCAGCTTCTGAAGATATCACATTCACTGGACTAAGCGGGTCAGCATGCTCAGATGCATCAACATTGTCACCCTGGAGATTCCCAAGGCCTTCAGTAGCAGTAGCAGTATCTGGTATAACTGGGGCATTCAGGTCCAGTGCATGGTGGACTTGAGCCACATCAGTTTGTTCAGGTTGGCCTTCAACTGCAGCTTCACCCATATGGTCATCTCCTTCGGCATCAGCGGGTGCTAAACGAGCAATCATTTCAAGAAAGAAAGGTACAGGGGCACCTTGGTACTTACCTTGTTGAAATTTGCTGTAAGAACCGGAATTCATTGAGCTTGTTTTGAACACATCACCTTGCTTCGGCAAATTAGGATAATATCTATCTAAGATAGCCTGTATGAACCTTGGGTACAAAAAGAACTTTACTGCCCTTCCAGTTGGGTGTAAGTTAGCAATCATCCATCTTAGAAGTTGATGGGATAGATTGAAACCCTGTCCTGAGATAAACCCGTGCAGAGCACATGCGGTTTCTTCAACGAAATCATCAGGAGCAGCCTTTCTGTGAGAGAAAGCGGCAGTGAAGAAATTTATCAAAAACCTCCAGTTTGCTGGAAATAGAGTCTTCTTTATTTTGTTGCTGACGTTAGGGAGTAACACGCCAGAATAACCCATGTTCATGATGGTAGTTTGCCATTCTTCCCTAGGAAAGGATTTAGGCAAATCGGCATCCTGTAATCCCAGAGTTGTTCTGATTTTCTCCTCGGTTATCTCCACATCAGTGTTCAAAATACTAGCCCTGATCACACTGGATCCATCATCAAGTTCAACAGATTGAGCTGTATTCCAGAATGATTCAATATGGATCTTGTAGATGGTTGGGTTGATGATCATTGCAGTAGCCCAAGTTGATTGCACGATGAGGTCAATAGCTTGCTCATCAGCATCTTCCCAGAATTTGTTGAAAACACATACTCCGTTGTGTAATCTTCCATAAGTTAACTCTTGTCTGGGAGGCATCTGCACATATAGATCAACAGGATTATATCAATTTGACACTTAATGAATGTCATGTCACACTAGACTCGTGATAGTGACTGAGCTTTTCATTTGAATATCAAAGTTACAAAGATGAATCACACAGTGCATTTGCCTCATAATGGATAGATACAACATGAATTTATGCTAACAATGATAAATACCAGGTGACCTTGAATATTAACAAGTGTGTAAAGAAAATCTGGAAAACAAGGAGCCAGATCTAAATCTCCAATAATATTGATTTGAATGAATGTTTTGCATGAAAATTGAAAGATGACCCAAATGAATATTAAGACAACAAAATGATGATTTGTTGGAGAGTCAAGGAGAGTCTCAAAGAGAAATTCTACTACTTGGTCTGAACAACATACATATATCAAGTAAAGGAGGGCTTAGCACACTGGAATCAACACCTATAGGTTTAGGTTGTCCCAATTTGTTAAGTCAGTTTAGGGAAAGTCACATAGTGACTTGGTTCCACCCGAACTTGTGAACTCCTTGTTTTGATATGAGTAAACAGCTAAGCTAAGTTAAGAATAATGTTTTTCATGAAAGACAGGAAAGTAGGATATAACAAAGCTTAAACATTCAATGACCAGTTAAATGCATGCAATAAGTGTAGTAATGACTTGTCAAACATACAGAACAATCCTTGTAAATCACAAATTGAATCATTTATAGTGAATTGACTCAAGTCCGCTAAACAGAACAACAAGTCCGCTAGGATTCATTAAGTTCGCTAAGAGAGAACAAGTTCGCTTAGCCATAGTAACAAGTTCGCTAAGTGAAGGAACAAGTTCGCTAAAAGCAAGCAAGTTCGCTAAGAACTGATGAAGTTCGCTAAGTAGACCATGAAGTACGCTAAGACTGAATCAAGTCCGCTAAGATCAAGCAGATTCACCATACTTAGAAATGACAACAAGGACTATAACTCATATATCAACATTTAACTAATATTTTCTAGATGCACCAGAGTCATGTTAACACTTATAAGCAAGTAAGGAAGTCACAAAGGGTCGACAGTTTCAATATGATTAATTAAAGGACAGAATGTGATAAAGTAAGCTTAACAGATTAGAGGGAGCCATTACATGTTATTTTAATCCTAACACACAAATATAAGCATGTATAGATCAAATAACACATACCCAAATCACCAAATTCACATTTAAGCTGATATAGTCACATAAGTCTCATAAAAACAGTTTCATGCAAGATTTGACTTATTAAAGTCAAAATGACCAAATGAGTGTTCACACAGAGCTTTAATACCTAAGATAGTTCATTATGAACCTTAGAGGCACCACAGATCACATCCTATGTATAAATGCTCTCATTTTATCACAAGTATGGTCAATTTAACTTAGTTAAGTCAAGACATTCAAATTATGTCAGTCTTAGTGCAAATTGTATCCAAGATCCTTCTACCTGAGTTATGACCTGTTACAGACCCATGTGGATCTTAACCAGCCTAAACCACCAGTGTTGAGCTCAATTGGATGTCAACTTACACAGAGAGAGACAAGCAAGATCACAAAGAATAAAGTAAGATGATGCACTACCTGATTGATACCATGAGTGCATGAATTGAAAAAAAACACATACCTTTCTGAAGATCTAAAGTAGACTATGATCTAATATAAGATGCAGTGTATTTCTCAATGACTCAGTGAGTAATCTGCTAGGATCAAGCAGTTTAAATTAGAATTCAAGTGAGCATCAATTAATATTGATTAAAGTAAAATTTTGCCCCTGTGTAGCCAAGTTTGAGTTTTGACTCAGTTTGTCAATATGAAGAACAACATACCTCTTAAGGATCTAATTTTGAGCTAAGATCACACAGAAGAGATGAAATGATCTTGATCAATAGCACGACAGTAACAGTTTCTGTTTTTGATGATCAGACAAGATAAGTTAAACTCAAGCAATGAACAAACACAGTAAACAGAGGCAAATAGAACTTAAAGACACAAATGAGAAACTTTAAACTTAATTTACGTCTCATCACTTTGGTCTCAAACAATAAAATTAGCATAATGGTGATTGGAGACAATAAAATTCAACACTAAGTGGAATTCATTAAGTTTATCCAATCAAGAGATAGAGATAAATTGAAACTTCTAACTAGCTAAAATTAAACTCACAGGCATACAAGCACAACCTAAATTGAGTTAACTACTCTGAATTGTAAGTGGCCACATTGAGTTCCATCAAGCCAATCAAAATTAAAAATTTACAATTTGAATGAAAAAATTCTAAGTATTCAAATAACAGAGGCTTACTATATCCAAGTTTATCAATCTAAACTCCTAATTAGGTTCAAACTGATTAACAAGAACATTGTAGCATCCACCAGTTATGATGTACACCAAGAATTTTCATGATCTAATCCTTCACCCGAATCCTCTGTACCAAACTTCTCGGATACACAGAGTAAAATTTGACATTATATATTCACATACCTCTATCTTGAACACAAGTGAATTAGGCACAAGAAGGATGAAAGAGATCTGTATAAACATCAAATTATATCATTAGAACCCTAGAATTCTTCAACACGTACCTACGGTTCAAAATCATCACCGAGACCAAAAAATACATCTTAATAAACGTGAAACAAACCTGTGAAAGCAATGAGAGTGTGTAGATCGACCCTAATTGCAAGAAATATCACAGATTCTAGAGGGAGATGAGAGAATTCGATCAAACAGTGAGAAAGTGAGGTCGACGGTTCGTAAGTTTGTGAGCGGGTGTGAGGTTTTGAAAGCGTGAAGAGAAAAGTGACCGAGTCCCCCTTTATATAGTGAAGGGTTTAGCGGACTTGAAAAGTATCTAAATTTAAACAAGTTCGCTAAGAAATGTTTCCAAGTCCGCTAGAAATAAGCAGACTTAAAGAAGTACGCTAAAGAGAGAACAAGTTCGCTAAGGCCAAAGATAAGTACGCTAAGCCGAAATAAAGTTCGCTAAGCTTAAGAAGTTCGCTAAGGCTAAAACAAGTACGCTAAGCCTAAAAGAAGTTCGCTAAGCTAGGAAGTTCGCTAGGGCTAAACAAGTACGCTAAGGCCAAAACAGAGCTTGTAACTTGAAAATTTCTAATAAACCAAAGAAGTCCGCTAAGGCATAAACAAGTTCGCTAAGAACAGTTTAGCCTTAATAGACTTGAAAAGAAAGTGGAGAAGTTCGCTAAGGCATAACACCATCTTAGCGTACTTCATCAACACTTAAGGAAAAATAAGACAAATTCAGGAGAAGTTCGCTAAGGATAAAATCAACTTAGCGGACTTCTCACTCAAAAGAGAAAACAATAAGGAAACAAGTTCGCTAAAAACACTTTGTTCTTAGCGGACTTAAAGAAATGCATGAATGAAATTTACAAGACATCAAACAAGTTCGCTAAGAGCAAACTTGTGACTAAAGACATGGACTGTTCTTAGCGGACTTATCCTAGGAAGAAGTTCGCTAAGGCATAAGTCAAGTACGCTAAGGGCAGAAATTTGAAATACATAAGGAAAAATTCAAAGTTTTTAAGAATTTACCAAAATTTTAAATCTTGCAAATTTGTTACAGAACCAAAACAGAAATGCATGACAGCCACCAGTAACCTACCAGGAAGATAAATTTTGAATTTATTAAGACAAGTACTTGTAGATTTCAACAAATTTGATAGTGACACACCTAGTACCTAAATTTGACTTTTATTGGTCCAAAATTCATCCAAACTCAAAAATTTTCATTTTCAACCGAGTTGGGTCAATTTTCCACCCGAACTCAAGAATTCATTTTTCTTTCAAGTTGGTAAATTTCAAACCAATACCTAGATTAGTTAAAGTACAAGTTGGTCAATTTTTCACTAAACTTGGAAATTTAAGCACATTGGCTTAGAGAATTCACATATTTTGAATGGTCGTGGTCAGACATGTTTAGAATCAAACCGATCATTTACGTGATCAATAACACTTATAATTCAAATCACCTTTCCTATCAGGTAACCTAAGTCAGATTGTCGGTATTGTTGTCCACTTAAGCTCAAACATGGTAATTTTCAACTTTTCTCATGTGATGTGATTTTTATCATGTTTTAGTCCGATTCAGAGAAATATTTTGTGGGGTCCTTATTTGGTTGGAAGTTAACAGTATTCTACCTAACGTCAAGTAGCTTTTCAGGTTCAATCACACATTTAAAAGTAATCTTTCCCCCTTTTCTTTAGTGTTAAGTGACTTATTTCATGGATATAGTCATGAAATCATGATAACCCTTCTTTCATGACTATAAAAAGTGATGTTTTACGGTGTGAGAGCGTCAAGGTCAGAGTTTCCTCAGCAGATGACCTCTCACTTTATTTGATGGAATGAATGCGTAAGAACACAAGGTCAGAGTTTCCTCAGCAGATGTGTCTTAGCATTTATCATTTGGCGGATGAGAACTCAAGGTCAGAGTTTCCTCAGCAGATGAGTCTCATTGAGCGCCATCAAATGTCCTTTGTATTAATAATACTTTAGGAATTTGGACAGATGATGTGCTCGGTTTTGAAATAAGTCAACTTAATACTGAAGAAACAAAGGATGTGTGATTAGAGTTTTCTTACTAAGACTACTGAATCGGGCTAATTTAAAGAATATGCGACTGTTTAAACTTCCGTGGTCCACATTTCTCAATGAAATTAGTGTGTAATCACAGAGAGTTGTCTACTTCTTAGTATGTTGGGCCTACCGACACATCAATGATAGAATTACCGATCGATTGGATCATATCCTATGGTTAGATCGACAAGACCAGAATTATATCATGTTCTTCACATATTGTCCGACCACAGACCAAAAAGTTTGATTTTTCATTGTCTTTGTCTAACCTCAAAAGTCTTGTTGACTTGAGTTCAAAAACACTTATTTGAAGACAGAAATAACACTATTTTTAATGTTTTTGATTTATCTTCCACAATGCAGGAACGGCAGACAGTCACAAAACCATAAGTAAACAAAATCTTTTTGATCTTTTAAGACAGACAAAAATTGACACTAGACAACCACAAACAGAAAGTTTAGGTCAAATCAGGGTCAAATGATAAAATAACGAAAAACAGATAAAAGTAAAAATTTGTAACTAAAGAAATCAGAGATAACACTTCTAAGCAGCTAAACCTATAAAGTTAAGATACTAACATACTAGAGAATGGAGAAAGCTTAGTCATAATTTATCATGCCTACTGCACTAACCAGAAAGTTAAACCTAGACATATCAAAGGGTTTTGTGAATAGGTCTGCTAACTGGTCCTCGGAGCTAACATGGACTAAAGTGACTAGCTTCTTCTCGGCACAATCCCTAATGAAATGGTATCTAATCTCTATGTGCTTAGTTTTAGAATGCTGAATAGGATTTTTAACAATAGAAACAGCAGCAGTATTATCTATATGAATAGGGGTACCCATGAAGTTCAAACCGTAATCCAGAAGCTGATTCTGAATCCAAAGCACTTGAGAGCAGCACGATGCGGCAGCAATGTATTCCGCTTCAGCCGTTGAGACTGACACTGTTGTCTGCTTCTTGCATTGCCATGAAACTAACCGGTTTCCCAAGAACTGAGCTCCTCCCGTTGTCGACTTACGATTGAGTTCACAACCAGCATAGTCACTATCTGAGAAGGCTCGAAGATCGAAGGACGGGTATTTAGGATACCAAAGTCCTCTGTTTGAATTGGACCTCAAGTATCGAAAAATCCTTTTCACAGCTAGTAAGTGCGATTCTTTCGGTTTGCATTGGAATCGGGAACATAGACACACTCCATACATGATGTCGGGACGGCTGGCTGTCAGATACATGAGAGAACCTATCATTGACCTGTAGAGATGCTCATCCACACAAATACCTTCCGGATCCTGATTGAGTCTATGACGCGTAACGACGGGTGTAGAAAAACCCTTAGAATCATTGAAACCAAATTTCTTCAGGATTTCTTTGACATACTTCCCTTGGCTGATTAAGATACCATCCGGTGTCTGCTTCACTTGAATTCCCAGAAAGAATGTCAGTTCACCCATAGCACTCATCTCAAACTTCTTTTTCATCAGTTCCTCAAATTCGTGACAGAGAGCAACATCTGTTGAGGCAAAAATGATGTCGTCAACGTACACTTGTACTAACAGCTTGTCTTTACCAACATGACGAATGAAAAGGGTCTGATCAATGACACCCCTTTTGTAACCATTTGACAGCAGATAAGTTGATAATGTCTCGTACCATTTTCTCGGGGCTTGGTGTAGACCATAAAGAGCCTTATCCAGCTTGTAACATTTCTTGGGAAAAGATTTGTTCACAAACCCCGGAGGTTGGTCTACATACACGTCTTCGTCGAGCTCACCATAGAGAAAGGCGGTTTTCACGTCCAACTGATAGACGGTGATGTTCATTGACGCAGCATACGCCAAGAAAATCCGGATTGCCTCTAGACGAGCGACTGGAGCATAGACATCGTCATAATCAATGCCATCGATTTGCTTATACCCTTTTACTACTAATCGGGCTTTATTCCTTATAATGATTCCACGGTCATCTCTTTTGTTCTTGAAAATCCATTTGACAGGAATGGGTTCCAAACCTTCTGGCGGGTCCACCAAGTGCCAGACCTTGAGCAGTTTGAACTGAAGAAGCTCTGTTTGCATCGCGTCAATCCAATTTTCATCAAGAAGGGCAGCAGCAACAGTAGTAGGCTCTTCTTGTGATATGAAACAAGAAAACAGACATGTGTGCAGATCCTTGGTTTTACTCCTAGTGAGACGCACATTAACGGGACCAATGATCTGACTAGTGGGATGATTCTTATGAATCCGAGTCTCTTCAACAGCAGGTGCTGGAATAGACGATTCAAGATTCCCAATTTGAAGATCGTCGCCTGGGGTCTCTCCAGTTTCAATTTCAGATATGTCATCTGAATCTGACTCATGAGTTTCAGCTTCATTTCCAACTAAGTTTTCTGCCTCAGTTGTTGCTTGTGCTGGTTCTATCTCCACAATTACTGGCTCGAGAGTCTGAACAGAAGGCTGATCAGGTAAAGAAGTTGTCGTAGTCGCTTCAGTGACATCAATTGATGGTGTTGACTGTTCTCCCCTTGATATCGTCGAAGTATCAACCGAATAGATGGAATCCAGGATAGACGAAGTAATTGGAGCAAACATATCAACAGAAGGAAAAACTTCTTCATTTACTTGTTCAGCTTGATTTAACAAATTACCTGCAACATCAGACTCAAGCAAGTTAAAAGTTAAAGAAAAAGTCTCAAGGTCATACATGCTATCAGGAGCAGGATCTCTAGTATTCTGAGCATGCTCGTTAAAAGTAACGTTGCACGATTCAAGAATAACTTGAGTTCTTCTGTTAAACACTCGAAATGCTGGAGAGCTCATCGAGTATCCAACAAAATAGCCTTCATCCACCCGAGGGGCAAATTTAGCTAACTGTTCCGACTGGATTAACACAGTACAAGCGCATCCAAACGGTTTTAATCGTTTTAAGTTTGGTTTTTCTTTTGAAAACAGCTCGAAAGGCGTTTTGCTAGCATGTTTAACCAAGAGAGTTCTATTTAGAACATAGCAGGCTGTATTCACAGCTTCTGCCCAAAAAGACAATTTTAGGTTGGAATCAGCAAGTAGAGTTCTGGCACACTCAATGATTGTTCTATTCTTCCGTTCTGCAACGCCATTTTGTTGAGGCGTGTACGGTGAACTGAACTGTCGAAATATGCCCTTTTCATTGCAGAAAGCATCAAATGTCTGATTCTTGAATTCTGACCCATTATCTGATCTGATGACTTTAACTCGCTCTTTGCACTGATTCTCGATCCGCGTTACAAAATCCTTCAAGATCTCAGCTGTCTCAGACTTCTCTCTCAGGAAGAACACCCACGAGTATCTGGAGTAATCGTCGGTAATAACCAAGCAGTACGACTTCCCCCTAAACTGTAGACGTTCACAGGCCCGAAAAGATCGAGATGGAGTTGTTGAAGAATCGCCGTAGTCCTTCCAGGTGGCTTTGGCTTGTGAGACGTCTTGCGCTGCTTACCTTTCAAACACGCCACACAGTTATCGGTATGGATGAATTCCTTCTCCGGCACACCGACCACGTGTTGTCCTCTTACAAGGCGGTTCATGTTTCGAAAGTTCACATGTCCCATTCGCCTATGCCATAAAGTTGAGTCATCTTCCGAAGCCTTTGCCAAGAAACACGCCACTGAACCAGTCGGCCTTGCAGCAGACATATCTAAGGCGTACATATTCCCGTTTCGTTTTGCACGAAATAGAATTTGATCTTCGGGAACCTTGAATCCCGGCTTCAGGATATAACACTCCTTATCATCGAATAACATCGGCATTTTGTTGTCGCAAATCTGTGATACACTGAGCAAGTTGAACTTCAGATTAGAGACCAGATTCACTTTGTCAAACGAAATTTCTCCATTAGATAAAAGACTGTTTCCTATTATTCTACCACCACGAATATCACCCCCAAAGGCAACAGAACCGCCATGAGTTATCGTTTTGACATCAGATAGCAGGTCCTTGTTCCCTGTCATGTGCCTAGAGCAGCCACTGTCCAAGTACCATATGTTCATAGCACTCCGGGCCGTTCCCTGCACATGAAAAAGAAAGTGATTAGTTCAAGGATGGACCCTGGCCAAATTGACCAGGAGCCTTCTTCTTAGGTGCTTTCGAGGTGGAGGGAGCAGTTGGTGCGTTCACAACAGCAGGAGAGGCAGATGAAGCAGCCTTAAATGTAGCAGATGGTCGAGGAGCCGTGACAGGTTGTTGAACCATAAGAGGCCTTGGAATGAATCCTGGCCTAGGTCGAGGCGTCCAGGACCTAACAGGAAAAGTGTTTGGTGCAGTCATTCTCATTTGTTGTTGAACATTTGGCCTGAACGTATTCACACCCCTACCGAGACCACGTGGCACATACGGGGCCTGATTTGGAATGTAGGGCTGATTTGGGTAAGACTGTTGAAACATGGTGTCAAGTCGCTGATCCACGTAGTCTTCCCCAAAATTCCCATAATACATTGGAGCCAATTGGTTTCCTTGCGGACCTACTTGCTGCTGTTGGTAGAAATTGTTGGGTTATATAACTATTATCAAAACACGAGTACGCAGCGGAAAGAATCCTATGAATTAATCTAACTAACCGGATAGAACATGTTTACCTTATGAGCTCGGATTGACTTGATCTCTTGGAGGATTTGATACAAATCCCTCTACGATCGCACACACGACACACCAATGCTATGTGCTAGCAACCGATCACGAACTTCTCTTGATGTAGGCTTGGTCGAACCACACAAGAAATCGCAACCCCCTTTGGGTTTTCTTGTTGCCGAATTCGAGAGAGTAGAGAGAGAATTAGAGTTTTCTTTTATCTGATAAAAGCAGCAGCTAATCCTTAAACCCAGAGAGTCTATTTATAGGATTAGAATACTTAATAAACAAGCAAAAGGGATAGGCATAAGAGCCCTAGCCGAATTCGGCCTAGAGGCCTTATCCACAACCTTTTCTCAATTGTAATCCAATTACAATTCTCTCTAATTACAACTAACACCCCTGTTAACAATTAACTGTTAGTTTTTAACGAAACCTCGTTAAATGTTCGTGATAAATATTAATTAACCATTAATTAATATTAATACATCTGGTGTCGAGACGTGTGACCCCGTAGGCTTAAATAATATCCGGACATACGCTTACTATTACATGATCATATCCTTACAGAAATGAGCAGGAGGCACTGGAGCATTGTTGAAGTCAGAGTATCCTGTATTGTAGACACAAACCCTGGTATCATGATGTGGGTTTCCACAGACAGAACACCCTCCATTCTCGACAGTGCCATTAGCAGGAATAGTAGCAGATTGTTCAACAGACTGAGGAGCCAATTGTTGAGGCTCACTTGATGTAACACCTTCACCCTTCTCATTTTCAGCAACTGGCTTCTTCTTCCGTCTCCTAGTCTGTTTCTTCTTCTTTGGTGTAGTTTCATTTTCAGAAATGTTCAAAGTAAGCTCACTTTGCTCAACCGACTGATACTGATCTTCATTATCATGAGGAACTGTGATAACTGGATCACTTTGAGGTGTTTTGTTTTTTGGATTCCCAGTCTTCACAAGAAACACTGATGAAGTGCCAGCTTCATTGGAAGCAGTATGAGCAGATGATCTCTTTTGCTTAAGAAATGATGGCTGAGGTACAGCTTGTGCAGTTGGAGATGTTGCGATTGGAACAGAAGCAGGAGGCCTTTTCTGAACAGAGGTCACCTTACCATCGGTGATTGTAAGACCGGCTTGTGTGTGCATGACAGTCTTACCATGTTTTAAAGCCATTTCTGCGAATGCCTTCGCAAAAGCATCAGATTCAGCAGCCTTTAGGACACAAGCTTCAGAAACAAGCGAATCAACAGAACTAACAGAGAGAGACTCAAAGTCACCAAACTTCAAGGTTTCATCAATCGGCGGGAGCCCAGAGCCAGTTTCAGTGGCAGAGAGTTGGGCTTCCATCGATTGTATATCAGAAGCACTCGGAATCATGCTTGGATCAATGAACTTAATATGACTTTTAGGGTTGATTTTAGTTAACTCAGGGATTGTCAGATAATTATGATTAAGTGGATGTTCAGCTGCACTATCACAAATTTCCCTTAAGAAACCCAAACCAGTTCTTAACCGTGCCATAATGTCTTTAGCAACAGCATTACCCAAGTTACCAGGATTAAGTTTCATTAAGTCAAAAGCTTCACGAGCTTTAGCATATTCATTTCTCAAAGAGGTTTGATTTTTCAAAAGTTCCTCAATTTGAATTTTTAAAGTTGATTCGGTGTGCTTCATGATTTCAATGTCATCCTGAAGTGACTTGATTTTCTCAAGGAATTTTTCCTCATTTGCCTTGAGGATTTCAACCTGACTTTCGCTTTCAGCCGCCTTAGCATGCAATTCTAGATTGTATGTGCGGTATCTAGCGACAGTTTGAAGGCAATTTGCAGAACATAAATTTTCTTTTACCTCATCGGGAATGGATCCACGTTGGAGTTCAAGAAGTCTTTTGCTAGCTTCAGATTCGACCTCATTTTGACTTACAGCAGTGGCTGAACCAGCAGAGGGAGAAGATCCATCAAGATCTTCATCAATACCGGCCATCAGACAAAAGTTGGTGGGGAAAAGAGGGTCAAAAACAACAGACTCAGTATCCTCTTTTCCGTCAGAGTCCACCAAAAGAGCGTAATCAGGCTGGTTTGCAGAATGAGATGGTGCAGAAGACGTCCAATTGTAGTTCCCATCCTCGAGAGATACCAAAGCTTTTCCAGTGCTATCAACTCTTTGTGTAGACGATGAGCTTGACGATCCTTGATGAGAGACATTTGAATTGGTATGCAGTGGCTTCTGGTAGAAAGAGTTGCCAGTTTTCTGGTATGATTGGTTACTATTTCCACCCTGCTTCTGATAAGTGTGGTTGCTTCCACCCGAGTTGATAGGAACATTCCAAGTTTTGGGCTTAGGACATTCGCGGGCGAAGTGACCAAGCTCTTGACAGTTGAAACACTGAGCTTTAGACTTATCAAAGCCAATGTTAGCATTTGATGCAGGTTGAAACAGCTTCCTTCCAGTTTTTTTGAAGAACTTTCTTGTCCTGGCAGCAATCATTCCCATCTGCCACTTAATATCGATCTCTTCAAGATCATCAGCAGAAATCTGGTCAAGATCTTCTTGACACACAGTCATAGTCTCAATGTTGCCTGACATCTGAGAGTTCATGCAAGCAAGGAAAGCATTACACAGATCTTGATCCATGTTAGTGGAGTTTGAAGAAACAGGAGCTGACGATTGACCATAATACCCAGAAGGTGGAGCTTGTACAAATGACACACTTGACGGTTGATGAGTTGCATGAGATACTTGAACTTCAGGCTGATTTGGAGTCGGAGTTGGAGTAGAGGCAGGAACGGGTACACTGGGACCAGAAGATTGAGAAAACTGA
Source organism: Deinandra increscens subsp. villosa (assembly GCA_039602395.1). NCBI lineage: Eukaryota > Viridiplantae > Streptophyta > Magnoliopsida > Asterales > Asteraceae > Deinandra > Deinandra increscens. Next base: position 89,741,180 of record JBCNJP010000027.1, on the reverse strand, counting down.
TGACTCTCCTCATACATGGCAGCAGCAAATGCAGCATTGGGAGCATTGGATGACGAACCCTTAGAGGTCACATTACCCATGAGTGACCTTCCTATGCGTTCAACTGCTCTAACCTCATAATCACGAACTTTATCAATCATGTCCATGTAATCAGCGTTGAGGAGATCAGTGCTGTCAATCAGATAGATGACATAGGAGGCAAACTCTTGAGGAAAAGAGTGCAGAATCTTCCTTATGATGTCGCCAGTATCTGGACGAATCTTCTTAGTGGTCATCTCAGTGATGATCCTGCAGAATCGTGTGACATGTGTCTCAAACGACTCTCCAGGCCTGTGAGCAAAAGTATTGAAAGCGAGTTTGAGTTTCTCAAGCCTTCTCTCCTTTGTTGCTGGATTGCCCTCATACTTCTTCTCTAGGCCTACCCAAATCTCATGTGCAGAAGTAGCATCCCGAAACTGATGCAACAGATCATCATTTATGGCCATCTTGATACAACCCAATGCACGCCTATCAATTTTCAGCTGAGCATGTTCACCTACAGTCAGCTTGTCTATGGGCTTTGGGAGCATCCTCTTCTTAGTGTTAGGTGGGTCAGCAACAGTAGGAACTGCAACACCAGCAGCAGGTGTTGTAGCTTCTTCAACTTCAAACACAGCTGGACCATTGAGAACTGAAGTAAGTAGGTCAAAATCCAAATATTCCAGAAACAGTATGAACTTCCCTTTCCAGTCATCAAAGTCACTAGCACCCATGAGTTTTGGAGGGCGGTTGTTTCCTTGCATGACCGGAGTGAAATGATTTCCTTCAGACATCTCAGATGAGACAGAAACAGATTTTCAGCAAAAAATTGCTAAAACGGGCTGAACAAAGAACAAGAGCTCCAAATTGCTTGTAAACACGAAGATTGCTTGAATTCACACAAATCCTGCAATCATAAACATTAATGGAGTAATTAAACACTAATATTTAGGTGTAAACAGCAAAAATTGAAAAATTCAAATTTTTGACTTAGTCAAAATTTTGAACAGCTTGTTCTTGAGCAAGTTCAAATCACCAAAAATCAAGTTTCATCAAAATGATGTTTGAAGGCATCAATAGATGCGAAATCATGTTAGGATCAATTGCTTCAACTAACACAAACCTCAAAAATCATTCTAAGTTACCGAAAATCAATCAAACAGTGATTTATGTGAAAAAGTTTCAAAATCTCGAAAAATTGCCCAATAAATCTTCAAAACTTGATGTTAGAAAGCGAAATCAGTCCCAATGATTTCGGTTTTACTATACTAATACTCGAAAATCATCAATTTCAGCAAAGAATCATCATAAAAACAAATTTGGAAAAATTTACTCAAGAACAGTGAATATTCGGACCGAACCAAAAACTCACTGAATTCAAAAATTGACAATCATAACTTGAAATAAACAGAAATCTTAGCATGTTTTTGAGTTCATAGAGTGATTTCTACCAAGAATCAACTCTTAGATCTAGCAAAAACAACCAAAATTGATAACTCAAATGAGATTTCTTCATTTTTCTGAAAACTTCAAAAATGAAGAACATGGCTCTGATACCAATTGTTAGGACCTGATTTGAGCACAATGTTCTCATTCGATTCATCACACAGGTGCGGAAAACAAATGTGATGATCAATCTTGGTTGATTTCACCCCATAGATCTCTAAAGCTCAAGAACACACACAAAATACACCAAGAACACACACACAAAGGCTCTCTTGTAGAAGTGACCAGGAGGAACACGTATTAGGGTTTTCACTTTGGTATTTATACTACAAGAGAGCCTGGGAAAAATAGAATGTTTGACACAAACCAATCATTACCTAGAATTCAGCAAAATATTCTAACAGAATAACAAGTACGCTAAGCATTAAACAAGTTCGCTAGAACTTGTGAAGTTCGCTAAGAAGTACACTAAGCATAACTTAAGTACGCTAGGAACAGTTTAAGTTCGCTAGGAACAAATCAAGTTCGCTAGGAGCAAAACAAGTTCGCTAGGACAATTAATCAAACAAGTACGCTAAGTACAATGACAAGTTCGCTAAGAGTTAATCAAGTACGCTAAGTTCAATATACAAGAAGTTCGCTAAGGAGAAATTCAAGTACGCTAACACTTAGTCAAAAACATCATATATAAACATAGTCAAAGATAACAAAGTACATAATCAAAGTTAAGTACGAACCAAAGTAAATTTACAAATAAACATAAAAAGGATAAATAGTTTGTGTTGCCAACATAAATAAGTTCTAACATCTAGTAATAAGCTTTGAAATATCTTCATTTGGATAATGCTTGAAATTGTCGAACTCTTTCTTCAAAACCTTTTGCTTACTTTTCTTAAATTGATCATTACCCTCACATCGTTTCTGGATTGCATCCCACAATTCTTTGGATGTAGTATAAGTAGAAAACTGATGTAACAGATCTTTGGGTAATACCATTGTTAATGTGCCGTAAACTTTTTGTTCAGCTTGATAAGCTTTCTTTTGTTCAACAGTCAGACTCCTTTGCACAATCGGCCTTCCAGTAGTACCGGTTGGATATTCATATTGATTAGTATAAGCCAACCAAAGATCGACATCATTAGTACCAACATATGCTTCGAATCATTTTACCCAACTATGATAATCTTCTAATTTGAGCAACTTAGGAACTTTCGAACTTGTTCCTATTTCATTAGCATAGTTAATGATAGCTCGCATCGTGTTTGGAATCACAGAAAACGCTTGATAATCGCTCATTTTGAAGTTACGATACCGAAATAAAAACTTCAAACTCAAAAACGGGCGTCTTAAAAGTGGAATCTGGGTACCAAAACGGAGGGTACTGGCCGTTAGGCAAGTAAAGTGTAGAGCTCGTCGAGACGGTCGTTTTGGCTTGTATCGGGTTCCGTAACTCCAAACAGAACTCAAGTTACGCCAGTTTTAGTGAACGTCACTATTCTGTCGGCGTACCAATATACCTCTTAGCGTACCAAAAAGTTGACCAGCGGACCAATCCACGTACCACGTTGAACTAGCGTATCAAGAGCTTCAACAAACCAATCAACGTATCAACTGAATCAGCATACCAGACAAAACCAACGTACTAGCAACAGACCACTTTTGTACGGCGTAACCGTCAACGTACCAAACTTGAAGATTGCCTTCCGTACCACTAACCAGCGTACCAATGAGCTGATGAAGATACTCATGCGTACCAGTGTGTTCTTCGAGCGTACCATCGCATTCATCGGGCGTACCAACGATGTACCAAGCTAAAATTGACTGAATTCTGAAAATTTTGACGATTTGAGCTGTAATTTGCAACAGTAGGTAGTGAAAACACTTTAGGAACATTTTGAAATCACTTTTGACATCTGAAACTTTCGGATTTGAGAAAATTTGATGAAAAATGACTAAAACCCTACTTTTTCTCTCTAGAAATCTCAAAAATCACAGAATTTGATCAGCAAATGGAACCAAATAGCTCTGATACCACTTGTAAAGACGTGGAGCGATGGATCTTTTGCTAATCTAGTGATATCGAGATTGAGACGAGATCAAAAGTAAATACAAATATAATTTGTATTGCTTCAAAGCTTGAGAGCATACACACATAGAAGCACACACAGAATGTAGAGATATGATCCAGAATACTATCCTCTCTAAACATGTCAGCTGCGTACCATCCAACGTACCAATGGTACGTGCGTCCCATTTGGTACAGCGGACCAACTGGTACGCTACCCCGAAGACTCACACATATGCTCTTACATAGATACAATACACGAGACACATCATAGCATAGGAATATTCTCTAACAAACGTTGCATGAAAAATATATATTTTTAGGTTACCATGGAGAAAATATTTATGATAACAATTAATTTTTCGTCTCATGATCAAGTGTTATGTATGGTTGAATTATGTTATCTATCTTTATGTTTATGAAATGGGTTGATTAAGAATACCGTAACATTTAATTTAGTGTTATGCGCATCTGGATAATCATCGCGCCCCGATGTATTCTGCTGTTGGTTGGGGTGTGAAAGATTGGTACCAGAGCCACGGCTATAGGGATCTATATTATTAGAAATGGTTGACCTAGACTTATGCCTTAGGTGTCCTGCAAGAGTGCCTCATGCGTAGTATGCCTATATAATTGTTACGTCCATTAGATGCTTCTTAATCTTGCCTGTTTCAATTTCTGTCTTGATCTTTGTCGTGTAGCACACACTTGTACACAAATCACTTCACTCTTCCTAGCTTATTTTCTTAGTAATGGTGCCTTACGTGCCATTTAGAAAAAATGAATTTCGTGATTTTATGATCTTGTCGGAGTTAAGGTTCTAGCAGTAGAAATGTAGTAACTGAAAGGGTGGAAACACCGGTAGTGGGGGTCTCTTTTTAGAAAAGCGTTGCGTATAAATTTGAATCTTCGGTCGGACGTGGACGCTCACCTGGGATGTCCCGATGAGAGTGTTAAAACCTATTAGGCTAAAGCATGTTAATTACTAATAGAAACCATTGATAACTTCGATTAGATGCGGTTGTAGTTTCCCAACCCAGAAATGAGGACCATTACGTCATAGTTTTTCCCATAATAGCATGATTTCGTGTTTTACGTGTTATTGTGTTTACTATGATTTTCAAAAATTCATGATGTTCTATATCACACCACCTCATAGTTCACTTATTTACATGTCTCATCTCTTGTCTCATGGATGTTTTCCCTCCTCCTCAGCATGTCGAGTCGTTTCAATGGTCAGTGCAGGGGCAATAGCGGCCACAAGATAGACTCCGTGATTGCTAAGAAAATGGTAGAGGTCATTATGAACATGGTGGTGCAGATTCAACAGAGTTTGAATGCTAATCCTTCCAACATTAGTGCTACTACTTGCTCGTTCAAGCATTTCAACTCGTGCAACCCTCTTAAATTCATGCGTTATGAATGCCCCACTGGCCCTCTACAAAGGTTTATAGGGACGGAGAAGACTTTCATGATCATCAATTTTCCTGAGGAGCTCAAAGTCCCTCATGCCGCCAGCACCTTAATCAAGAAAGCTATCACTTGGTGGAACGATGAAAAGAGAACCCGTGGTTCTGATGAAGCTCTTGGTCTATCCTGGACTCAAATAAAATATATGTTGAAGGAAAAATATTATCCCCAAAGCGAGATAAAGAAACTCGTGGATGAATTCCACGTCTTGAAGCAAGATAGTGGTGAAAACAAGGAATACAATGACCATTTCTATGATCTTAAAATCCTGGTGCCAGATGTTGTCAGTACTGAATATTGAGCCATCGAAAGGTACATTAATGGACTCCCCATGATCATTCATGATGCTGTTTGGGGAAGCAAGCTCGAAAGCCTTGGGGATATCACTCGTCTTGCTGCTCATCTGACCGATAACCATCTGAAGGCCGGTTCACTGAAGAGTGAAGGGTCTAAGAAGGAGTGTGTGGTCGAAAGGACCTAATCCGTGGCTGAAAAGGATCACATTTTCCCTATCGATCTTATCCCTATGCGTCTCATAAGTTTTAATATTATCGTTGGTATGGACTGGCTGTCTCGTCATCAAGCTAAACTTGTATGTTTTGATAAACTCATTCGCATTCCTTGTCCGGATGGCCAGGTCCTGAATATTCAAGGAGATAATCCATCTAGTGGGCTAAGATTTATGTCTTGTATAAAGGCCCAAAAGTACATACAAAAGGACTATGTGGCGTTCCTAGCTCATGTCGTGGAGTTCAAGAAAAAGAAAGGGGAATCGAAGACATCACAATCGTGCGAGACTTTTTAAAGTCTTTCCCGAATATATAACGAGTCTTCCTCCCATTTTCCAAGTCGACTTCCGCATCGATCTTATTCTCGGTGCCACTCCTGTTGCTAAGTCGTCATACCTTAGGAACTTTCTTACAAGGGTTTCATTTGACTCAGTTCCTCACCTGCGTGCCACACCCCAACCGACGGCGGAATACGTCGGGGTGCGTTGATTGTCCAGATGCACACAACACTAATTTAATGTTGTGATATTCTTAATCAACTCATTTCATACAATGCAATAATTACATGATAATTCGATACAAGGCATCAATGATTAACAAATTAGCTTAATTAATTTAGGTCTCACTAGTCCACATGCAACCTATAGTGTCATCATCGAGATCATCAATATCAACCAGCAAAGCCTGCAACACGTACAAATTACGGGTCAACTACAAGTAGTTGGTGAGTAAACATAGGTTCTTAGCATTCTACAATAGATTAAAGAATTGCGATTCAATGAGTCAAGTGTAAATATATAAATCATGATCAACAAGTATGAGTGATGTGCACCAATCCTTGACAAGTAAGGGAGCAATCACCTGACGCCACACGCGAGGCAGACCTGGTGAGTTATCATCCAATAGATCTATCATTGTTTCCATGGCTCGATGGTTAATGGTACACATGCGATTAGAGACTAGCGACATATAACAAATAACCACAAGTATCACATAATCATAGAATTACACATAGAGCACATAGAATCGCATGATTGAATTCATAGTAAAGCGTTTAAAGATTTTGAATACTGGTACATGTTGCACCCCAAAACAATAAAATGAAATAGGGGCTATGAATACTCACCTGGTATGGAGACACAAAGGAAAGAATGATACCATGACTCGAGACGAATAAACCCGAAGACGCAATCTACAGCTAAACCAAATTGAAGAATGAACGAATAAATAAATAGATAATTCAATAGATAAATAAGTTAATAAATAAATAATTGAATTTTCATGACTCAACGACTCGATGGAGATAAAAATTGATGAACCGCGTCCGTTCAAGATCAAAGTTTTGCTTTATTCTAAAATCATCTACAAAACGGTAAATAATTATAGTAAATTATCTATAATTATTAATGGTAAATTATATATATTTTTATGATATATAAGAAAAACCTAATCATATAAAATTGTGATGGCCCCTCATATCAACCAAATCAACCCCAACGGGTACAAAACCCAACTCGTATCAACCAAATCAACCCCAACGGGTACAAAACCCAACTCGTCCCTAAATCCAAACGTGACATCCACCCAAAGCCTTACTTACCTGCACATGAACCAAAAATACGTCAACAACAAAAGTTGTTGGTGAGTCGTAGCGCGTTTGACTCAAATCCAAGTTTCCACAAATCAAGTAACAATATTGTGCCTGTTATAAATTCCTATGGTTAAACCAGCACTCCGGGGGTACGATCCTACGGCCGCACGCCTCCCTTTGTGGACTAGGCATATACGCCATCACCCGACCCCTAATGGATCCAACAAACGGGTATGAGACACCTTGATCTACCTCTACAGCTGTATTGGTGCAATATATGTCTTTGTGGCCTAACACTAAGGCCCAAATTAACCATACTAATCAACATGAACGTCTCGTAACATGCGAGTTTAAATTTATAACATGGTAATAAATACCTAAGCACAGTAACAAACAAACAAGCAATAGTTTGACATGGTTCATGTACACCCCAAAACGTTAAAAAATTAAAGTAGGGGAAAAGCTATCAACTCACAGATATCAAATGGTGGATCAAGCAAGCGTCACAGGGCACGAGAATCCAAACGTCCAAGTGTATCACAGTGGCAAGTCTATTATGGGAGGTTTAACAATACTCCCGGGAACATACCGAGCGGACAACAAACAGCCGACGAGATCATAGGGCCCCAACCGGGAAGTGAAATATCTTTACTAGAAACCAGAATGCCCATACTCGTGAAAATAATCAAACCGGGTCGCTCGATATTTCCCAAAACACAAAACAAAATCACTAATTCTGGTCACAGGGTCGATGCGGGCCGCAACAGGGTCATCCAAAGGTGATGCACCCCGCAACGACTATTTTGTCTTTTAGTGACTTTTTCCAAATTTGCATTTTTAGCTCGTTTCGACAATGGGGTTTCGTTCCCAACACTTCCAGTAGCAAAATACTCAATTTTTAGGCCTCCAGGCCGTGTCAAACTCCCATTATAAGTCCCGGTTAACACCGAATTTACCCGAAATCAAACCACAAAGGTTTTTAACAAAATTCAATCGGTACAATTCATTGGTTTCCACCTTAGGACTGATTCTAACTCAGATATTAAGGCCATTAGCCACTGAGTTCATCCAGGTGTCAATAACCATGTACAAAAGATCCAAAATGCTCGATTTCCAAGTTTTAACACTAGTATACAACAAGAGGGGTCTCCACCTATTGGACCAAACTCATTTTGTAGTCATTTACTACTGAGATGGTCAGGTTTCCCAGACCTAAGCTCAAGTTCTCAATCTAAACCCAAAATATCAACATGCATGCATTAACTAGTTGTACCTTGTGTAAGAAAACTTGTACTAAAGCGAATCCAAGCGGGTCTTTACAATCCCAGCCTCCTAGCACCCTCCAGAACTTGAATCTACCCTTGCATGCATCATCAAACAAAGTTTTAGTGGTGGGTTTGCCCAAAATCATGATCAAACGCAAAACCGAACATATACTAACCTTGGTTCACCACAAGAACACTTCCACAATCCTTAGATCACTCTTGATCGGACATGCAACACTTTCTGGACCATCAACAACTTCTGGTCAGTGAGAGCTCATAACAAACCATGCTTAAAATGAAGAAATGGATGAACTAGAGGCTTACCCGAGCCTTAAACTCTTCAAATATGCTCAAAGCTTAGTGATGGAGGCTCATTCTGGCCGGAATTTTTCTCCTCAGGTGTAGAGTGGACGAAAATGGGAGAGTTCTCCAACTTAGAGTTGTGTAAATGAGCAGAATTGGGGCAAAACTCGTTTTTATAGACCTAGGGATCAATGCGGGCCGCATCGGATTACTTCAGCGGGCGATATGCCCCGCATTGTCATCAGGATATCTCGCAGATCTCTTCCGGGTAGCGCACCCGACCCGGCGACCCGTCACACGATGCGGGCTGCATTGCTTCAAAAGAAACATGATGCGCCCCGCATCATTCCAGAAAAGAAAAAAAACTTTTTCCTTTTTATTTTTCTTGGAAAAATCCAATCCGATTCTCGAGGTTTATCCAAGGATGTTATAGTTTGGCTTTCATCCTACGATGATCAAATGGATTCTTGTATGTGTCTCCTCTCCTTATTCCATTTGCATTAATGTTAATCTTCATGGTTATTTTCGTGGTAAGCGGGGCCTTAGGCAGGGTGATCCGCTCTCCCCCTATCTGTTTACGTTGGTTATGGAGGTGCTTACCATTCTCTTTCAGCAACATGCTGATTTGGATAATTCGTTCAGGTTCCATAACAGATGTGAAAAGCTTAAGATCATTAACCTGTGTTTCGCTGATGATCTTTTTATCTTCTCTAGGGGGGATGTTCCCTCAGCGAGATTTATTATTAAATCTCTTTCTATGTTCTCCAGATTGCCGGGGTTACTCCCTAGCCCCCAGAAGAGTACTGCGTTCTTTTGCAACGTCCCTGATCAGGTGCAGGCTGGTATTTTTGCTGTTGTGGGTATGGAGGAGGGTTCTCTCTCGGTCCGTTACCTTAGTGTGCCTTTGATTTCTTCTAGGCTTCGTGCTAAAGATTGCAATGTCCTTATTGAGAGCCTTGACAACAGAATCGCTAATTGGAAGAATAGGTTTCTGTCGTTTATGGAAAGAGTGCAACTTATTATTTCTGTTTTGTCTTCGATGCATATTTTCTGGGCTTCGGTTCTTATTCTCCCGTCCAGTACCATTGCCTTGATTGAGAAGTGAATGCGTGATTTCTTGTGGAATCAAGGTGTTTTCAAGAAAGGGATGGCTAAGGTTTGTTGGAAGCATGTTTGTGTTCCTAAGGCTGAGGGGGGTCTTGCTATTAGACGGATTAATGATATGAATAAGGCCTTGATGGTTTCTCACATTTGGAGCATCATGACCAAACGCAACTCGCTTTGGGTTGCCTGGGTGTATGCCTACAAGATCAGGAATCGTAATTTCAGGGATTGCAAGTGTCCTGCTAGCTGTTGTTGGAGTTGGAGGAAAATTAAGGGTATTCGTCCTATCATTCGCCAGTTTGTTTGGTCTGTTATTGGCAATGGTAGGAGCACTTCTGTCTGGTTTGATAAGTGGACGGATTCGGGTCCTCTTTGTCAGTACATCTCACCTCGTACTGTTTTCTTTGCTGGCTTCACGTATAACACGTTAGTGGCGGATGTTTTTGGTCAGGAGGGTTGTAATTGGGTCAGGAGGGTTGTAATTGGCCTGTTGCTTGGTATGATTTATTTCCGGTTCTAAATGAGTCATTACTTATTCGTATGCATCCGGCTTCTGTTGATACTTTAAAATGGAGGCATAATGACAGACTTTATGATTACTCTTCGGCTATTGTGTGGGACACTATCCGTTCTAGGGAGGTGGAGGTCCCTTGGGTTAACTTCATTTGGTTTGGCCAGTGTATTGCCCACCATGCGTTTATTGTGTGGTTGATTATGCGTGACCGCTTGCTTACTCAGGATAAGATTTTTTCGTGGGGCTTTTCAAGACGAAAGAACATGAATATGATGTGTTGTATTTTATGTTACAGTAGCTATGACTCCCGTGATCATCTTTTCTTTGAGTGTTTGTTTGCCTCACAGGTTTGGCATCTGGTTGAAGCGCATACTAGTTTGGGGCTTAGCACTACCTCGTGGGTGGATATCTGTGATTATTTGGTGGGTCGTCCGTTGCGCTCTCTTCAGACCGTCATTGATAAGCTTGTGGTTCATGCTACTGCTTGTTATGTTTGGCAAGAAAGAAACAACCGGATTTTCACTAATCATGCTCGTCCTCCTGACATCGTGGCAGGATTGATTATTGAAGTGGTACGTTGCAGGCTTCTTGGTTTAAAATGTAAGAGGACGAATAGAGTGGAGCAGATATTGAGTTCTTGGAAGATTATTGTGGCTGCTGACCAGTTTACCATGACGTAGTCATTGGTTGTTTTTTTTTCTTTCGTTTCCTAGTTGTGCTGTGCTAGGTGGTTTGTTTTTTTGTTGGTTATGTTCTTGGTTTTTTTTTTTGCTTTCCACTTACTCAAGGGCCTGTCCCTAGTATGAACTAGTAAGGACTCTCCTTACTACTTGTTTTTGGTTTGCGGTATATATATACGAAATCACCGGGATAACCCTTTACCCAAAAAAAAAATATAACTAATCATTTGACTCGTTTAAATTAACTAACCCACTTAATCAGAGTAATCAAGCTATAGAACTATGCAACTTAATATCAGTAAAGCAAAAACAGACATGTACAAACACACAAAATCACAAAAACTATGAGTCTGCTGTGAATAAGCAAAACTTACCTTCGTTGAATATCATGCCATACGAATGGCTCAAAGATCTATGATTCAATATTTCCCACTCTAGATGTTTCATGAATCTCCAAAATTTCAAAAATCCATATTTAACAGAAATAATTTTGCATTAAACATTTGCATCAAAAAAAACAAAATACTTTCAGAAAAAATGACAGAAAGAAAGAAGAAAAAAATTTCAAACTTTTAATGTTAGAATCTATACCACTACCATAGATAAGATAAGAAGTCTTTACTTCCCCTTAAGATTAGTATAAACAAACACCATGTCATCATCATTGTAAATCTACATAGACAAAAAAGAAATCCTATTCTGGAAGTATTGTGCTTTCACCGATTATTTCAAATCCATAAATAAATAGATACAGGTACATGTTATAAATACCATAAACACATTGTTTGATTTACATGTACATGTTGTCGATGAGTGACTGTAAACACAAAGAGAATCCTATCAGATTCAAATAAAAGAAATATTCAAATATTTGATTACAAATACAAAACTTATACATGGTGTTTACCATAAATTAGACCTAATGTGCACTGTTGAGAGTAAGATAAGGACATAAAAATTGAGTTAAGGAATCATTTAAAAGTTTGAGGCAATGTGTATTAGTGTACAAAAGTTACTTTAGTCAATATTCTGATGAGGATTTGGTTGCACCAGTTTCTTGATGCATGAATGTATGAAAAGTTAACACATTTCTTATAAATATAAACACAAGAAGTTGAAAAAAATCTGCTATTGGGACTGAAAAAAGCCTACTAACATCTAACAACATACATCATCGCTGCCATCGTCTGCATTATTAACCTCCGAGTTGGATTTTTCTGAATCATCATCCTCATCTTTAACACCTGCACCTTTCAATATCGCATCTATAATCCAAGTGCCGAATTAAAATAAAATCAAATTGAACTCTATTCATACTGGTTAGTATCTTACTGTTTCCTTATGAAACATTATAATCTTTCATTCTTTTAAAGTAAATACCCAGGACTGAAGCAATATTTTTTCATCTAGACTTTAAGTCAAAAACTTCAAAGTTCAAGTTAACGGTTCGTTTTCTCAATATACTACATCAGGATACTTGAAAATATGTTTATATGTTTAAATACATATGCAAACAACATCTAAGCAATCCAATAGGAAACAATTCGAGAATAAAAGGGTATAATACCTCAGGAAGTAAGGAAGTTCCGAGCTCTTCACTTTAAATATATATATATAATCCATTGCTAGATTTGGCCCTGTAGGTATATTTAAATAAATATATAAGCATTTAAAATATGTAAACAACACTAATGAGTCTCAAGAACAGGAATCTAAAACGATGAAAAACAAAAAGAAAGTAAAAACAAATTACAATTGTTTTGTATTTTCACTAACAAGTCTGAATTAGATTAACCAAAAAACCAATACCTTTCCAATAGGTTCATCTTAAGAAACTATGGAGACTTTTTTAACACCCATCTCAAACTTATCATTCACCTTAAGTTGGACACCAACATATTCTGCAGCAATTAAGATTCCTTGTAGACACTCTTATTTTTTCTTTGGAGGATGAAATATCTGCAACCAATAATTAGGCTTTAAATTTATAAACTTGACTCATAAATCAGAACCGGAACCTTGAAATACTAAACTCGTTTCGTTTCGGTCCAGTTTTGTGGGTCAGTTTACGATTTTTTTAATGGACAGATCGAATCAGTTGTCAGGCTATAATATTTGTTGGGCTGCATCAGAGGTTTGAAAAAGCCCAACCCTTTTGGAATGTATAAGTAGATTTATCTTTACGAAATAGCAACTCTACCATACCTTCCCCAACGGTCCAACTTGATTTAGAAAATCTTTATAAAACTTAACTCCCCATATCATAGTGGTATCATCTATCATCTATAAAATATATATAAAAAATAAAGTTAGAGCTTGCATTTTAATGGACACTATTCAACTAAAATGGGAAAGTAAAAGTGATGATCAGGTTTGGAGGTCAAAGTATCACAGGTACCATTTCTGTGAAGGAATGTAAGAGAGAGAAGAGTGTTGACTGGCATCACTGAAGACATCCCAGTCTGGTTCACTTTTTTTTCTGAACAACTGCAGGCTTATATTTTGGTGCATAACTCTGAGCTAGCTCCTAAATCAGCCTCAGCTACTCTTCTCATTCTGCAGTACTCTTCCATCATATTCGTCAGATATTCTATGAATTCTGATGTTGTTGGTCTCAATCACTTGTCACCCTAAACATTGATACCAACAACCGATTAAGCAAACTTTTAAATTAATATATGTATTTCAATCAGCTAACATTTACAATACATGAGTAAACAAGGACACAAGATCAGCAAATCTTGAGAGAATTGATGATTTATCAAGTACCTTGTCATTCGTGATGGCGATCTAGACGAACCCAACCCGAGCCCGTCCGAAAGTTAGAGACCCGTTCCCATCGGGTTGAAGATTTTAATATATCTTCGTTTTAAATAGTTCTATTTAATTATTTAGTTTCCTTATTTTATATTTTCTTGTTGGTCAAGTTTCTTTATCTATTTAAAGACTTTTGTAATTCATAATTAGTGGTTAAGATTTTGATAATAAAGTATTTTCTTTGGGGGTTTATCCAAAGGGTTTTTCTAGAGCCGGTATTTGGCTTCTAGGGTTTCTAGCACCCGGGTTTTGGGGCTAGGTTTTCGTTCCTTGACATAGATCAAGGGTTATCTATCCATCACGCTATCAAGTGGTAATCAGAGCCATGTCGGATCACCGTAGAAATCATCGTAGATTCGCCGCCGGAGGCAACGATGACTACTATCGTGACCCGAGGGATGTTAAAGAAGTCAAGAGTTTGCAACAACGAGTTCGTGAACTCGAGTTGCGTCCAAGCTATGAAAGCACACCCAAATATGATGACGATGGGATTAAGCCTGACATGGAAGAGTGTTTGCGTATTCAAGAGTTTCTTGGCTGGATTCCTTTTCCGTCAACCGTTTCCTCGCTGGGGCAACCCACGATGTCCCCGAAATCTGCTCCATCCGCGCGATTGGGGCGCTCCATGCCACCTACCTTCCCACTGGCGCCACCCGCGTCATTTGCGGCAACCATTCCCCAACCTCAATTTTTTTATGTCTTGATATTCGCAAACCTTGCAAACAAAAAAATAGAAGAATTCCTTTTCAATAGGTTTGGTAGGTTTGCGCTCGAAATTTTGGGAATCTCCGTCGAATTTGGTTTTAGGGAGGGTTCGAATAAAATTCCGAATGCAATTTTTAAGGATTTTAGTTCTAAAGTTAGTTCCAAGTCACGTGATTTGAGGAGGTCAATTAGTACAAATTTGGTGGTTCAATTTGACGATGATATGTGGAATATTAACTCTTCAATAGGTGGATTAATTTGGTTGTTAAATTTGGAGTTTCAACATTCGATGATTTCGTCCAAATTTAACATGGATCGCTTTGTAGTTTTAAGACTAGAGGACGTGTCTTATTCAAAAAAGGGAAGAAGGAAAGGAATGCGAGAGGACCGGGTAACCCGATAGACCCGGGACCCGCCGGTCCGAATGATATGTGCTTAAAGTTTTCCGAGACAACCATTAACGTTCCTTTTGATCCCGGGGGGTCCGGATCCAACAATGAAACTCGAGGACGAGTTTTTCGAAGAGGGGGAGAATGATGGCGATCTAGACGAACCCAACCCGAGCCCGTCCAAAAGTTAGAGACCCGTTCCCATCGGGTTGAAGATTTTAATATATCTTCGTTTTAAATAGTTCTATTTAATTATTTAGTTTCCTTATTTTATATTTTCTTGTTGGTCAAGTTTCTTTATCTATTTAAAGACTTTTGTAATTCATAATTAGTGGTTAAGATTTTGATAATAAAGTATTTTCTTTAGGGGTTTATCCAAAGGGTTTTTCTAGAGCCGGTATTTGGCTTCTAGGGTTTCTAGCACCCGGGTTTTGGGGCTAGGTTTTCGTTCCTTGACATAGATCAAGGGTTATCTATCCATCACGCTATCAACTTTACTTAAAGGACCTAATTCGAAATCAGGATAAAACATAAAGGACCTTCTGTGTAATTTACTCCCAAAACAAACTAGAATGACTCAAAGCAAGATACAAAATGGATAAAACCGCAAAGGAAACCCCATGTGTTTTGCAACACATCAGCGATTTATGATATCCATGAACACTACAGGGGCGTTTGTCAACCCAAAGGGCATAACGATGAATTCAAAGTCACCATAACGAGTGCGAAATGTAGTTTTATGGACATCCTCGTCCGGGACATGAAGCTGATGAACCCGAACGTAGATAAATTTTTTGAGAAACAAGAGGAATACCCTTGGAGCAGATCAAAGTGGTCGTTAATCCGAAGAAAATGATACTGATTTTTTATGGTGAGTTTATTGAGCTCAAGATAGTCAATACACATGCGAAGTGTAGTGTCCTTTTTCTAGGAAAACAGAACAGGTACTACCCAATGTAACACCCGCATGTTTCGTAAACTTGCAAACCCGACCCGTTTCGATAAATTTGGGTGGTTTCACTTAGTAGAATTGTTTTAATAATAAAAAAATGATGGAGTCTCATTTAACTTGCAATAAGTGTGAGTAATGGTTTGGAACTAAAGTTCTCATTGTATATTAAGTGTGTGATATCATATACTATACAAACGGTATTTTATATAAAGTATATATATTATTTTATAAAATATGGGTAACCTTGGTGGTATGTTATGGAAATAATATTAAATGAATATGTTATCATAGATTATTAAATTGGTATTTTATAATTGTAAGTGGGGACTAAAATTATGTCACAAACTTTGCATTCAAGACATAATAGTTAATAGTTAGGGTTTGGAATAAATTGATTTATAAACTTGAGGGTTTAAATGGTAATTTTACTAAACTGATTGTATATAAGAATTGTGTCTAGTTATTAAACCCTAGTCCCCCCAAATAATCTGCAAGAGTCGCCGCTAAGGCAGTCGTGTTTAACGCAACTCTGACTATAGCTATGCTCCATTTCCGACCAACTCCAGCTCCAACCATCGTCGTGTTCCATCTCCGACCAGCTCTGGCCATCACTATGTCTCTGACTCAGCCTTCGTTCGTTCGTTCACCAGGAGCGCCGCTGGCGAAGGACAAGTTTTAAATCGAGCAGAAGTGCGTGAATCGTTGTCATCCGTTGGGCCGTTGTTTTCGTTCGATCTTTAGTAAAGAGGGCGGAACTCAATGCTATGTCAAATTTGTATGTTCTGCTATTGTGTTCCAAGTTGACATTTTTTCTGTTCTTTTGGTCCGTTGATGGCGGAACTCTGGTAGGGTTTTGGTTGTGGGTGATAACACAGCTAGTTTCTAATCAAATGGTTTTCAAAGCAATATGTTTTCAAAATGTGAGGTTGTCCTAGTGGTTAAAGCTTCGGTTTGAGGGGGCTGAGGTCTTAGGTTCGAACTCGGAGACTGCCTATATCTTTTTTGTATTTTATTTTTGTTCCAAACTCCCTTTTTAATGAATTCTCATTGTTAGACCTAAATCATGCTAAAACCTTTAGCGGACCAGTTGTATCAAACTCTTGTCAAGGATTAAATGGTTATTAAGACTCTCTTCAATATCACCCATTTATATATACTAGTAATGTACCCGCGCGTTGCGGCGGCGGCAGTACATAAACATTATTCGTTATTTGTTCGCTAGTTATGGCCACACAACAGTTTGGGAATTCATTTGGGAATTCGTTATGGCCACACAACAGTATGTAATACGATATTCAATCAACCAAGAGGGTACTTTGCTTCTATTAGTTTATCAATTACGTCGTGATATATTGTATTACAAGTTTGTTAGTTTTCTCATTCGTAGCATTGATGTAGTCTAATTATGTCATAAACCTTTCTCATTAGATATTAAGAGTTAAATGAGGCACTTTGTTCTATTAAAAAATGCATATAAATTTAAAGATATGAAGGCAAAACTCAAGCAAAGTTAAACATAAAACAAATCTATTTATTTATACAATATGGTAGTGCGGCTTGCAGATTTGAGATACAATCCGAAGTATCTTAATCATTCATGTTCCATGCCTAATATAAATTTTGTACGTCTGAACCAACCGAACGAAGATAAACCATGATTGATAACGGTTTATAAAGCGTTATTTGTCTTATGTTTGCACATTCAGCGGTGACTACAATTTACATAAACTTGCAATACAACCCTGTTAAGGTCAATGAGAACATAACTCATTCATCAAATACCAAAATATGATTATTTTCATGTCGCAGTTGTGTTAAGTTTCAAGACAAATGTTGGACTATTTTACCACACGTAATTAATTATTAAAAAAAACAATCAAAAGCCAACCTTTTTTATGCAAAAAACAGATCACATAAAAAAGAGAATAGTAAAGTCATTCCAATGTAAATGCCTAAAAAAGCAGAGAACATGAAGTACAAATGGCAATAGAAATAGGAACAACAGTGTCAACAGGAGAATCAGATAAGACCACAAGGAATATCATCATATAGAGTGAGACAGCTCAATTATGTAAAAGTTTGATAGAAGGATGCATCATCTTTTTCCATTTGAAGATTACCAACAACCACCTCTTAATGCAAGAACAAGATGAAGTACAGAACCCCCTTCAATGTTGTAGTCCTTTGCTGTTTTGTCATCTGCAAGCTGTTTCCCAACATATATCAGCCTGCACCACCACACAAAACTTACTTTACGACTACACATATATAAGTTGTGTGTATATTCATTGTGTGTGTGATAACTCTTGAATGTAGGTTTATAATCTATATTGTCAAAAGTCAAAACAGCTTATTCCTCATTTTGCATTCAAATTCAGCATTAAACCCTTTTAGTTTGGACCCCTTGCAAACATCCATCTAACTGGTTATAAACAACAAACCAAAAGAAACCCAATTTTGAGCAAATCAAGGCAATGAAGAAAGGGACTGAAGACTCACCCGGAAAGAGCGTCGCAGAACACATAATTTTGAGGTTTGATATGCATGAAAAAAGAAGCAAATGCAGGAATTTATGTAACATTAGAAAGTTGTCATAAAAGAGTTCTAAAAGGTTATCAAAATAATAACATGTATAACAGAATGTCAGAGCCCAAATTATAGTTGTAAAGTAACCTAAAACAACATGTTTAACACAATGTGAGAACTCTAAAAAGAATCAGTCGTAAAGAACTCAACTAACAACAAAGCCAACATGTGATGAACAAATAACTAAAACAAAGGGCGAACGTATTTATCGTTATCTACACACAATTAGGATAGAAAATGTTTGATTTAAAAGAGACCATCATGATTTTGAACCCAAATTTCCAGCCCTCTTTTGCCCAGCTTGACCCATTACAAAAGTACCTAATATATAAAGTCTTAGGCTATTTATTACCTCATTTCATGGGATATTAACATCCTTTTACCATTATCTGTTAAACACCAAGTACATGAATCATCCTTTCCTAGTGAGGTATGAAAAGAAACCATTAAAAGGCAAAAAATAAACTAATAACCTGATCTTAATATAAGCATCTTATATTTCACGTATCTTGTTATCCATGAGTGTCTACAAAGATCAAGAAACCACAACACAAATAATTAGAAGGTTAATTAATCACTTCACATCAAAATCTAGTACTGATTCATCAATAGCTACATAAAAATCATACAAATAAAAATTGAACATCACCTTCCATTTATAATTCTGATGTTAAAAGTTGAAGAAACAGGTACTCGAACAACCTAATAGGTTAAAACAGTATCAACAATAGCATTCTATGATTCAGAAAAGTATACATAGTAAAGTCTGGATATAAATCAGCACCTTTGTAGAGCATTTTGCATCAGCAAAAGTCTCAAAAAAGTTCAACAGCATCGATTCCACCCCATCTGGGATGCCACCTCGTGCAGTTCTATAAAACAAGTGGTCATTAGCTACAAGATTATGAAACAAATTAAAAACAGTCATAAACATCATAGTGTATACCTGTTGGATGACAGATTCTCCAATTACATTGTGAACTCGAGCTTTGTCCTAGGTGTCATAAAAGTCAGAAAAGCTCCCTTCCTGCATAAGATCATTAGAGCATGTCAAGTCTGATCATAAGAATTAAACCATTTCAAAAACAAGCTAAATTTTTTTTAAAGACAAAAAAATTTAGCAAGCTCCAATCTCAGCAGCAGGAGCAGGGCCACCACCTATTCCAGCGGCAGCAACTGCAACACATCCGCCACCAGAGGAAACTGAAGCCAATTTCAATGCCCTTGGACAACCTCTTAGATGGAGAAAGATCATTTGCAAATCAGAAGAGTTCTCTAACCAATTTTGGACCATCTCCAAGGCACTTTTGAATTAATTCACTTCCAACAGCATGCCAGAAAGTTGCTTTTGCTACTGCCTAATCAACAGAAAAAAGGGCTTTAAATACAAATAAAAAAAATCTGTAACCTGTCCTCTAAAAAGGTTATAAGAAAAATCAGTTTCCAGTTATTGTATATAAACAACAATGAAGTAAAAATAAAATGAATATATATGAGAATCATTTACATATGTGAGGAAGTATATATACTGTTCTAAAACCCAGGCTATATACAGTTTAGAAGCAACAACATTTATTTTTTCCCGTCCTATAAAAGTGAAGAAGCAAAACTGATCTAATAACGTATAAAAGTTTTTGGATAAACCTATAAGTTTTAAAGGTAATAACATGATGTCATAGGATAATGAAGATTGTCTCACACAAATGTATAATCAAAACACAAAGGGAGTGTTTAGTTACTGTGCTTGGGATTAAAAAATGGGAATCAAACCCACACTTTATATACACTTTAAACCACAAAAAGAGGTGGGTTTAAAAATATATTCACATTCCCATTTTGCCATATCATTAACAGAAAGTAATTCCTAATTACAAACCAAAAGCATTTAAAGTGCTTACAACTTCTTACCAAATGATTCCATCTACTAATTTGGGATGGAATTAGCATCTAAAACTTGTATAGGTTCTTTAGCATCTAAAAATTATGATTGTATCATCATCATATCTGTAGAGATTGTGTGCCGAAGTTTGAAATTAAACTTGAATCTTTGTAGATACCTATAGAAAATACAACAACAATTTTCTTATTGTACAATAACTGTAGAAGTTTTCACAGCCAAGCTGATTAACCCACCAAATTAACAACAAATAAAGATAGGTAATTAAGATACCAGTAAATATTCCATAAGAAATTACCTGAACAAAGCGCTCAGGGAAGAAATCGTACTTAGATTCCATCGATTTGAATGTACCTACAAAAATTCGGAATGAAACAAAGCTGACCTGTAAGACAGAACCGAGCCAAGATATAGAAAGGGAGAAGGACGGATCTGTAGAAAATCAAAGAAGCACGGATCCATAGAAAGAGAGAAGGAAGATGAAGTAATAGTCGGAAGAGCGAGAAATACACTTACTTTTGATGGTGTTTTTGAGTTCACGTTTGAAGAATAGAGAGAGAGGCGGAATGGCTAGGGTTTCGTGAATCATCTGCCTTTGAGCAAACACAGAGTTCTTTCTATCTTCTTCTACAAACACGGAGCAAACACTGAATCGTGAATCATCATAGGTGGATGAGTGTTGGCAGAAAACTAATTAAGGTTTGGAATAGAAAAGAAATACAAACATACCTTTTGATTAGATAGCAGAAGATCGAGATGCGTAATCGGTGGAGTAGGAACCGACGATTCGGTTTGCGATGCTTCATAGATTTGTAATCGGTTCAGGGTTTGAGATCAGGAACATTGAGGCGGGGAGATGGATGAGAGAGACAACGAATTAGGGTTTGGAACGGAGACTGTGGTGGGGAGATGGAAAAGATAATCGTATGTTCTCCATGCGCCTGTTCCCAATAAAAAGCAATCGCCTCCTCCCCATAAAAGCAATAATCACAGATAAAGCAAACAACGTATTTGAATTTTGAATTCAAATCAGATAAAATCTATGGCCGCCAAAAAGATATATTTTCAAGAACCATGCTTTGGAATTGCTTCCTTAACTTGTACATGATGCTTGATGGTTTGTACCTCTTAAAATTTTAAGAGTTTTAAAAGAGATACATTATATAGTAGTATAGATTTTGCAATGAAAGTTCATATCCTATTTATCTTAAAGAATTTAAAATTATATATATATATATTATATATATATATATATATATATATATATATATATATATATATAGGGTTAGGTTCAAATGAGAACCAAGTGGTTTTAAAAACTTTTAAGAACCATTTTGGGCCACTAATTTTCAAGGGGGAGCCACTCAAATTCATGGGGGGATTTCTTTATATATAACTAGTGGCTCAGAATGGTTCTCAAAAGTTCTCAAAACCATTTGGTTCTCAAATGATCCTCTCCCTATATATATAGGGAAGAGTTCCGTGTAGACCCCTTAAATTTTGTAGACCCCGTAGACCCCTATAAAACTCAATAAAAATAAAACTCAGTGTTGTAAATTTGGTTTTTTTTATTACGATAAGCTTTTAAAAACCAAAAAAATAAATAAATAAACTAAAAAAAACAAAAAACATTAAAAATCGAACATTTTAAGACAATGAGTTTTAAAATAATGAGTTTTAAACGCAACACTGAGTTTTATTGAGTTTTAAACTCACTGATTTTTAAAACTCATTGTCTTAAAATGTTCGATTTTTAATGTTTTTCGTTTTTCTTTTTTTTAATTGTCTTTTTTTGTTCTTAAAAGCTTATCGCAAATAAAAAAAACTAAATTAACAAAACTGAGTTTTATTTTTATTTAGTTTTAATGAGTTTTATAAGGGGTCTACGGGGTCTACAAAAAATAAGGGGTCTACACGGATCTTTTACCTATATATATATATATATATATATATATATATATATATATAGGGAAGGGTTCCGTGTAGATCCCTTAAATTTTGTAGACCCCGTAGACCCCTATAAAACTCAATAAAAATAAAACTCAGTGTTGTAAATTTGGTTTTTTTTATTACGATAAGCTTTTAAGAACCAAAAAAATAAATAAATAAATTAAAAAACATTAAAAATCGAACATTTTAAGACAATGAGTTTTAAAATAATGAGTTTTAAACGCAACACTGAGTTTTATTGAGTTTATTGAGTTTTAAACTCATTGATTTTTAAAACTCATTGTCTTAAAATGTTTAATTTTTAATGTTTTTCGTTTTTCTTTTTTTTTAAATTGTCTTTTTTTTGTTCTTAAAAGCTTATCGCAAATAAAAAAATAAATTAACAAAACTGAGTTTTATTTTTAGTGAGTTTTAATGAGTTTTATTGAGTTTTATAAGGGGTCTACGGGGTCTACAAAAAATAAGGGGTCTACACGGACTTTTTACCTATATATATATAGGGAGAGGATCATTTGAGAACCAATTTGATTTGAGAACGAAAAAGACCTAATTTGAGCCACAAGTTTATTTACATGTATCCCCCTCCCATTATTTGTAGTGGTTCCCCCCTGAAATGTGTGGTTGAAATTTAGTTCTCAAAAGTTCTCAAAATAAAAAGTTCTCATTTGAACCTAACCCTATATACATATATATATCTTTACTACTATATAATCCATCTCTTTTTAGTTGTAAAGTAAACTCTTAAATTTAAAACGTACAAGAAAAGAAGCATTATGTACAAGCTTGAGAAGCTTGTTAAAAGTAAGTCAATTACTTCCCAACTATTTCCCTTACTTCTCAACTATATGAACAAAAGAACTCTTAAAGAATGCATAGCCACTTCCACTTGAACCATCTTTGGTTCCACATGAACCAAAAGGACAATTTCACCTCCGAATTTCAACCAAAAGGACAGTTTCACTTTTCTTTCTTTTGCAGGGCTTACAGACGCCGTACCTCCTCTTTGGGCGCTCATTTGAAATTCAAATCACTTCCACATCACAGCTCTCTCTTCTCTATTCTCAGTTCTCAATCGAAACCCTTACCACCACCAAGATCTGATTACCGACTTCTTCCAGCTTCTTCATTCTTCTCATGTCTCCATCGTCATAGAAGTCTCCGATTGTTATGCAAAAGGTATGATTACCGATTTAGCAGTTTATGTTATTAAGGGGATTCTTGATGGATTTGCATTTTGTGTTAGGCTGTTACTTATGGTTTTGTATTTGGGTTATTGAATGTAGCTACAAGATACATTTGCATAAATTTGCTTAAAATCGTTCTAATTCTGCATTAATTTCAGTTTGGGTGAACAGAAACCCTAAATCAGACGAGGACTAGATTGATTCTTGAACAAACGGAGAATAATAGCTCGATGATGTTCGTTCGTGAGATCTATACACCGACAATGGAGATCTGCGATTCAACAATGACTGATGAACCCTAATATACGCTACGCTTGGAAGCAGGTGTGTTTCTAAAACCCTAATATACGTTTTCTCTGAATTTTGCTAAATCTTTCTTAAATACGATTTCTCTAAACAAATATGCTACTTGTTCTAATCATTAACTGATGTATAAGCTTTAATTATTAACAGGCAGTGATCGTAGAGACAAAGTTGTGATTGTTACCAAAAGTTTACTTTCTAATTGTCTCTCTGAGACAAATATTCATCAAACTGTTCCAGCTCTCAGATCTAAAACCAGAATCAAGGTAAACAATTGTATTCATGTGTTAAATTTGATGTTTGGTTATCTGGAATCACTGATATGACATTTTCTAGGTTTATTTCTTCAAAGAGAAAGATTGATATGGACTTTGAAAAAACTTTATCTAAGTTTGCTATTTGATTATTTGGAAAAACTAAATGAAAAGATTGGTTCAATTATTTTTTACTT
The DNA here is from genome assembly GCA_039602395.1 of Deinandra increscens subsp. villosa. Lineage (NCBI taxonomy): Eukaryota > Viridiplantae > Streptophyta > Magnoliopsida > Asterales > Asteraceae > Deinandra > Deinandra increscens. Next base: position 89,716,981 of record JBCNJP010000027.1, on the reverse strand, counting down.
TTGTAAATCATATTTAAATTTTAAACGATTATGTGATATGTATTAAGTACTAATGGGTTCATATCTTATATGCAGAATTAAGTCCCATTTCATGAAGAAAGTTGAAAAAATAGACGTGTAAATTGGATTGGGTATATCACCTAAGTTCTATTTGGGTGTGTTCCACTTTGATATGTAGTTCGTATTTGCAGTTTGTTGTAGGTCTTAACACACAGTATCCACAATATAAGAAGTTCCCTCCATGGCAGGTATATTCGTGGCTTATTAGTTTAAGTTCAATTCAAAGACCAAAAGTTACATTGTCTGTCCATGTTACAGGTTTCTATCATGCAGATTGCTACTGAGAAGATGGTTTTCAACATTGACTTGATAAAGTTGTCTAATAAAGCTCATGCTGTTGTAGACATCTACCTAATCCGGATCTTCCATTTGCCTTGCATTATAAAACATCGTATGAGACACTTTATACATTCAAAAGTGTTGTGTGTATGTTAGTGGCATTTCTTTTTCAGGGTTTTTTCTTGCGATAGTGAGTTTCTCATAATTGCCTCTGGTTTATAAGTTTCTTTCTGGTTCATAAGTTTTACCTCTGGTTCATAGTGGGTTTGAGACTTAACATTGGTTAACATTCCTGGTTTTGATAAGTTTTACATCTGGTTTTGAAGAACCAAATAAGTTTTTCAACTATTAACCTTTAGTGATTTTGTGTTTGTTAAAGATTTCCAACTCTAACTTTCGTTTTGTATTTGTTTAATAATCAACCCCTAATTTGTTCCTGATTTTGTGTTTGTTAGTTGTTTATATTTTCTATTTATGTTACACTCATGATTTGTGTTAAATGTTTAATCCCATGCCTTCTATTGTTTGAACAGATTGATCGTGACAAACCTCCTATCAAAATACACACATGATTTCTTCTCTGAGTATGAGCTTTATGTGAGTCTTCTTTTTATATGTTTTTCTTTAGTTGGTTCTTTATGATATCTTTAATGTAATTGTTCAGATGTGATTGTTTTACTGTTGTGTCAATTAGTGGGCAATGATGGTGGTCCTCAAAAAGCCGGTGTTGAAGATCTTGAAATGAAAAAGGCGATTGAATTGTCCCGAGTAAGTTTGTAGACGAGGTGTTGTGGTCATAACTCATATATAGGTCATAACATTTATGATTTTTGTTACCATTATAAGGTATTATAGCAACTTTATTGATTATATAGGTCATAACATTTTTGGGAACTTTTTTCGATTAATGTATTTTGGTTGTTTTCTGTTTGCAGGTTATCAAAAAAGAGTTGTGCTTAGAACTAACTGAACAAGACCGGCATAAAATTTTTGAAGTCACTTAATTTTGAATTGGTTATAAGACCCACTTAATTTATTTGATTCGTTTTCGATTTAGGTGTGCTTTTTGTCAAGAGCAGCAAGGGAAGAGCAACATCAGCCTAGGACTACCTTGATGATTTCGGTTTAGGTATTTCACTTGATTCTTTGCTTTTTTGTCACAACATTTGCATATTTTATGAGTTGATGATTTGAGGTATGGATTTGAAGAAATTCAGTCTGAGTCTTCAAATAATCTATTGCTTTTCCATTAGCTTATTACACTGCCTCTGCTTTCAAAATTGGGGAATAGGGCAAGCAAACTTATGGTTTCTGTATGCAAGTTTGAGTGTGATTTTGACTTATATTTTTGGATCTGGATGACAGATCTTTGCAACTAAAATGTGGTAAGCTTAACTGGACTGATTTTGTTGGAAGGGCTGTTGGAACTGATTTTAGGGTTGCTATACATGTATCAGTTTACGATTGTGTTATTTTAATAAACAATGAAAATTTAAGCTTTGTAGATTACATGAATTCTGATATGTTCAAGTTGTTTGGCAGGTGCTTTTATTGGTTCCATCAAGACTTATCCATGGTATACTACACTTTTAAAATCTTATTTGTGGCTGATATGATTTAATTTAACTCAATTATGTGTAGTTGACATAGCTTTATGATGGGAATGATTTATTTATGACCCGTTTATTTTCAGGTAAGATTTTGAGTTTGACTCTTTGAGGTGTTTCTGTAACCTGCTACAGAGGTAGTTGTATTTTAAATTTTATGAATATTGGTTTCATTGTATGGATTGGTTTGTTTGTCCTACTAACATTTTGATCGTTTTTTACCTGCCTTGGTCTCCTCTCTTCATCTATGTTTTTGTAGGCCTGATATGCAGAGACCTGAGTTTGTGTTGAGAAGAGTAAAAAGACCATAAGAATCATTATTGGAATTACCAATATGTATTAATTTTTGTGGTTTAAGTGGTGTTTGGGATTGCCTAATTAATCCCGTATAATGTCATTCTGGTTTCACACTTAATATGATTATTACTGCATACTGTTTATTGATATAAACTTTAAATAATGTGATTTGTGGAGACTAAGTTTTAAATAATGCCATTTGTTGATATAATCTTTTGTAGTGAAAGTGGAGTTTCTAAGCTCTCTAGATGGCTCCAGTTTTTGCATAGTAAACTTTATTTGAAGTTTTATGATCCCAAAATCATCTAAAATTTGTGTTTGAATTCCTACGTCCTAGGGTAGATTATTAATAACCTAAGGAACCCAATCACCCAGCCACGACTAAACTTTAAATGAAGTTATATCATCTTAAAACCATCGACATGTATTTGTTATTATCTAACTACTCCCAGGTCTTGCGACACACCACTCTTTGCCTTTGAGAAGGTAATATACACGACATGCTATGTCAATTTAATTTGTCTTCAACTTAAAAATATAACGCATTATCACTTTTAACCACACGAAAAAATAAAACTAACCGTCGTCTGGGCAGTAATCACTGAATATAAAGATTCAATTTTTTTTTCAAACCGTGTTCGTTGGACACGTTCAACAAAGAAATGCCACCGGCAGAAGCCAACTAGATTCAATTTTTAGTGTTTAACATGATTTATGAACCTATAATGTCAATGTTGTCTACTCTTAGAAGCAAAAGATGCGATTTGAGGGTAAGTGTTTTCATATTTATTTATTAAAAAAAATTATATCGTTACAATCTATATGGATCATCCATAAAAAAACACGCCACCCATTTATTATGACAAATTACACATCTAAACTTGTTTTTTATTAAAACAATTATTAAAGGAATAAAAAGTTATAAAATATATTAAAGCTCATCATTTTTTTATAAAATAAATAAATGACAAACATATTGCCCAAGCAAAAATCAAAAGTGCATCCTTCTACTTTGAACATTAAACTAGCTCATAATAGTGTTTATGAATCTGTTCTAATAAAGATGCAAACTTATTCCGTTTAAACACAGGTTTCTAAACAACAAATTAAACTCAAGTACCATGGTGGGTCTCTCATACAATACAACTGCGTTGGTTGTTGCCGCCAATGAACATGCATGTACATCATTATAATTTGTCACCGGGCCGCATCGTACTAAAAGAAACAATTATCGCGATGTAAATTGCCGCGCCAGCATAACGAGCGAATAAATGACGAATAACACCCTATTAACTGTCGTCGCCGCAACGCGCGGGTATCCCCCTAGTAATACATCTTTACTACTATATAATCCATCTCTTTTTAGTTCTAAGGTAAACTCTTAATTTTAAAACGTACAAAAAAAGAAGCATGATTTACAACTACCTAAAGCAACCAACTAAATGGATTCAACCAAATCCTTTTATCTCAACTAAATAGGTTCCACTTCAACCGTGAGCCCCTAAAGCTGCTGAACATACTTACACCTCCTGAACAAACGTACACCTTTATACACCTGCTCTCTCTTTCTTGCTTTTACACCAGAAGAACCACAGATCGAAATTTGAAATTCAAATCTTGAAGAGACAGGTTAGTTTTTTCTTCAGATCTGCTATCTCTTTCTTCTTTTTCTCAATCGATTTCTGGTCATCGTCCATCTCTCCCTCTCTAAAATTATCATGAAACCGGCGATCGCAAGCATGCGTCGGCGACCCTTACCCTGGCCTCTTTTGGGCAAGTTTATCTTTTTAGGGTTTTTCACTTTTTTTTTTGTGAGGAATCTGATTAGGGTTTCATTTGTGCTTTATTTTCAACAGATATGCTTCAATCAGAATGATTCAGACTAAATCTCATTTGGATGATCAGCAACGACTTACATATTGGTTTTTGTATTCTATGATTACTCTCTATAGATTGGGGGGATTTAGATCTTGGAATGGATGAGTTTGAAAACCCAGTCTCAGCTAATGTGGTGGGTAAAGGAATAAAAGGTTATTTCCATACACTAATATTTTTGTGTTATTATGCATACACATGTTCAGACATTGTTAATAATCATTTAACAGACGAATTTTTCAGAAAATTTGTGTTTGTTGTAGAAATTTCGACGATGGTGATGAGCGATGCGGCAATTAGTTCCTCGACCTTCAATTGTTAGGATAAGGTATGTGGTTTATTCAATGGTTCAATTAAACGTTTTAAATACAGAATTTTGGGGTTTAACTCTATAAATTGCTCTCCCAACCCTAATTAGGTTAAATCACGAGGTAATTTGTTTGATTTGATATATGTGATTTCAAATGGTTTTAGGTATGTTTTGAACCTCTTTTGGTCTAAATTTTTGTTTGATGTGTTTAGTTATAAGCATGTACCTTCAATTTCACTATGATTTCTGCTAAATTCTGTTGCATTCTTCATTTTTCTGAATTGATGTTTGTTATACTAATTTCAGTTAATTTGGGGCTTGTAAATGGTGCGTTATTGTTTTTGAAATCTTGGCCTACATTTGTGTTTTTGAATGATTAGTTGTTACTATTATTTTTTTGTGATGATGGTTAGATCTGATGCGTTGTTGTGTGAATAGAGCAATTTTATGTTTAGAATTTTGATATATATATTAATATGATCTAACACCGAATCATCGGTTTTTTCCTTTCTATTCTTCTGTGTTTTTTCCTTTTCTATGTTGTATTTGCACTTAGAATTGGTTTAGAGATTTAGATATATATCCAGATAGTTTCATGGTGAATGGTTGTTAACATATAATATCATTACAGTGTGCTAAATTTGAATGATTTGTTGCGGATGCTGTTTGTTTAATCGAATGATGTTTTAACGCTGACTTAACAATAAGTGTTGTTTAGTACTTTAATGTTTAAACTGGCATTCTCGAGCTCGATGGGGACGGTGGCATTCTCCAATGGTTCGCAGCGCCGGTTTGCCTTCTCTATTGGCGGTGGCTTTTTCCAATGGCGGTGGTTGCAGGTTCCAACAATCGAGAGAGGTAACAATTTGCTTCCTATATAATGAACTCTTGTTCCTCCCTTCATCTCATAGTCATCTGCTTCCATATTTCTCGAATTCGGACCGGACATCTCTTCAAAGAGGTAATTGCTCTAATTTCACTTCTTTTAAACTGTTTTTGTGAAAGTGGCAAGAATCTGTGTTTGGTATATGCTTCTTAATAATCTGAAATATATAAATAGGATGAATAAATTTAATTGGGATGTTTGATGAGTAAAAAGGGTTCGTAAGCTTGAAAATTGTATAGACTTACGCTTGAAACTGGTTAGGTTTATAAACAAAGCTAAACCTAATTTCTGCAAGTAAAAAACTGGGTAGGGTTCATAAGCTCAAAACTTTTAGTTTAGTCATCAGTTGTGATACATATCAAACGATAATTTACAAAAAGGTTGTACTGATAATCTACGACAAATTGCTTGATAAGGTATATTTTGAACTGTTTTGCTATGTGGGTTTAAAACTATTATGTTCCATATGATTTCTTTAGCAAGATTAAGTCATCATCAAGGCTGCAGGATGAGATGTATCTTCAAGAGGCGACAATGAAATCTGGTTTTTGTTTAATTATTTGTCCTAAGCATTTGCTAGGAGCAACCACAATTCAAAGGGACAAATAACAACAATCTGTTTGGATGGTTTTTCCAGATAATGGTCAATGCTTTGGCTATCTCCACCACAACACATATTGCTAGGTACGGATCTTGTATTTTTGGAAAAGCCATATATGTTTTCGTTTGAGGTCCCTTATTTTTATTAGCAATGCTTCCAGATCTCTTATTTTTGTCACTAAAAGTAACGGATCTATAGAGTTTGTATGGTATGTGTCTGCTTTTTGAGCATATGTGTCGTTAATTACACCCGCATTTCAAGATGAAACGTCCATTTGAAATGCGAAACAAGAAGACAAGTACATCAAATTTCCCATTTGCTTATAGAACACAGAAGTTAAGATTTGAACAATAACATATGAATATGATTTCAGCTATCCTAAGGCACATCATAATGATACCAGCTCAAATTTATTACCTTTTACATTCCTCTCTCATATTTTCTTATTACTTTTTTTTTTGTAAGCATTCAAATCTTTTTAATTTTTAACCATACTTTTATCTTCTACCACTACTATGATGTTACAAGTTGAAATATCCATTTTCTGTATAAGATGTTTTAATTGTTTGGATGGAGGGGTTAAATCGGTCAGAGCAAAGCAGAACATGCAGAGATAAAGTAGAAATTTCACTGTGTAGCTTTTCAATGACTATTATATAAGGGTTATTTCAGTAAAGACTATGTGGGTGAGATGAAAAAAAATTGTTTTTCATTCCTTTTTTATGATATATTAATTGAGGCTTAGTCTCTTGTACAAAGCAGGTATGGAGCACCTAACAAAAAGATGAAGCTCAATAAAATGTGAGGACAACGATGCACCTGCTTTAACAGTAAAATATTAGCTTTTTGCTTTTTCCTATGTGCTGACATTGTCGTTGGTGTTCAAATACGTGCAATATATATATTCTTGATATATTAACCTCTCAATTTGCTTCTATAGGCCTTCTAACTTTCCCATACAGAACAATTGACATTTTATGGTCTATCTCTAGGTTTCCTAATAGTAAATGCCACTAGAAGTTTGTATTTCATTCATGCTAATTTGTAAAATTAAAAAAATTAATCATATTAGACTGCTCCTGACTATGGATGTTGACTGTTTTCATGGATAGGTGATGATGCTACATGTGGCCAAACCAGTTTCATCATTGAATAATCGGGGAGTGCAGGTTCAAAATCTGATGAAGGGGGAGGTCAAATCAGGCGCTGATGTCTTCTTCTGGTTGTATTTATGTGTAACCAAATTTTTATGGTTAAAATATTATGCTTGTCTAGGAGGATATGCATATTTTGTGTTTGCAGCTAAAGAACACCTTCCTTATAGGGGTCAATGTTATCCTTCACGTAGGGATAACATGAAGAGCCGAATTGATTGTTTTAACTGGTCGCAACGTTGTCCTTCTATTGTATTCTGACTTGGTTTCTTGAGTTCATATAGTCCACCAAATCTTGGGATTTATAAATATGTATATTAATTAATATTTTGTAAATTGTAATTCTAATTCATTTTCTTTTCATTTCTGTTACAGACAAAACATTGAACAAATGTATATTAATCTTTTGTAATTGTAATTCATTTTCTTTTCATTTTTGTTACAGACAAAACATTGAATAAATACCTATTTGTAGAATGATAAGGAATTTAAATTTCGAATATAAATTATGTACCATATATAATTAGTATACTCCACCTATATCATGTCCATGCTTTGTTTTTGAAGGATGCTATATATTTTGTATAATTATATATTAAAATTGGTATGGTTCGGCTTTTCCCACTAATAGAATATGAACAACTGAAAACGAACCAAATATATCGGTTTCATATATTTCTTTATAAATACTAAGTTTACGACCAGTTACTCAATTTTATTCGTATGTTCACTATCATCTATTGAGATCTGCAAGACTTATGACATAGATAGAGTATATTGATATTACGAATGAAAAACCTAATACACATACAATACAATATATCACTAGAAGATTTATCAAAGCTTATAGTTATAATATATACCCACGTTAAATTTTAAAAAATGAGGCCTCAAAATTTTTGGGGCACAAGGCAATTGCCATCGCCGCTGAACGCGTATGTACCACATTATAAATTGTCATTGATCCGTATCGCACCAACAGAAATGAATACCGCGATGTGAATTGTTATGTTGCCGCAATGCCCGAACAAATGACGAATAACACGCTTTAAACTATCGTCGCCGCAACGCGCGGACACCATGCTAGTATATATAATACATATATGAGAGAGAAAGTTGAATTGTTGAATTTTAAGAAATGTACAAGCTAAGAAGAAGAATGTACAAGTTGATAAAGCATGTAACAAATTGACGGAGTGCTGCCTTGAAATAAACCCTAGATATAAAATGCCATGTTTCTTTTTCTTTTGCAGATGCCTCTACACAAGTTTGAAACAGCCGCACCACAGGCAGCAGATCTCCGCCTCCAAAGCGTTCAACTTCCGGCGACCACAGTAGCCGCACTCCGGGGACCACAGCAGCAGATCTTTGCCTCCACAAATCCTAAATCTCGATTTCGCTTCTGATCTTCACTGTACGTCCATCGATCCAGCCATACCTCTGGTTCATAAGGGTGTTTGTAATGGGTCTCCCAAGACCCCATGATCCCAAGCTCTCCCAAGTTTCCCAAGACCCCAAGCTTTTTTCAAGTAATACCCATCCCAAGCTTCCCAAGACCCCAAACCCTTCAAAACCCACAAAAATAGCCTCTCCCAAGCTCCTCTAGCTCGGGACCCCACTCCCACGGGACTCTCCCGAGCTCCCAAGCACCTCTCCCGAGCACCTCTCCAGAGCACCCCGTCATGGTGTTCCCGCGACCCCGAGGGATCCCGAGCTCGGGATAGCCTCCCAATCTTGCACCATTACAAACACCCTAAGATAGGTGAGCGAAGGACCGATGGCAGTTAAACCTCCATCGCTCCATACATCCTCCTCTTTCATCAAATTACATTTTCATCGGGTCTTAAGTTTTTGTTCGATTTGAATTCAGTTAGCCCTAACAGCATTTCGTTTGCTGTAGAGAGCTGAAATTTTATGTTGATTTGATTCTGCGTACCATTCGGTGGATTATGCGAGTGGACGATGTGATGCTTCCCCTTCAATTGGTCAAATGATTCTTACTTTTTTCTTCAGATGACGCCGCCACCTCTCAACGACGACATCAGAGCTGCAATTGAAAAATCAATTATGCTCTTCAGATGATGCAGCTACCTCTCAACTGTCGTCTTCCCCTCGATTTAAAACCCTAATTTTTAGGTAAATGTGTTTCAATGATTTTGTTAAGTTATTAGTACTCTGTTTACAATTTGTGATAACTAATAATAAGATGCTTATGAGTTTGATCTTTAGGTTTCTAAGAAAATTGCTGAAATTGTTTAACATGATGAGGATAATACGAGAATAGGTTTCTAATTACAGTTTGCGTATATTCTTAATTAGTTTTTTTGATATTTTTGTTTGTCAAAGTCAAGTCTAGGCATGATCTTTTGTTCCAAAATTGGAGATGCACTTTTCAAATAATGCAAAGATATTTAGTTGTTGTGGTGAATACTATGCATTATCATCTTCTTTGTAACTATGTATTTTCCTAAAAGAACTACACGCTCATATATATTTTCATGGTGTTTTGATTGTGGAGTTAATTACATATTCATATATTTTCATGGTCACCTTGTGCTTTTTATTCCTTGCAGCTTCTACTAATGCTTTAACTATAATTCGGGAGTTATTTTAACCAAGTGCTTGCTTACTCTTTTGTGTAAAAAGATATAAGTTAGATCCAAAGATATATGTGCTCCATTACGCTTCCATGCTTTCTATGCTATTACTTAGTTTATAGTTAAGTGTACGCATGTGTATTTCTTTGATGTGAAACTTTTAAAATAATGTAGTTTCCATTCTATTATACATCTAAGAAATTTTTGCAACCAATTTAGTTTAAGGAGGTGCTTGGATGCATGTTTTGAAAGTGATTAGTGGTTGTATGGATGTATAAACAGATGATTGTAGATACATAACTCACTTCCAGATTTTTTTTTTTGCAGGTTGAAATCTGTAGCTTCGTGCTACTGGCGCAAAGGTATGCATGTACTATTCTTGTTTATAGATTCTAATCTGTAAATCTTAATGTTTTGTACGTTGAAATTAGTAGCTTCGAGTTATTGGTGTGAAAGTATGTGTCTGCCATCTTTTATTTGTCTCTAAATGGTATAACATGATAATAAAATGTATTGGGCAAAAAGGACCTTCGAATGGACGAGCAGCCTGCAAGAATTGTAGAAACATCGGTCTATTCGAATTGATAGCGTGATGGATAGATAACCCTTGATCTATGTCAAGGAACGAAAACCTAGCCCCAAAACCCGGGTGCTAGAAACCCCAGAAGCCAAATACCGGCTCTAGAAAAACCCTTTGGATAAACCCCCAAAGAAAATACTTTATTATCAAAATCTTAACCACTAATTATGAATTACAAAAGTCTTTAAATAGATAAAGAAACTTGACCAACAAGAAAATATAAAATAAGGAAACTAAATAATTAAATAGAACTATTTAAAACGAAGATATATTAAAATCTTCAACCCGATGGGAACGGGTCTCTAACTTTCGGACGGGCTCGGGTTGGGTTCGTCTAGATCGCCATCATTCTCCCCCTCTTCGAAAAACTCGTCCTCGAGTTTCATTGTTGGATCCGGACCCCCCGGGATCAAAAGGAACGTTAATGGTTGTCTCGGAAAACTTTAAGCACATATCATTCGGACCGGCGGGTCCCGGGTCTATCGGGTTACCCGGTCCTCTCGCATTCCTTTCCTTCTTCCCTTTTTTGAATAAGACACGTCCTCTAGTCTTAAAAACTACAAAGCGATCCATGTTAAATTTGGACGAAATCATCGAATGTTGAAACTCCAAATTTAACAACCAAATTAATCCACCTATTGAAGAGTTAATATTCCACATATCATCGTCAAATTGAACCACCAAATTTGTACTAATTGACCTCCTCAAATCACGTGACTTGGAACTAACTTTAGAACTAAAATCCTTGAAAATTGCATTCGGAATTTTATTCGAACCCTCCCTAAAACCAAATTCGACGGAGATTCCCAAAATTTCGAACGCAAACCTACTAAACCTATTGAAAAGGAATTCTTCTATTTTTTTGTTTGCAAGGTTTGCGAATATCAAGACATAAAAAAATTGAGGTTGGGGAATGGTTGCCGCGAATGACGCGGGTGGCGCCAGTGGGAAGGTAGGTGGCATGGAGCGCCCCAATCGCGCGGATGGAGCAGATTTTGGGGACATCGTGGGTTGCCCCAGCGAGGAAACGGTTGACGGAAAAGGAATCCAGCCAAGAAACTCTTGAATACGCAAACACTCTTCCATGTCAGGCTTAATCCCATCGTCATCATATTTGGGTGTGCTTTCATAGCTTGGACGCAACTCGAGTTCACGAACTCGTTGTTGCAAACTCTTGACTTCTTTAACATCCCTCGGGTCACGATAGTAGTCATCGTTGCCTCCGGCGGCGAATCTACGATGATTTCTACGGTGATCCGACATGGCTCTGATTACCACTTGATAGCGTGATGGATAGATAACCCTTGATCTATGTCAAGGAACGAAAACCTAGCCCCAAAACCCGGGTGCTAGAAACCCTAGAAGCCAAATACCGGCTCTAGAAAAACCCTTTGGATAAACCCCCAAAGAAAATACTTTATTATCAAAATCTTAACCACTAATTATGAATTACAAAAGTCTTTAAATAGATAAAGAAACTTGACCAACAAGAAAATATAAAATAAGGAAACTAAATAATTAAATAGAACTATTTAAAACGAAGATATATTAAAATCTTCAACCCGATGGGAACGGGTCTCTAACTTTCGGACGGGCTCGGGTTGGGTTCGTCTAGATCGCCATCAAAAGTTGTTTCACCCGGCATCCTTTATGTTTTCAATTTGTTTCATAGAAGGTCATTTATCACTAATGGTGTTAAAAACATTGTTAAGTTAGGGGCACTACAGTCATTTTATAAAATCTTTAAAATAAAACATTTAAATATAGAATTCATTAAAATTAAAACACTATAACACTCTCCGAAAATTAACGATCTGATCAATGGCAACGGCCGAAAGCAGAGGAAACACTCACCCTAACCGACTTCCCGATATCACAGTTCACAGCCTCACGCCGTCTTCGCCTTCCAAGACCACCGGAATCCGCCGTCATCAGCAGCCGGCGAGGACTTCTTCAAGTCCGACGACAAAACGATGTCGCATCAAAAGAAATCATATTATGCGGCAAACTTGTACCAATTGAAGAACAACTCCACCGTAACAAGCCACCGGAGATAGGTCAAACTCTTCACCGGAAAACTCAATAGAAGGTACCGAATCAGCCTATTGGTTTCTGAAGATCTAGATCAGAATCAACGGCTGAGATCAAACGCACGACGACGAATCAACTCGTTAGAAACACTCGTCCATTGGATTATAAAAAGATGAACCGGAATTTCGAGCGTGAGCTCTGAATTCACGACGGAGATCAATCGTGACGGATTGGTGAAGAAATCGTCGTCTTCGCGTTTGCAGTGGTACGTACTTTTATTTGGGCTGGTAAAATTGTCGCAGTCGGAGATGGATATTCGGGATATAAAAAACCGGCAGGTTCCCCGGAGTAGTTCGAAGGTGCCGCTTGGTTCGTCAGAATCGTTTAAGTTAATTCGTATTACGAGCATTGATCAATAGAAATTTTCGTGGAGAGCATTAGTGGAAACTTTAATCAATTTCTGTTTAAATGTTCATTGGAATCGTTGTACAATGAATAAAGAAGTCTGATCTTGATCTTTTCATGTTTTTAATGAAACTTTCTTTTAAGTGTTTTATATTAAAATATGTTGTAAAATGACTATAGTGCCCCTGACTGAACGATGGTTTTTAACAACGTTAGTGATAAAGGACCTTCTATGAAACAGATTGAAAACATAAAGGATACCGGGTGAAACAACTTTACTTAAAGTAATTAATTCAAAATCAGAATAAAACATAAAGGATCTTTTGTGTAATTTACCCTTGTTTTTATATACTTTTGGTTATTCGAGTCTTAATATTAGTTTTTGTGTGTTTTGTAGAAGAAATAAAAAAGAAGTGTTAAAATTAAAGCACTAGGCTTATCGTCTAGTCTGGAGAGAGCCCCATTCGATACGCTTGGCGATTAAATTCGCTAAATGGTCAAAGTCCGAGTTGATCGACTACATTGTCCTGGGTTTATCGTCTGGGTTGGTGATTGCTCTAAGTGATACGCTTGGAGCCTGCTTTTCCAAGGAAACTCTACTTTCGATTATAAAAGCCAATTAACAACGTTTTTTGGGGGATCTGACTCCTATCACAAGACTTAGATGGTTTTGGACGAATTGAAGCCAAAGAATCAGCTGGGATCAAAAGGGAAAGCTAGTATTGAAGCATTCAACACAATTGGATTGTCCGGTTCTATTTTCCTTCTTTGTTTCTAGTAGTTGTTGAACTTGGAGTCATGTTCTGTGACAACTGCCAAATTTCCAGGTCAATCCCGTTAACTATTCTGTTAAGTCTGTAAAAAACTTCATATATCTTTGTGTGTAATTTACTCTTGTTTTTATTTACTTTTGGTTATTCGAGTCTTAATATTAGTTTTTGTGTGTTTTGTAGAAGAAAGAAAGAAGAAGTGTTAAAATTAAAGCACTAGGCTTATCTCCTAGTCTGGAGAGAGCCCCATTCGATACGCTTGGGGATTAAATTCGCTAAATGGTCAAAGTCCGAGTTGATCGACTACATTGTCCCGGGTTTATCGTCTGGGTTGGTGATTGCTCTAAGTGATACGCTTGGAGCCTGCTTTTCCAAGGAAACTCTACTTTCGATTATAAAAGCCAATTAACAACGTTTTTTGGGGGATCTGACTCCTATCACAAGACTTAGATGGTTTTGGACGAATTGAAGCTAAAGAATCAGCTGGGATCAAAAGGGGAAGCTAGTATTGAAGCATTCAACACAATTGGATTGTCCCGCTCTATTTTCCTTCTTTGTTTCTAGTAGTTGTTGAACTTGGAGTCATGTTCTGTGACAACTGTCAAATTTCCAGGTCAATCCCGTTAACTATTCCGTTAAGTCTGTTAAAAAACTTCATATATCTTTGCGTGTCATGTTTGTGTCACGTGCTTTTTTGTTACCGAGTCTGTCCATGACCTTTGGCTGATCACCAATTCAATATAAACAAACCAACAATTGCATCATTATGAAAATGGATTATCTGTAATTTTATATAATTATATACGTGATATAATATGTGATGCATTTAGAATACCACAATCCGAACTACTTGTTATTTTAAAAAACCGAGCCATGAACCTTCCTATGTTTTCCTAGTCCCCCTCCTTAGCCAACAAGACTCGGGCCAAGCCCTTTTCCCTCCACTTTGTGTTGGCCAAAAATTTCAAGGCCTTGGCCCCTTAGCTTGCTCACCAAGTTTCCATAAAATAGGAAGGAGAGGTAATTGCCATCAAAGATAAAAAAAAACCCCTATAGTCTTTCCTTCCCCTCGCCATTTTCGGACGAAGCTCATCTCCCTCCCCTCTCCCCTTTATTGTTTTCCTCTCATCACACATACAAACTCTCTTGCTTCCTCTAGCCAAGATCAAGCACTCAGAGGTTCAAGAATCAACCAAACTCTGGAAGGATCATTTCTCTACATCTTTTCATTCTTCTAAAGTAAGTCATCATTAATGATTTATGTTAGAACATATTGTAAATGTAACTAAAAAAATCAAGTATTAAAAGAAAAGATAAGAAATATCCTTAAAAGATAAAGGATAAGGAAATATGTACGGTTTACAGATATCTGTACTCGTACAGAACTACTCCGGAATTTCCGAAGTAATTCTGTACAGACCATCTTCTACAGAAATCCATTTTTGTAGAAGGCTTCTAATGGGAAGCATTACGAGTTTCAGAGAATTGTCCTAAAGGGGTTCTTGACTATCAGAAGATAAAGTTTATGAGAATAACAAATATGGCGTTGTGTGAAGAACAAGTAAAGAAGCATACCAAAATGGTATTAAATACAAAAGTAGTTGAAGATAGTTGAAAGAGATAAATTGGATATCTTCAATCTATCTCTATATACTCTGACACACTCCAAATTCAACCGTCCTCAACCACATTCGCATACAACTTGCTACTACTTCCTATGAATAGCAAGTGGACTTCACCAAAGATGGCAAGACAACAAGCACACAATTCACAAGCTTCTAAAAGTATTTACAACTTACTCCCGTATAAAAGTTCTTTCCGTTGATATATTGTTATACTATAAACTCGAGTAAACCATTATTTACATTTAAGATACACAAATTGAGCCAATATTATTAAAGAGCCCATCACGGGACCCAGCAATTGGTATCAGAGCAGATTGAATAACTCATATTTAAAGATCTTGCTCTTTAATGTTTTTTTCAAAGCTCTCCCTCATAATGTATTCAAGTTGGAACAATGTGAAGTCTCTTGGCTCATTAGAAAAACCCCCTATGCTTGCTAGGGTGGAATATCCTTATATCCATAGTAGAAAATCAGAATTACCAACTTCTAAAAGAAGTTGACAAATTCCTGTTGGATTACATAGCCAATGGACCTCATTGTCCCACAGTTGACATTCATGAGACAAAGGAAACCGAAACCTCGGGCGGTTCCTGTTCGCTCTATTCCTAAAGATAGAAAGTTGTGGAGCGAGGATGACAAGAACAAAGAAATAAATTAGGACAGAGCCAAAAATATGGTTCTCATTATAGCTCTTCCTCATGATATTTTCTATCAAGTTGACTGTAATACCTCTGCAAAAGGCATATTTGATGCTCTTGAAAAACTTTTTGATAGAGGAGATCAAATGAAAAGAAACAAGAGAACTAAGGCACTAAACGAGTATGAATCCTGTAAATCACTCCTAAGTGAGTCACTCTTAAATACTTATAACCGTTTTGCCACAATAATCAACAATCTAAGAAACTTCAATGTTTCTAAATCAAATGAGGAAACACACATTAAATTTATCAAAAGCCTTCCTGATGAATGGAGAAGTGTAACCATGACCTTTCAATCCACCTTAGATCTAGAAGAGAAAAGTCTAAACGACCTTTTATGTATCTTAGACTCACAAGAGTCTAAAATACTAAACATTTTCAAACCTAAGGTGGATCCCCAGGCTCTTTACTCTGAAAAGAGGAAAAGAAATACTAAACAAGAGCCAATCCATTCAAGAATAAAAGAATTAAGTCACCCAGAAATGGAATATTCTGAAAGTGAAACAGAAAAGGAGCCATTTGAAAAATCAGTTGCTCTGTTGACTAAATATTTTGGGAGATTCAACAAAAGGAATCCCTCCTGATCAACTAGAAAAAACTTCATAAAAGGTGAAGAAAGCAAGAAACAACCCTCAGACTCTAAGAAACCTGAGGTTGACAAAAGTGAAATAAAGTGCTTCAAGTGTGGAATAATGGGCCACTATGCATCTGAATGCAATATTCAAAAGCTCAAAGATGCATCATACTATAAACAAAAGTATGAACAGGCCATGCAGAGAGAAAAAAGTGTTAATGGCTGAAGTTGAAAACTGGGAATCAGATTCATCATCAGAAGAAGAATGCCATGCAAACAGATGTCTTGTAGCTTATGATGAATCATATTCATCTGATCTCTCTGAAACTTAATTTTTCAATTTAATAACATGTCAATAAACTACAAAGTTCTTCAAGAAAACTCTGAAAGAAACAAACTTTTAAATAAAAATAAGTTTAAAATTTTTGAAGAAGAAATAAACTCTCTCCTATTTGAACTTCATCGACTAAAAGGAGATAGAGAAAATGAATTGTCAAAATTGAGATGACTCGAGACAAAGAACTTGAGTAATAAAGCTAAAATAATCACTATGAGACTGAACGTGCAACCCCCCATATCAAAGATTGCATATGGAAACTAAGAAAATAAACTGTCTCATAAATTCTCATGACCACCTTGAGACCATGAGATATTATGGTCAAGGGATTGGGTATATACGAGGAATAAAAGTTCCAAGACAGTCTTTGTAAAAGGAAGCAGTCAGAATAACTCACAACTGGATAACAATCTCAAAAGCAAAAATCCAGTATCTGAAGTCTTAAGCCAACATCAGTCTGATCTTGATGACTCTAACAAATCTAAATCTAAGTCAACAAACTCTACTAGTTCCTCAAGTCAAAACTTTGAAAATTTTGGGGGAGATTACAATATACAAGTATTGTATGTGTATTGAAATGGTGAAACTAATTGGAAAACATTATAGCATGAAAAGTATATATCCTGTCAATGATAATACTTCTTTGAATTTTTCTTCCAAACCCATGTAAATCAAAACAAAGAAAGAATCTACATAAAATATAAACAAGACCCAAAAGCAAACGGGTTTCAAAATTCATATAATTTTGTAAGTCGTACAAACATTCTTGAACTTCTGAAGTATGTCTGCACCAACTCTGAAATCTCTTCCCATGCACTGATCAAGGGGGAGTCTTTTAATTTGTTACTTTTCACTTACCTTTTCTTTCCTTTTTTATTTATAATAAATGGAGGTCCTGGAAAAGAGACGCGTTTCTCTAAGAATCTCTCTTCAAAAAATTGATTTTCACTTCCCACCTGAAATGAAATTATACCCATCAAATCACATTTTAAATGACTTGAGCATATCGGGGAGCAAATCTTTGGGTATAAAGGCAACCAAAAGAGGCAATAATAACTCTAAAATAGGAGAATGATGAAAATAAGAGTTTTTCCCCACTCACAAACCCTCTCAATCACCTTACACTAGGGGTCTAAATAGCCGGCAAAATTCAAAAAGTCTTACTGACAAATCTTCAGAACTCTATACTCTTCCCTATTACAAATAAATGTATGTCACTTTCATATCCCTTACCTTTTTCATCCCAATCTTCATCCAAACAAAGCTTTCATCCAAAAAAGGATTTCCATACCCTTATCCAAAGACAAAACCACCAAATTCCTCTAGCTCAGGTTCACAATCTGTGTCTTCACACCTCCAATCATCAACAAACTTTCATGAGCATGATAAGGTTTTTGCAAACGTGCACAATTAGCTTTGCCGTCACCATAAATTCCCATATCAACTATCAACTTCTATGGGAATTTTGGGTGAATGACAACTTTGACCCAAACTCTCCAACCAGCCAAATCAGAACCAGGGTCGATCATGACACCTTTCTGATCTTAGAAGACTCTATTCGCTCTTCCCTCCAAACGAATGAAGCAGATGGGGAAAGTTACTACAACAGAACCCAAGTCACTATGCACATCTTCCTCCAATCTGGAGGTATTTCTTTGCTCAAATCCAGTTGTGTTTCTCTCCCTGCACACAAAATCATAAGCTTGCATCCCATGACACTCAAATCAATGTAGGGAGGAATTCATTGTTTTGTTAAGTCTACTTGTTTAGATTAGCTAAATTATAATCTTGTCTTTTTGGGTTGTTAGCGAAACTACCGAGCGAAACTGTTGTTTCGCTCGGTATCTAGATTAGTCGGTCTCAGTGACATTTTCGCCTGGCCAGCGAAACTACCAGCGAAACTGTCTACTGATGTGTATAAATAGTCACCTTTGTGCACCATTATGTAACTTTTGCAACATTCAGCAACCCTAATACAGATTTGTGCATTTTTGGTAAGTTTGGTGACGGCTAGGAGCTTTCCATTACATCTTTGTAGCTTTTGTTCATCTCTTATCATTCATTTGGTTGATGTTGTGATTGTTCAATACTAGAAACTCATTTTAGCTCTTGGAAATCATTATCTATTGTTGTTTGATAGGTTTTCTTCTCAAAACACCATCATTTGCACTAATAAAGATCAGTGAGGACCAACAATATGGTATCAGAGCCTTTGTGCTCTTGATTTTTGGTGTTTTTGAGTGTTTTTGGTAAAACTTTTGAAAATCATTTTGGATCTGAAATCTGATTGTTTTGGACTGAAAAGTGGCTGAATATTGTGCGTTTTGATGTCCTGAAGCTTATGCAATCAACTGATCATTACTTCATAGTGATTTGGGTTGATTTTTGATAATTTCTTCTTCAAAAAGAGGGTTTTCTGTTCTGGGCGAAATTGCTGATTATTCAGCGAAACTGTGCCTTCAGACAGCGAAACTATCAAGCGAATTTGTAGTTTCTCTGCGAAACTACTGAGCGAAACTATTCTTTCGCCCTAAATCCGAAGCAAAACTATTGATATTTTTTGAACGAAAGTTCAAACCAGTTTCCAGCGAATCTAGCTAGCGAAACTGTGTGTCATCGGGTATTTCCGAGCGAAAGTGCTGCCCGTGCATACAGGGAAACTAGTTGGCGAAATTGCTGAATTGGTTCAGTGTTCCCAAGCGAAACTGCTGGCGAAATTATACGTTCCAGCGAAATTATTCATCTGATCAGGAATTCCGAGCGAAATTGCTGGCGAAACTAATTCTCCCAGCGAAACTAACCAAATTGTCTTGTTCTTTGTTTGTTTGTGTCTTTCTTATTTCAGGCTGATTTGAGATGGCATCAGGTACCAATGTTGCTGACACTGAAAGCATTGCTCCAAACCGACCACCGAGACTGATCAACGGAGACAATTTTGAAGATTGGAAACGATGTCTGAAATCGTTCTTTCTGTACACCGATTACAATCAATGGTTGTCAATCGTCAACGGACCTCATGTTCCAACCACCACTACTGGTGAAGTAACCCAGATCAACACCACTCCTCTTCCTTTACTGAGAAGGATTTGAAACTTATTGATCGAGATCAAAAGGCTCTTGGTGCTCTTTCTCTCTGCTTGTCGCAAGAAATCTACAATCGTTTCGCTGAGCACTCTGATGCAAAAAGTTTGTTTGATGCTCTTTGTGAGTTTTATGACGGTAATGAAGATCTTGTGAAGGACAAAGAAGCCCAAGCAACTAAAGAATTCAATTCGTTCACTAGCATGAAGAATGAAAAGTTAATTGATTTGACAAACCGTTTTCTGACCGTGTCAAGCAATCTGAAGAAGTATGATTCACAACTCACTAACTCT
>JBCNJP010000027.1:89632852-89696420 GCA_039602395.1 Deinandra increscens subsp. villosa | reverse complement strand
GATGAGCAGATAAAGTTCTTGATGAAGAAATTTAAAGCTCAGGGGGAGATTAGAGATAGTTCGGGTTGTAATGAAGATACGATGAGATATCTAAATGATGATCCCGATCAAGATGATCCTAAAGGGAATGTTGGTGGAGGATCAGGCCCGACCGGAACCACTGGTTTGGGTGCTGGGACATCTACTTCCCAAGGGAAAGATTCTCGAGAAGCAGTGCCGATTACTTCAATTCCATCTTCTCAAGCGGCAACGAGTCTGGGTGAATTCGAACAGATTTTGCAGACGCTAGAAGAGGGTGAATTTGTTGGTGATCTGATGGCAGAACAGTTGCAAGCTGTGTTTGATCTGAATGATGAAGAAATGAGAAAAGCTTCTGAATCAGCACCAAGGAAATATGAATCATCTGACAAAGAATCTGATGAAGATGTTGAAGATATATTTTAAGGAGGAAGTTGAGATAGAAGATAATACAGAAGAAGAATATCCAGACTTATACTCAAATTTCAACAATAATCAGTCTGGTGATGAGTTTGAAGTGTTTCCTAAGGAAAAAGGTGTTGAGGCTAAAGAAATATTAAAGAAGAAAGAAGCAGAAAAGCTTGAAGATCCGGTTGCTAAAGAATTTAAGGAACAAGAACAACGTTAGGCATTTGATGAATTTATGAAGACGTTTCATGCCAACTATGTTCCTCCTATCAAGCCAATTGAGCAAAGATCGTTTGTTAAATTCAAGGGTCAAGCTTCAGGTGCTATAATCAGCTGGATGTATTCTGATAGTTTGAAGTGCTACGGGATTAAGCTCAACACGGAGTCCAGTACTTCAAATGTGCTAGTGATTGGAAGGCTTTTTACTTCAAGAAGACTATTGAGAAAGAATGCTGTGAAGGATTTCAATTTTTGGTTCCTCAGAAACCCAAAAGGCGTCGATCTCGAACAAGGATTCATGCAAGAATTGGAAAGAAGCTGATAATCTTGGTTTTCAAGAAGAAACTTGATGTGATGAAGAAGATACCACTAATGAACATGGAGCTTGATTTCATCAAGGATTTGAGGTGGTGGTACTATAACGAGAAGACTGGTGAGGCTGTGATTGTGCTGAAAGAACAGAACCGAGTTGTGAAGATTTATGATCCGATGTGGCTGATCAATCTGTCCAAGGCTGATATAGGTGAGCTTTATTACAATCCAATCCTGTATCGTCCTGATTATATGGAGCAGGCATTGCAGTTCCAGAGGGTGATAAGGATCTGTTTTGTATTTAACATCTATGTCGGGCATAATCATGAGATGGTCTGGAAGGAAGATGAGGCTGCTGAAGTACAAGGCTGATAAAGAACGGTCCAGCTGTTGCCAAGGGGGAGTTTGTTGATACATTATGTGGCAAAGAGCTGGATCAGACAAAGATTTGAAGACTTGAAGATTACAACCTAATTTCCTATTGGCCGAACTCTGGCCGAACCCCGGCCGAACCTTGGCCGAACCAGAGGTTCGGATAAGCCTAGGAGTTCCGCCGACCGATGTCTATATATAGGTTGTAGTTGTGTCTTTTGCAACTAGTTTTTTAGTAGAGTTTTGAGCGAGTGTTTAGCAACTGTGTGTTTTGTGTTCTGATTCTCTCTGTAATCTGTTACGATTTTAATGAGAGATTGAGCATTGTTATTTACACCGTTTGTTCTCGTGTCTATTATACAATTGATGTCGAACTAAGCCGATCCTACGCTCCAGCGTTTTCATGTCTTTTCTGTTCTTCAATCTTATTTTTGGTTTCACTGAATTGTTTAATGATCTTAATTGGGTTTGACAGGCATGTCCGCAACAAACTTGTGTGGTGCCTTATAATCAATATTGTTTTTTTTATCGACACTTTGTGTAGTACAATTTTAGTGGAAATATTGAATTTTTTTTTTGTGTGGAAGTGTAGGCGGAAATTTGTCAAAGCTCAGCAAGATATTGCAGAAACAATAGGAGCATTTGGGCTTTTTTTATACTTGTTGGGAAAAGGCTGCTGACAAGGACTGCATCCACTTATTGGGTAAACATGTAACAAGTATATATTCATTGCCATTGTAATTGGGTAAACATGAAATAGGGTGGTCAAGATGAAAAATAAATGTGTGATCAAAACAACGGCATAGATTCATTATAATTGCAATTGTCGTGCGATTGAGACCTGCATGGGAAGATCTTAGAAGCTACTTGATAGCAGGAGGATGGAAACGTTTTGAGGTTTATGTTTGTACAATGGCTGAAAGAGATTATGCCTTGGAAATGTGGAGGCTTCTTGATCCTGATTCAAATTTAATAACCATAAAAGGGTTATTAAACCGTATCACGTGTGTGAAATCTGGTTAGTCTGTGTTTATGGTTATGCCTATTTCTTATTTATCAGGGTTGAAGAAACTATTCTTTAATGTTTTCCAATACGGAAACTGCCATCCCAAGATTACTTACACCCAATTTTGTCTCTAACTGGTAAAGTAGATGAATTAAACAAGGTGCTAAAAGGGCTTCTAATCAAAACTAAGATTCTGAAATGACCAAATCCTATGTACAACTTTAGTCATGGTAGCAAGGTATACTATGATGGTTAAATCCAATACTAGATTAAATAGCAACCAGATTTTGTCTAAAACTTTTGTACAAAAAACAATATGTAATTTGTGCTGCTAGATAAATGGATCATGATGTAATATTATTGTTTCTTCTACCATCATGAATTATTACTCTTTGAAGCTCTCCGTGATATCATTTTTATTGCAGGTTACGAAGTTACACTTCTAGGTTCTTAAACAATTTCATCCATGAATGTTGCGCCATTTAAGTTTTTGGAGCTTTGGAGCTGGTTGATTCAAGGTGACAGTTTCTGTAATGGACATATAAGTTGTTTCTTGTATTTTTAGCTGACTTTAATTCCACTTGTTTAGTTGTTTGTGGCTCCTTTATCAATGTTGTGTCCCAGAATCCCGGGGGGTCACTACTACAAAAAAGGGCTTTCTTGACGCTTTTTGCGCGTCAAGAAAGGGCCCAGATGACGCGTAAAAAAGCGTCAAGGAAGGTAGGGTCAAGAATCTTCTTGACGCGCAAAATGCGCGTCATCCCGTTCTTGACGCGCGAACGATGACGCTCTATTTATGACACTCAATGCGCGTCATAAAATGTGTGTCAAGGAAGCCCCCGTCATAAATTTGCTTATGACACGCATTTTTGCGCGTCATGACATTAAAAATAAAAAATATATATATATATATATTTAATAAAATTACTAATTTCCACAATAAATGACAATTAACCTCATAATACAAAATAAAATACACTAATAGAAAAATAATGCATTGCATATATATTACAACATTACAAAAGTTAACATGTGTTTACAAATGAATCGTATGCTACCAACAGTTATCTCTCTATAATAACCTATAATAATAAATCTAATACATAATCATTTTCAACAGAAAATGTACTTGTAATTGCAGTTGTTGCTTTTTGAATCCTGGGACACAAGTTGCTTGTCATGACGAGTCTTAATCGTAAAAGAAATCAATACCACATACAAGAAAGCCAACCAGAGCTTGTTTTTTTTTTATCAATTTGTGGTGAGGATTTGAGTATGTTTAATGCAAAATGAAGTATTCCCTGCAGAGTACAATAACAATCATAGTTATGCTCTTTTTCATAGAATTTATGTAAAAAAAAAAAATTCCCAGGTAAGGATATTGAGTATGCTCCAAGTTACAGGCTGAAAGCCTAACTAAAATAGACTATTTCTTCTTAAAAAACAAATGTGTTACATTTGTTGTGACATCAAATGCAGATGAGGTACCACCAGTGGCGTTGATCCTGTTAATCACACGCTGCCGATGTACATCTGAGAGCATGCATTCAAAATCAGCTATTAGGGCATGAATTAATGTCAAATAAATACAAAGTCAACTTACTAAATCAAACATGGTTGCAAACATGTTTAAAGTAGAAGCATCACTACTTCAAAAATAGGGAGGAGAGGATATGTGCAGATGAGGTACCACCTGTGGCGTTGATCTTGTTAATCACACATTTTGTTAGTTTTACAGCCCTGTTCTACAGTTTCATCCCAAATAGCATGCATTTAGTTCATAGATATAAAACAACATTAAACTTTGCTTGAGAATAAAACAGGCATTAAAATCTCAATGATATTACAGTCAGATTTCTCATTCCTCAATCACATACAGGTATTACCTAAAATAAAAAAAAAACTGGCTTACTTGTTTACAGTTAATGACATGTGTCTCAGCAATAACAGAAGGATCAATCTGCGTATGTGACAAATCCAAAACCCCTCAGCCTACCGGTTTGTCAATCCTTCATGATAAAGGAGTCAGTAAGATCTCCATACTTTCCAAAGTACTTAATAAAAATATCTACATACAAACAAATACATCAAGTCGACAAAGACACCTGCAATTAAGCAAGAAAATAAAGTAACCTTACTAAAAGGAACATACTGTAATGTAAAATGATTAAATGAAGCGAAAAAAATTTACAAAAACATAATCTGCTGCAATACTATTGTCAGTCTCCCAGAACAGACTGTAACGTAACCTGATTAAAAGGAACAGAGTGTAATATTTTTAAATATAGAACCCAAATCGAGAGCTTGATCTCGGCTTTTCACGTTTACATCCTAGGATTGGTAAACATTTTATTAAAAAGAAAAAACTTACCCTGTGAACATCTGCAAGTCTTTTCTGAGCATCATTAAGTTGTTTCTCTATCTCTTCTTCAATTTGCATAAGCAAAAATAGTTGATATAACAGGCTGAGTTATGAGAAAGACCTGTGCAGCAACAGATTTTTTAGCATCCAAGAACTGGTCATAAATGTTTTATAATCTGTTTTTTAGCTTCAGAAACTGAAGGTATTGCATACACAAAATAATGCAGAGAATTAAGCTAGCCTTTTAGTTATTCTACGTGTCTGATATTGTGCACCAAAGCATATAAAGTTTCATATGCAATTGTTATAAGTACAATTAAATCTATAGCAATCAACCACATTCTTAATATATACATTTTGCCTTTTCTCCCATACTTAACTGACATGGTGTGCCCAAACCAGTTTGACCAACCCCACACCGTCTCATCATGACCTGCACCATGTGATTAATTAACTTCTTTATACATGCTTTCTGATGTATATTTTATATAATATTGATTCTTAAAAGTGTGTTAAAATATACCTACGATGTATCATTTGGATTACCATGTATCATGCCATCTTTCTTGTATGTAGAAATTTATCGTTCATGTACCTACGATGTTAGTTTACTCTTTGCATGCTATTTACTAGATTGACCACGGCAGAACTACGGATGTTCGGTCTTAGAATGTCCACAAGGCCTTAAATAACCCATTAGAAATTCTAACAGATACTCTACTCTTCAAAATCACCACAACACACACAACAATTATGAATGTGGACATTCTGTTACTACAATATGACACTTGTTGCATTCTGAGTTTTGAGACTAAAATCATCATGATTTCTAGGAATCACAAATGGGATCTTACTATCAAGGTGGGTTTAGGTCAGCACACAAGGAGGAAGTTTATTTTAATCTAATTTCTTGAAAGGGGTCTGCCATTGTTGTGTTGAGAACCTACTGAAAATTTAATTTTGAGAACGTAAAGGCTAAATTTTGAAACTTGTGTTGAGAACCTACTGAAAATTTTAAAACTTTTAAGGGGTCTGCCATTGTTGGGTTGTACACAACCAGGATTTCTAAGGTACAACCCAATAATGCAATGAGACCAAAGTAATTTTTAACCTAAGCAGCATGTGGGTGTGTTATTTACCAGCTGCCTTCGCAGCAACAACTTCTTGAAATACATCAGTAACAAATAAGATTTCTAATGGCCTATGAACTCCAAGTGATTCTGATATTTCACCATTGAGTAAAGATAAATTACTATGATTATTAAAAAGAGCCAAAACATTTGCCAAAAGTCGATATTAAATATAGGAACAAACCTTTATCCCAGAAGCATGCCGGAAGTGTCAAATACGCTCATAATCCCTAGTCCATCACAAGTCTTTCTCGGGCGTTTTCGTATACCACCTAAAACATAGATTATAGAAGATTAATAACAACACTTGAACAAAACCAACACAAAATGGCAATAATAAAACTGGAAATTTAACTGGAGAAAAAATAAAAAAGGATCAAAACCCACCTATTCCCTTTAAACCTACCTGTGAACCTGGCTGGGTCCCCACACAAACCTGCATATCAGAAATAAAAAACTTGTTGGACACTTTTCTTCACCAACCATTATTCTGAAAAATATGAAAAACTATACCTTAAGAGGAACATCTCCTGTTAATGTTGGGACCTAAATACTTGCTCCCAAAATTGCCTGTAGGAGAAAAAACACATGTAACCATCATGTAGATGGAGTTGAATTGCATAATATATTGAGTTTAGCAAAAAAGCATAACACCTTTAACTGCATAAATACAAAAAGTAAAGCATGTAACTTACCTGACTCATATTCAGGTTGCCTTCATGAAAACATGACTTCAAGTAAAGCATGTAACTTACCAGCTTGAATGTAGTACCAATCTGGATCATATGGTGCAAGCTCCTTAAATGCAGGAGTCTTGACAATATCAGTCCAAAGTGGAAGCTCCATCTGTTAACAAATGGCAACAAATTAACGCATGAGTACAAACTAAATAAGTTAGAACTCAGCTGACCAAGCAATAACTAAATAAGTCTGCTGTGAAGTCGACCTAAACGCTAAAGGAATCTTAACCAAAGTACCTAGTTCTGCATATTCAAAATAAACACATACATATATCTGATTCAGGCCACAAAACAGGTAAAATAGAATAGTAAAATAACTATAAATGAACAAATATACAATTAAGAAGGTAATTGTAAAAAATTTTAGGGCTCATAACAGCTATACTAAGAAGAATACAGGTTCGAAGTTGATCATTCAGCGAATGTATAAGACGTCTAATCAATCAAACAAAGCACATAATGGTAATTAGGTGATATGAAATCGCATACTTTGGAGTCAGTTGGAGATCTTCAACCAATTAGATTGGAAAATAAACGAGAAACAAACCTTGCACGGCCGAGGAGGTGGCAGAGGAAGAAGAGGAACATCATCGGATAAGAGTAATGGAGAGTCAGTTGTTACCTCGAGAGGTCTAGAAGAAGAAGACAAAGTTAAACCGAGTACTTTGCTATTAGCTTACCTTTCACCTCCGTTCATCTTATTCGTTCCTTCACCACCGTCCATAGGGCTCAATGTCGCCACTGGAGATTAGGGCAGAATACGGGAGAAATAAAATTAGGGCAGAATACGGAGAGCGAAATTGAGCGGGTACGGGAGAAATAAAATTGTGAGAAAACGAAGGTTGGGAAATTAGGGTTAGGATGAAGCCGGTGATGTGAGGATTAGGGTCTGTAGTCGGCGTGAATGAGAAATTTGAGGAGATGGAGATGAATCTCCACTGATGTGAAGATTAGGGTTTTAGTCAGCGTGAATGAGAGAATAGAGGAGATTGAGCGTGATGTGAAGGTAGATGGGGGAAAGAAAAAGCGGTAGTGAAATTTTAGGGGAAAAGTTTTAGAGGGGCGGGATCAGCGGGTTTTGGGGAATTGGGCGGGAAAAAACATAAGGCGACACATTTTTTTTTAGGCTTGACGCGCTAAGAAGTTTAGTCCTCCGTGTTTTTATTTTTTTTCCTAGATGACATAATATTTACGACGCGCGAAAAAGCGCGTCATCTACCCATAGAAATTTGTCAAATACGACAGCTTTTTTTATGACGCTTGTTTTTGCGCGTCATAAAATACCGAGTGTCATTGTTCGCGCGTCAAGGAAGGTGCTTTTTCTAGTAGTGGATGTCTTTAATTTGTGTATAACATATCAAATAATTAATTAATATGGTCTTTATGTGATATATTAATAATTAAGAACTAACTAAGAGATAATGAATCAATAGGGTCTGCATGCTTTCCTATTTATGTACTTTGTTAAAAAGCATCTAACTACATTCTGTTAATTGTACAAAATTCAAGGATCGATCCAACAACACTGATGGTCAATTGGAAAAACTTGAGTTCGAACTTAAAGAGGAGAGACTTCTTAGGGATGAAAAAAATGAACAAATTAAGACCCTCTTCTTGAAGATTCAAGAATCGGAGAAAAAACTTGATCTACTTATAGCTCATCTATCTGCAATTGGACCACCGTTACCACACAAACTTAATGCTCCGGCATCTACAGAGGTGAATTCTTTACATCACAACTTAATCATACTATTTTCAAGTACCTTATAATAACATACACTCTTGTTCATGAAGAACACAATCCGGATGAACTCTTGTTCCTGAAGAACACAAATAGATGCAAGTTCCTGGTACATAAGAATATATACTTCATGTAAGAACAAAGTTATGAGTTAAATGGGGCCCTGCTATGATTCATTGAAAATGTATGTTAATATGAAAAAAATAGAGTATATAAATAATCTGTATGAATAAAACTGGAACAACTTATGTTAGATTAAAAAAACAGAATAAATACTTTCATGATAGGTCTGCGTCATTATTCTGCTCTAACTTTTTACCAATTCAAAAACATTGTTCTAGGAAAATTCTAAGGAGATTTTTGTTGGATCTAGCCACAGCACTAATCATGCTGACATACACACAACGGTTAGTATTTGTCAAACTCATTATAGGTTTGATTGCTCATTTACATAAAGTAATTAATTGAACTGTAGGGCGTGAAATCGGTGGTCGATCAACCTCGTCTGAAGCGGTTGAAAAGAAAAAGGTAAATATTTGCCAGTCAAGTTTCATTCCGTTCTATAGTTTCACAGTAATCTGTTTGGTAATGTCATGTAGTCCCATTTTAAATGTTATTTGGTACCTCAAACACTTGGGCCAGCTAGGGATTGTTGGAACAAATGGTGAGATGTGTAGCAAACAAAGTTCAACTGACTTTGAAGTTGATCTGGAACTTAATGTGATCTTCATCCGGATGTTTTAAGTTCATCTGGATATCTAATGTTCATCTGGAAATCAATTGAACTGTAGGACCTGATGACCCATACTACTTGCAATAAAATGACACCCCTCAGTCCATATCTATCATGGTGGTAAGTATTTCAAAATTGCTATATATATTATGATCAATTTCCATAACCCAATTATCAATTATATGTTTTGGTATAGGAAGGAATACAATAAAAAATGGTCCTAATTAAGCTCAAATCTGGACAGTTGAAGATGAAGACCACGTACGCGGTAGTGTTGTTGACTTGTAATTGAATTAGATTAAGAATAATGCTTGTATGCAGTGTAATTTTCTTTAATTTTTTATTTGTATTTCATTTGTATTGACTTGTAATTGAATTTTATTTGATTTGTAATTAATATTTTGTAATAGCTTTTAAATTGGCCACGCGTATAGCAAGGACCCATCTGATTTCAACAACCTTTTGGTTACTTTTTCTTCTTCCCAAATATATGTCGCTAAAACACAAATATACGTGACCATATAATACCAAAGGCCACGTTTTTTATATTTTAATGTGGCCGTTGCCACCCTTTGGCCACCCGTATTGAGACAAAATGTATGATTTCAACTACCCTTTGGCCACTTTCTTTTTCCAAATATATGTGGCTAAAACACAAATATACGTGACCATATAATACCAAAGGTCACGCTTTTTATATCTTAACGTGGCCGTTGCCACCATTTGGCCACGCGTATTGGGACAAAATATCTGATTTCAACTACCCTTTAGCCACTTTTTTTCCAAATATATGTGGCTAAAACACAAATATACGTGACCATATAATACCAAAGGCCACGCTTTTTATATATTAATGTGGCCGTTGCCACCCTTTGGCCACGCGTATTGGGACAAAATTTATGATTTCAGCAACCCATTTGGCCACATTATTTCATATCATATGTGGCTAAAACACAAATATACGTGAACATATAATACCAAAGGCCACGCTATTCATATTTTAACGTGGCGGTTTCCACCCTTTGGCCACGCGTATTGGGACAAAAATTATAATTTCAGCAACCCATTTGGCCACGTTTTTCTATAACATATGTGGCTAAAACACAAATATACGTGACCATATAATACCAAAGGCCACGCTTTTGATATTTTAACGTGGCCGTTGCCACCCTTTGGCCACTCGTACTGTGACAAAATGTATGATTTCAGCAACCCTTTGGCCACGTATTTTTATAATGTATGTGGCTAAAACACAAATATACGTGACCATAAAATACCAAAGGCCACGTTAAAAAAACACATGTGGCCGTTGGGACCCTTTCACCACGCTTTTCTGAAGAATTGTTTGATTACAACAACAAATATTGGTACCCTTTAGCCACGCTTATAGGTGGCTTCAGCCACTGATATTGTAACGTGGCCGTAGGGTACATATGGTCATGGCACCTATGGTGTCGGTTGGAATGAAAAAAAAAACGTGACCAAACACCTTTTGTCACGATTTTTTTCCGTGGCCAAAGGTGAATTTTGACGTAGTGTCGAGCTTCCCATGTTTTTCACATCTCCATTTGTTAGTACTTGGGTGTTCGGGTGGATTCGAATTTGATAATATGGGCATAACACATAATACAAAAAACCTGCAGAAAAAGAAATATGATTTAGAAACGGAAGAGACAACCATTTACATAGAAAGATAAATAATATCTTTAAAGATGCAACATGATAAAATGCATATGAACAGTTAAAAAACACAAAAGCTAAATGAAACAGAGGCTGCAACAGTTATTCGGTAAATGAAATCTCAAACTGTACCGTCAATATTGACCATTGAGTTGAACCTTTGTTTGGTTCAGTTTAAAAGTACTCAATAACATTACTCGATACTTGAAGATGCAGACTTCTCTTTCTCCTAACAATTTTCCAAAAAATAACATAAAATGTGATGATGACATATAGTTGCTGCAAATTTAGGTACCTTATCAATCGAGTTCACGAGCAAGCACATGTCATTATTTGCATGGACAAAAGACAGCAACTTTAACCAATTAACATAGATAAAAAAACAACTAAGTCACGCCTAATAGAACGGTTGAAGCAAACCTACAAAACTTTAAACACATACTTAAGAATGATTCATGCATTTCATAATAACTAGTTAATTTACCAACCACCATACCACATATATACAGAATTAGAACCAAAAAAATATAACAATAAGCAAAAGAAAGACGAAAAAACTTGTATATGCAATTATAAGCATAAGGTACACTAACCTCAAGATCATAAAAACCGGATAGAGAATGGCAATTGTAGTTATTGTAATATGAAAAGTGATAACAACCTACAAGAGTGCATCAAAATATCATGGATTGATATATCTTTGAGAAATGAACATTTTTTCAACTTGGCAAATAAACTATTTACTTACATAGGCGGATATATGTTTTGCCCATGCAAATTTATCAACAATGTATGCAGCAAGTGAGAATATTGGAAGTGACAGACTACAAGAAAAACCAGAAAACCTTATCCTACAACCCACAAAAGAGAAGTAGTGGATAGTAAATTATAAAAAGAAGCAAACAAGTTAAATAACTATTTATCATATGATGCTACTACATTTTACAAAATAAGCAGATAACAAGTCCAAGTAGGTAACGAGATTACCAGCACATAAGAAGTGGCCAATCTCTCAATGATCTTGAACTAAACCAAAAATTTGCATTGATTATAAACCATACCGTAAAAGTACCATAGGTTAATTTAACGGAAAAATAAAAAGAAGAAAAATATCAAGTTAAAATCAACAAAGGCACCTTCATAAGATTTTCAATGATAAGCCTATTATTTACAGCAATAAGCATCAACTCCCATCTACCACCACCGATTAGAGGCTAGTCTATGATAGTTTATGGTCATCTCCACCATCACAATTCTGCTTTAGCCACTAAACAATAACCGAACCTCAGAATCATTGCAAATCAGTCAAGAACCCATATTCAAAGGTTATTAAATCATTTACCATTCGTCCACCGCTCTACAGGGCTGTTACCACCATCCATAACCATCGTAGCCCACTGTTTGGCGGCAGGGAGCCACCACCATCGCTGACTCGCTGAGCACCAACCAATAGATGAACGGAATGAAAATATCGGAACATGACAGTAGAAATCGAAAGTTAACATGTATTAACATACTGAAGAATCAACTATAACTAATAGTCTTACCCAAAAACCACCGACTGGAACTGAAATCGGATGAAATAGCGACCTTTCGTCACCGTAGAAGGAAAGAAAAAAAATATCTAGGGCAAAATTGAAGGCCAGCGACGGTGGATGGCGAGCGGCGCCCGGTGGCGTGGATGGTGGTTGATTGCGAGCGACGTGTACCTTGGATGGTGGTTGATGGCGAGTGACGGCGGATGGCGAGCGACGGCGCCACCGGCGGAGGAGAGTTGGTTGGTGGCGTAGATCTGGTTGGGGGGGGGGGGAGAGATACGAGATCTGCAAAATGACGCCGCCCCTTGGACCCTGCTTCTTACGGGGGCGCTGCCCCCGAACCCCCGTTAGTCACAATAACATTCAAACAAGCTGCAGTAAATTGGGCATAATCGACTATAATTGGACATAATCAGACTCAATTAGGCACAATCTAACCCAATAGTGGCCACTTAGGCCGAATGATGCTTACTTAGGCACAATGAAGGCTAATGTGGCCTAATTAAGGTCAGTTAGGTCCAATCAAGGTCAACTAGGTCCAATGAAGGTCACTTAGGGTCTATGTTGTTCTCTTAGGCCCAATGAAGCCCGATGAAGCCGAGCAATGGTTTGTTAGGCTCAATGGTGGCCACTTAGGCGGAATGAAGGCTATTGTGGCCTAGTTAAGGTCAGTTAGGTCCAATGAAGGTCAATCATGTCCAATGAAGGTCACTTAGGGCCTATGTTGTTCTCTTAGGCTCAATGAAGCCTCATGAGGTCGAGCAATGGTTTATTAGGCCCAATGGTAGTCAGTTAGGTTCAATGTTGCTTGCTTAGGCCTAATAAAGGCTAATGAGGCCTAATTAAGGTTGGTTAGGTCCAATGAAGGTCAACTAGATCCATTGAATGTCACTTAGGGCCTATGTTGTTCTCTTAGGCCCAATGAAGCCTAATAACATCGAGTAATTGTTTGTTAGGCCCAATAGTGGTCAGTTAGGTTTAATGTTGCTTGCTTACACACAATGAAGGCTAATAAGGCCTAATTTAGGTTGGTTAGGTCCAATGAAGGTCAACTAGGTCCAATGAATGTCACTTAGGGCCTATGTTGTTCTCTTAGGCCCATTAAAGCCTAATGAGGCCGAGCAATGGTTTGTTAGGCCCAATGGTGGTCAGTGAGGTCCAATAATGCTTGCTTAGGCCCAATAAACAAAATCATTGTTCAAACTCAATTAGACAAATCAAGCTCAAAATGAAATAATCAAGCTCAAGTGGACATATTCGAACTCAAGTGGGCATAGTCAAACTCAACTGCACATAATCGAAGTCTATTGGGCATAATCAACTCCATTGGATATAATTGAACTCAATTGAACATAATCGACTCCAATGCATTGGATATAATCGTACTTAATTAGGCATAATCGACTCCAATTAGACATAATCGAACTCAATTGGATATAATCAAACTTAATTGAACATAATCGAACTTAATTAAACAAAATAAAGCTCGAGTGGACATAATCGAACTCAATTGGACATAATCGACTCCAATTGGATATAATCGAACTC
Organism: Deinandra increscens subsp. villosa; assembly: GCA_039602395.1. Classification (NCBI taxonomy): domain Eukaryota; kingdom Viridiplantae; phylum Streptophyta; class Magnoliopsida; order Asterales; family Asteraceae; genus Deinandra; species Deinandra increscens. Next base: position 89,682,613 of record JBCNJP010000027.1, on the reverse strand, counting down.
AATTGGATATAATCGACTCCAATTGGATATAGTCAAACTCAATTGGATAAAATCGACTCCAATTGGATATAATAGAACTTAATTGGGCCTAATCGACTCCAATTATAGATAATCGACTACAATTAAGTATAATCAAACTCATGCTAAATCTATAATTCTTTTCTAAGCTTCTGACATCATTGTTTTCTTCTCATGAAGGAAATATTTATAGTATAAGTATATAGGCATTTGTGGGTTTGCGTGTATGTATGTAGTTTTTTTAAGTGTTGCTCTTCATTTTTCTACCATGAAACTTAACAGCAGCCTGACAATTGTTTGTAAGTCATGCTAAATCTCAAAATTGTTTTTAGAGTTTCTGATTTCAGTTTTTTTTCATGGAGGTTGAGGATTCGTTACTTAGTATACTAATGGCTTCCGCACTTGTTGTTGGGTAACATTACTGTTTTACAGATTCTTTCTTCACGAATTGTGTTATGGCCTTATATTGGTAGACGTTTCTTAATAAAGGGCCAACACTTTTGCCCCATGTTTGTTATGTGAAAGTTAAAAGTTTTTCATTATATTTCTCAATTAGATTTTTAAATTTTAGTATTTTGAAACTGCTTTGTGTAATCACTATAGTAGGTATATTAGTTGTTTATGTGTTTGTTATGCTATTAAATCAGTTAGTGTAATTACTGTATTAAGTATACAAATGGGTTGAAAAAGGAAATGTATTGCCTCTAGCTCTTCTGATGTCGGTTCTTCATCAAACTCTATTCCTAGGTAGGATTTTTTTTCTCACTTTGAAAGATATGATTTATATTTTTATCTTTTGATTTCGTTTTTTTTTTGTTCTTGAATGGGTGTTTGTGGATGCATGTCGTCGTTCATCAGCTGATTTGGGATGAATGCATGTTTGAGTGGATTTTTATGGATGAATGTTGTTTACTAGCGGACTGGGGATGAAATTATGTTTCTTTTTCTTCTTTAATGGTTATTTATGGATTTCTTTAATTGCATAGGTATGTTTTAATCTATTTCTGTATATGTTTACTTCTGATTTGGTTTATCTATGATCATGTTGTTAGTAATTTGCATCGTAGTTATGCATTTGGTTCACTTTTCATTTTTAATTCTGTTCATATAAGATTTCTTATGGCTTTATTTGTTTGCTTTGCAGATTGTTACATTTGTGCTTTCAGGTGCGACCGTGCGGGTAATATATTATTTCTTTGTCTTTTGTTATAGAGTCATGTAGCAGCACTACAATAGATAATTTATCTTTTGCTTGAAATAAACCTCTTTTGACATAAGTAGAGTTGCTTCACTAGATATGTTGTTCTTGTTGACATAAGTAGAGTTGCTTGACATATTTTTTCATCTTTTCTTTAAGTGTTCAACTAAAGTGATCTCTGGATACAGAACAAGCTGCTTATTAGATGAGTTAGATCCATGGCCTACTGATGGTTCAAGTTCTTCGGATTTTTATTTTCCTGGTAAAGACATGATTAGGAAAATTTTCTTGGTGTAGTCAGTTTTATTGTGCTTTTAGTTCATGTTTGTTCTTATGAATATATGTTTACTTTCTAATTAGGCTTTCACCTTTTGTTTTGTGTTTACAAAATTCTTGGAAGATCCACAAATTTGCTATTAGGTATTGGTTTTTGAACTCATATGTTGTTGCTTTTTGGATTATGAAAACAGTATTAGTGTCTAAATTATGTGAATTTTAATATCTTTAAAAACTGTTATGCTTTCACCTGCTTGCCATCCAGTGATTTTAGAAACGATTATTACTGGTCCTTTATTAGCTATTTTGTTATATCTCCAATCTATATCGGGACATGATAGCATAAATCTATATAGGTTAAATTATTTTTTTAACTTATTCTTTTCTTTTGATGCATTGCAGATTATTGCAGTTCTGTGTCCAAATGCAGGTACTATTATTATTTAGGTCTGTTTTACTTACTATTTTTACACGTGTTTCGGGTTCTTTTTTTACTACATTTTTTCACCTTTGTGAAATGGCACATTCAATACATGAGGCACATTCGTACATATATGGTTAGATAAAATATTGAACATGCCTTGAATCTTTTTTCGGCTATGTTTTACTTTTCATCTTCATACAAGTTTTAGTTTCTCTTTATCCAACCTTTGTAAATGCAGATCAAAACCGACCAAGAAGAACATGGAGAAGCAAGAATAATCCAGGTCGTTGCTGGAAAGAGGAATTTAGAGATCTATATAGTAGTTACTTCTTTCAAAAATCACTACTAAACCCAAGATAAATTGAAGTTGCAGCACCTTAGTTTTAACTTTTGGTTCTCTAGATGACAGAATATACATGTGGGAACAAATTGATGCTGCAGCACTTAATTTTCAGGTTTTATTATTCAGTAGATGAAGGAATGGGTTTCGTCTAGAGGTCATTGTAATGAATGTTCATGTCTAACCAAGTACTTTCTAACTTCTGTGGTAACAATGAAATAAGACATCTAATTGTTATGTCATGTTGCTCTATATCCCTCGAACTCGAGTAACTGAAAACATACAAGGACAATAGCGACCCGCCGCAACACGCGCGTTATCTCATTTTAATTAAGTTGTTATAAAACTGATCATATGTAAGGTTACAATATAAGATTATCTATTTTATTTACATTTTAATTGTATTGGTGTAATTTAGACACTATTTTATATTAATTTCTGTTCTCAGGGGCTAGCCCAACGGTTAGTCTTATGATTTTCTTTGATAGGTTGCTAGTTTGAATCCTGGCAAGTGGCAACACTATATATATATATATTTTTTTTAAATTTCCAATAAAATGAGAGATGAACAATTACTTAAAGTCACATATTTTTTTCATTTATCATGACCAAAATTCATCTTTAATCACATATCAAATTGTCATAAAATAAAAGATGACCAAAATATACTTATAGTCACATAGTTTTTGCATTTATCATGACCATATTTCATCTTTAGTCACGCATCAAGTTCTCAAAAAATGAAAGATGACCAAATTATACTTATAGTCACATAGTTTTTTCATTTATCATGACCATATTTCATCTTTAGTCACACATCAAATTGTCAAAAATGAAAGATGGCCAAATTATACTTATAATCACATATTTTTTTTCCATTTATCATGACTAGAATTCATCTTTAGTCACACATCAAATTGTCATAACATGAAAGATGACCAAATTATACTTATAGTCACATATTTTATTCATTTATCATGACCAGAATGCATCTTTAGTCACACGTCAAATTATCATAAACTTAAAGATGACCAAATTATACTTATAGTTACATTTTTTTTCATTTATCATAACTAAAATTCATCTTTAGTCACACATCAAATCGTCATAAAATGAAAGATGACCAAATTATACTTATAGTTATATATTTTATTCATTTATCATGACCAGAGTTCATCTTTAGTCACAATTCAAATTGTCATAAAATGAAAGATGACCAAATTATATTTATAGTCACGTTTTTTTTCATTTATCATGACTATAGTTCATCTTTAGTCACACATCAAATTGTCATAAAATGAAAGATGACGAAATTATACTTATAGTCACATATTTTATTCATTTATCATTACTAGAATTCATCTTTAATCACACATAAAATTGTCATAAAATGAAATGTGACCAAATTATACTTACAGTCACATATATTCCCATTTACCATGACCATGAATTACCTTTAGTCACACATTCAAAACTAAAACTGTGACCATATAAAATTTAGACTGGCATAACTTTTTTTTAGTGTTAATGTTTAGTCACACCTAAGAGAATAAAAAATATGACCATATTATACTTATAGTCACATGTTTGCCTATTTATTGTGACGATGATTTATCTTTAATCACACATCCAAATTGGAAACGTGACCATAAACGGTAACTTACAGTCACAACAATAACTATTTTGACCAAAATATGTTTAACTTACTGTCACACTCAAAATTAACGTGTCAATATATATTACATTTAGCAACATTTAATTGCATAAACAATTACTTCATGTGACCATATACGTATCTATAGTCACTCGTACATATTATCAGAAAAAAAAGTCGCAAGTGGTGATATTTGGTCACATTGTTTGAAATGTGACTCGTAATTGTCAAACATGTAATGTAAAAGTGTGACCATATTAACTGATGGGACTTGCAAATGGTCACACAAAACGATGTAAAATGTCACCGAAACATGTCTAGAAAATTAAAAATGACCTACGGTCACACTTTTAATAGAAAGTGTCACATGACCGAAACGTGAAAAGTGTGACCGTGAAAAGTGTCGATACGCAGAGAAGACCGATCGTTTGACAAAATAAAGAAAATCAAACAAGTTTAAATCTTTACAAAATGAACACATGTATACACAGTGACTTCTCATTTTCTTTTTCACATATCTTTTCAATATCTTGAGATACGCTTCAAGATGTTGTCCACTTGGTCAAGCATTAGTATTTAATGTATATCACATTTGAATACTTTTTGATTTAATGCCGAGTCTACCAAGCACATCGAACAATGATCTTATATGTTCATCTAATTTATCCATGAGTCAGACAACTAAGCCAATGTACCCTCATTTCCCAATTATGTCGGATACAATTTCTCATTTTTAAATGTTTTTGTATTTTTCTGTTTTTTCTCTTTTTCTCCTCCTTAAAATGAAAAGACTATTTTTGGATTTTTCATTTTAACAAAAACACAAAGACACTATTTTTGGTATTTTCAGTTTTCTCCCTCTGAACTACAAACATAATGCATTAAAGAAAGAAAATTGACATTTCGACATGGATACCTTCCAATTTTAGCTTTCAGAAAATTTTAATTTTGAAATTTGATATCATTTATAATTTAAGTTAAATCAGCAAAATACTCCTCCATCAGCAACTTTTCAATCACCGATAGGTCTTCTAGGAGTACCTGCACACAGGTCAAACACATCAGTTCATAAATGACCCGAAGCGAATCGCTTCTGGTCGACCAGTGTCTTGATTTCCTTTTGAAACCACTTTAGGTTTTCAGTTTTGTTGTTTTGGTAAATTAGCATTTTATGAACCAATCATAGTTGATTGTGACGAATAACCTACATATGGAACATTTTGAAACTTAGAAAAAAATCTCCCTTGATTTTTGAAAAATGTAGGTTGTGGACGTTCATCAAATACTCTGCCATATTCGTCAATGAATCTTGATTTTGTAGTTTTACCAACATATGGAACTTTTCCTCTTCTTGATGTAGAAGCAGCAGAAACCGGACAATCTTGTGCCATATGCCCTTTTTGGCAGCAATTATAACACAAGCGATTGTATACATTTCGCCTTTTGGGAATCTGCAAATCTTCACAAACATTAGTATCTCCAAAATGATCATAAAAGGAATCAAATACCTGATATTGATGATCATGAACCCATTTGGATGTCGGGCTCTTTGGTGTAGAATTAGAACCTCCGGAAAGAAAATTTAGCAGTTTGTTTCTTCTTGGGCTTTGGAGCAGCATTAGATTTAATAAAAACCTTAGCTATTTTCTGAGAACCCACACAGTGAAGTGGAAACTCCTTATCTAGGAATATTTGATCTGAACCTTTTGAGTTTTTATAACCACTCCGGTTGAACTTTGTCAACTTTAAAAACATCTTTCTGAACCTGCTTCAAATGAACTATCTTCAATAAGCATCAACTTTAACTCTTTTTCAACCATTTCTGCTTGAAAATCTTAAAATTGTTCCTTTTGAGATGAGAACTCTTGAATTACATCTTCCAACTTTTTCTATTCATTTGCCAATTCTACTATCTTTCTTTTATTTTCAGCAACCAACAACTCATTTTCCTTTATCAATCCTTGAATCTTCTTGTATTTCTGAGAACAAAACTCACAAACAGATTCATAGCCACTATTTCCAGAACCACTTATTTCAGATTCAGAATCAGTTACTTCTATTTCGTCGTCACTATGTACAATCTGAGTAACAAACGCAGACTCGACAAAAAATGCAGACTCATCCGGAAAGTCGGCAGACCAATCATAACCTTCGTTCGATGTTTGTGCGTTTGACTTAGAAGTAATAGCAGTTAAAGTAATTTGAGGATTAGAAGTTCGTCCCCAGTCATATTGTTTATCGACTTGAGAAACCAAAGTTGTTGGAGACTTTGATAAGATGTAGTCGACTTTGAACATTCACGAGCAAAATGACCAAAATTAGAACATTTGAAACATTTTACCTTTGATTTATCTACTCCAACCTTGCCATCTGGATTTAAACTTTGGAATCCGATTTTCTTCCTGAATCATTTAACTCTTTGGGCTAACATCGCAAGTTGCCAATTAATATCCATTTGTTCTAGATTATCCTGATCGATTTGATCAAAATCTTCTTCAATCAGATTAGATCTTGTTAAACCATCATTCAGCAATCCATGATATGAAGATAATGAAGCAGAAATTAATGCCAAATGTTCCTCAGGTATTTTTTTTTCTTCAGAAAACGAAGTCTGACTTGAATCATTTGGAACAGTGAAATTACACCCACTTGAAGAATTTCCTGATTCATGACTAGCAACAAATGTTGTTGGATGTGGACTTGATGAATCAAAACCAAATGATTTTGACTTTGCACTAATACTTGTAGAATTTTGACCATGATATTGTAAGGATATGATCATGTAATAGTAAGCGTATGTCCGGAAATTATTTAAGCCTACGGGGTCACACGTCTCGACACCATATGTATTAATATTAATTAATAGTTAATTAATATTTATCACGAATTATTAAAGAGGAATTAATTAAAAACTAATAGTTAATTGTTAACGGGCCATTAGTTATTAATTAAAGAGAAGGGAATTGGACTAGATTAATTAAGGAACAAGTTGGTGGAGGCCCAAAGGCCTTGTACGAATTCTAGAAATTCGTAAGCCTCATAGGGCTCATTGTGTTGCCCTAATCTTGTTCCCTAAGTTATCTAAACCCTATAAATAGAACCCCTTGGTTGAGGGTTTTCTAGACCATTTAATCCAAGTGATTAGAGAAATCCAAAACCCTAATTCTCTCCTCCTCCTCTCCTCTTCTAAATTTCGGCTAGGGTTTCTAATTCCCTTGAGTTCGAAATTGTGGTTTGACCAAAGCTTGAAGAAGAAGGTTCGTGATCAAGTGCTAGCACATAACATTGGTGTGTCGTGTGTGCGATCCTAGAGGGATTTGCATTGAATCCTCCAAGAGATCAAGTCAATCCGAGCTCATAAGGTAAACATGTTCTATCCGGTTAGTTAGGTTAAATCATAGGATCGATCCGCTGCGTACTCGTGAATAATATGATAAATAGTTATATAAACCAACAGTGGTATCAGAGCCACCTATGATTTTAATTAATTACCAGGGATAAAAACTTGGAAGGGGGGTAAACAAATCAAGATTCTAGCTTTTCGATCCACTCAAATTGTGTTTTACAATTGGAAATCAGTTTCGCAAATTGGTAAAAACGTAAACCCTAATTCTGATCGTAAACGTGTTTACGACCCGCCGTATGTTTCCGATCGGAACCATTGTTTCCGATCGTGAATCCTTGTTTATGACCTACCGTTGTTTCCGATTGGAAACCTATGTTTCCGATCGCAAACCCTAATTCCGATCGCAAAACCTAATTCTGATCGGAAACCCCATCGAAAATCGTAAACTCAAGGACACCGAAATTGAAAACCTTAATCCCGATCGGAAACCCTAATTCCGATCGGAATCAAGAAAATGGATCGAAAACCTCTAGCCGAATCGAAAACCCTAATTTTAGGTCTAAAATTTGATTCTTGTGATCTAAAATTAAGAACCCAAGTTTTTGTTATTTGATAAATTGTTTAACAACATGTTGTACCTTTATTTTAAATGTTAAAAGAAAGTAAAAACAATGAAGTTTCATGCAAATCGTTCATGGTTGTTACTTAGATCAAAGAGAATTAAAATTAAAATTATGTTAGATAATTAGAAACCTTAAGATTATGTGATTATTTGTGATAATTGTGACATAATAAAAGGTTTTATTGTAAATTTGTTTTATGAAAATCGAAATTTGCTTAAATATCTAGTGAAATATGATTTTGTTTATAAAATAAAATTTGTGTCCTAAAACTCAAAAGAAACACCGGCTCACCCATTCGAACATACTCTAAGAGAGGTATAAGTCGGGTCGCTCTGCTTCCCTAAAGGGGTAGGTTTTTAATTGCAATGTGCAAACCTCACCCCTACGCTTCTTTGTGTGTTGCGAATGGAGCTACCGAGCTCTTTTGACTTGGAAGACAAACTAAGCATTTTATAAACACATTATGTGGTGAAGATATGCATGAATCTTCACACATAACTTTTTGATCACATCAAATTGTTTTGACCCAATCAAACTTAAGCCTTTGCCACCCAACTCGTAAAGGACACTTGTGGGTGTTACTCTACTCATTGGTACACAATGGTAGATTAGCATCTGCAAGACAAATTCCCACTCATTGGTACACAATGGTGGATAATTTGTGCGTTCTTGGTTGGACGACTTAAAGTGAGCTAGGCGGTGAGACCCTTAGCCCGTGGCAAAAGATGGGATGAAACATGACTACAAATCACTTGGTGCAAGTTGTAGGTCCCATAAAATCTAGAAATTGTATTTGGAATACAGTTATTGATCGTCACTTACCTTTTGAATGCATCATCTCAAGCAGATCAACTGATGAAATGATGGCATGTCAATTGGATCCTAGCCTTAATAAGCTTAATTCTTTAAAGTTATTTAAACATTGGGTAATTAAATTATTAAGGACTTAATTATCGAAAATACTGATTTTTGAACTTTAAATCTGTTTTGTAGATGGCAACATCAAACACCACCCAAAACAACACCATTGGTCATGCTTTTCGTCAAATGTTTGATAGGGAAAAGCTGAATGGATCTAACTTCAATGACTGGTATCGTCAACTGAGGATTGTCCTTCGAGTTGAACGAAGGACCGATGTCCTTGAAAATCATTGGCCGACCGAGCCAGCTGCTAATGCTAGTGATCAAGAGAAAGCGTTCTACAACGCTGAGTATAACATATACGATGAGGTTGCTTGTATGATGCTCTCGAGTATGACTCCTGATCTTCAGAAGCAATACGAGTTTCATACACCTTGTGATATGATCAAAGAGCTGAAAAAGATGTATGAAATAACAAGCTGGTGTTGAATTGTTCGACCTTGTTGTGGAACTCCACGACATGAAGCTTGAATCTGGTAAATCGGTCAGTAGTCATGTGCTCAAGATGAAGAGCTACTTTGACAAATTGGGATCGCTCAATTATGCGTATAATCAGGTTGTTGTAGTTGGCATGATCCTCAAATCTCTTACGAAGGATTATGAGGGTTTTGTGCGCAACTACAACATGCATAGTATGACTAAGACTATACCTGAGCTTCATGCTATGCTAGTCGAGTATGAAAAGACGATTCCAAAGAAAGCCAATGAAACACCCCAAGTTCTTATGATCAAGGGGGGTAAGATCCAAAAGGCTAAACGACCACAAAAGGCAAAGGGCAAGATTGATGGTAAAGGGAAAGGCAAGGTTGTTGCAACTGTTCCCAAAACCAAGCAAACCCCTCCGACCCCTAAAGAGCATCCGGCTAAAGACCAGATCTGCCACCACTGTGGTGAGGTTGGACACTGGAAGAGGAACCGTCCTACTTACCTAGTTGAGTTGATGAAGAAGAGAAAGAATACTAGCGGGACTAGTACTTCAGGTATCTTCAGAATTGAATTATTTTCCTTTTCTAAGAGTGATTCATGGGTGTATGACACCGGCTGTGGAACTCATATCTGTAATACGTTGCAGGGTCTTAGAAAAAGGAGGAAACTGAAGCCTGGAGCTTTGCAGTTGTTCGTGGGAAATGGTTTTCCAGCAGCTGTGGAAGCTATAGGAGAATTTCATTTAGTTCTTCCTTCTAGGTTAATTATTGTTTTAGACAATTGTCATTATGCACCTTCTGTTACTAGAGGTGTTATTTCAGTTTCATTGTTGAAAAACCAAGGATATATTAATGTTTTTAATAATATCAGTATTTCAGTTTCTAAGAATAATGTTCATTATTTTGATGCGATCCCTTGTAATTAATGGCATTTATGAAATTGATATGCGTGGTTGTAACAATAATAATTCATTTTATCATGTTAGCAAACGAGCCAAAACTAATTTGGACTCTACCTATCTATGGCACTGTCGTCTTGCCCATGTTGGCAAAAACCGCATTGAAAGACTTTAACGTGAAGGGATCTTAAAATCAAATGATGAATCATTTGACAAATGCGTTTCCTGTATATCAGGAAAGATGACTAGAAAACCCTTTCCGAACAAGCCGCAAAGGGCAAAAGAGCTACTTGGACTCATCCATACCGATGTATGTGGCCCATTTGACATGTGTCAAGACAAGGTGCTAGCTACTTCGTGACTTTCACAGATGATTTCAGTCGTTATGGTTATGTTTACTTGCTTAAACATAAATATGAGGTATTTGAAACATTCAAAGAGTTTAAAAACGAAGTTGAAAATCAACTCGGTAAGACCATCAAGATCCTTCGATCAGATCGTGGTGGTGAATACTTAAGCCAAGAATTTAAGGATTATCTAAAAGTGTGTGGAATTGTCCAACATCTTACTCCTCCTTATACACCTCAGCATAATGGAGTATCTGAGAGGAGGAATCGTACCTTACTAGAGATGGTGAGGTCGATGATGAACCTTACAACTCTCCCATTATCATTTTGGGATTTTGCTCTAGAAACCGTTGTACGCGTTCTAAATATAGTTCCAACCAAGAAGGTTGAAAAGACACCATATCAATTATGGCATGGAGAAGTCCCTGTGTTGTCTTACTTACGAGTCTGGGGATGTGAGGCACTTGTGAAGCGCGATACGCTTGACAAACTACAACCCAGGACCACTAAGTGCATCTTCGTAGGATACCTAAAGGAAACAATGGGTTACTACTTTTACAATCCTTCCGTAAACACTGTTCGTGTTGCTCGATACGCTGAATTCTTTGAGAAGAATTTTATAGCTCAAGAGATCAGTGGGAGAATTGTAGAACTATTGGAAGATGTTTCACCTTCTGAAATAACTAGCAATCATCAACTTGGGGGGGGGGAAATGTTCAAAGTGATGAACCTCAAGTCGATGATGATGATGCGATTCCACTTCGTAGATCCGAAAGGGTCATACGTCAACCGGATAGATGGATTGGTCTAGTCGTATCCGAGGAAAACATAGCAGGAGATCTCGATGAGCCTCCGAATTTCAAAGCTGCATTATCAGATCCAGAATCTGACAAATGGCTTGAAGCTGCGAATGTGGAAATGAAATCCATGCAAGATAACCACGTTTGGACCCTGGTTGATCTTCCTCCTAACGCAAGAACCGTTGGGAGTAAATGGCTCTTCAAGAAGAAGACCGACATGGATGGAAATGTACACACCTATAAAGCTCGTCTCGTGGTGAAAGGCTATACTCAACGTGTTGGCGTTGATTATGATGAGACCGTTTCACTAGTTGCTGACATTAGAGCTATTAGGATTCTCTTAGCCATAGCAACATACTATGACTTTGAGATATGGCAAATGGATGTTAAGACTGTCTTCTTAAATGGTTACTTGGACGAAGAAGTCTATATGGATCAACCCGAGGGGTTTGTGGATCCAAAACATCCCAACAAAGTATGCAAGCTTCAAAGGTCCATTTATGGACTAAAGAAAGCATCGAGAAGTTGGAATAAACGGTTTGATGAAGAAATCAAAAAGTTTGGTTTCGTTCAAAATCCCGATGAGCCATGTGCATATCGCAAAGCTAGTGGGAGTAATGTTACTTTCCTGGTCTTGTATGTGGATGACATATTGATCATAGGAAAACACATTCCAATGTTGCAAGATGTCAAAAACCATCTTGGAAAGTGTTTTGCCATGAAAGACTTGGGAGAAGCAGCATTCATTCTTGGAATCAAGATTTATAGAGATAGAACTAAGCGGTTGATTGGACTAAGTCAAAGTGCTTATATTGATAAGATCTTGAAGCGATTCAAGATGGAGAATTCCAAGCGTGGTAATGTACCTATGCAGGAAGGACTTGGTCTGTCGGTCAAACAAGGTGCTTCTACACCTGATGAGGTAAAGCGTATGCAAAGAGTTCCTTATGCTTCGGCTGTAGGCTCTATAATGTATGCGGTGAGATGCACTAGGCCTGATGTAGCGTTCGCGCAAAATATCGTTAGCCGGTATCAACAGAATCCAGGTGAAAGTCACTGGACTGCTGTTAAGACCATTCTCAAGTACCTTCGGGCTACAAGAGATTTATTTTTGGTGTATGGGGGAAATCCAGATCAAGAGCTCAAAGTGACCGGATACTGTGATGCTGGATTTCAGATTGATAGAGATGACACGAAGTCTCAGTCTGGGTACGTCTTCGTTCTAAATGGAGGCGCTGTGGATTGGAAGAGCAAGAAGCAAACCACAGTTGCTATGTCTGCAACAGAGTCTGAGTACATTGCTGCGTCAGAGGCTGCAATGGAGGTTGTCTGGATAAGGAAGTTTATTAGTGGGCTTGACATTGTCCCCACAAGTAACTTGCCTATCGACATGTACTGCGATAACTCGGGTGCATTAATCATCGCCAAAGAACCCGGAGTTCAGAAGGGCGCCAGACACTATGCTAGGAGATATCACTATGTTCGTGAGCAGATCGAACTTGGTGAAATAAAATTACTCAAAGTTCACACGGATATTAACTTAGCTGATCCTTTCACGAAAGCTCTATCAAGACCAAAACTTAAAAGGCATGCCGAGGGCATGGGACTTAGATTAGCTAGTTAAATCATGTATGTCTGATGTTTCAGTATTTGGATAAGGGATGTTAAACAATTTCTATTTATATAATGAAATAAAGTACTTGATATGTTTGATTTCATTTAATAGTAAATTGTGTCCTATATTTGCATGTTTAATCCTTGAGTACTTGTCAAGTATTCTAAATTGTCCATTGTCAATTAACTATATGGGAATATAGTTAAACTAAGACAAAATCTGAGTGATTAGTTAGGATGGTCCCACCAAACTCACATGGTATTCATTGGATGCATACTGGACTGACCCACTAACGAATTGTCACTTTATGGATCGGCTTCATTAAGTGAAATTCGTAAATGGTTGCTTTATTTATCCTTAGACTTGAGATACAAGCAGGTCATGCATGTATGGATTGCACCTACTTGATATAGGTCTAACTATCCTGAATAAGGTAGTACAAAATGGCTATTTTCAGTAAGTGTAGTGAAGTATGTGACTTGATACGTGTAGTCAAGAGGATTTGTTCCTTTAGCTTTGTGCTGAAGCAGATACCACTGGGCCCCTCATTGGACTTATTAAGATGTTTGCATGGTCGTGCCCAAATGAAATCTAGAGATGTCTCGATTTGCAATTTGGTAATCTTAAGTTAGTTGTGAGAATGAGAAACATGGTTTCGGTAACAAAGGGATAATAAATGACTAAACCATTTAAATACACTTTGAGAAACTGTACTTATATATTTTTGGGAGCATTGGCGTGTTGCTAGACGCTAACCAATGTTATTACCTTTACTATTACAAGCTCAAGTGGGAGCTGTAAGGATATGATCATGTAATAGTAAGCGTATGTCCGGAAATTATTTAAGCCTACGGGTTCACACGTCTCGACACCAAATGTATTAATATTAATTAATAGTTAATTAATATTTATCACGAATTATTAAAGAGGAATTAATTAAAAACTAATAGTTAATTGTTAACGGGGCATTAGTTATTAATTAAAGAGAGGAGAATTGGACTAAATTAATTAAGGAACAAGTTGGTGGAGGCCCAAAGGCCTTGTACGAATTCTAGAAATTCGTAAGCCTCATAGGGCTCATTGTGTTGCCCTAATCTTGTTCCCTAAGTTATCTAAACCCTATAAATAGAACCCCTTGGTTGAGGGTTTTCTAGACCATTTAATCCAAGTGATTAGAGAAATCCAAAACCCTAATTCTCTCCTCCTCCTCTCCTCTTCTAAATTTCGGCTAGGGTTTCTAATTCCCTTGAGTTCGAAATTGTGGTTTGACCAAAGCTTGAAGAAGAAGGTTCGTGATCAAGTGCTAGCACATAACATTGGTGTGTCGTGTGTGCGATTGTAGAGGGATTTGCATTAAATCCTCCAAGAGATCAAGTCAATCCGAGCCCATAAGGTAAACATGTTCTATCCGGTTAGTTAGGTAAAATCATAGGATCGATCCGCTGCGTACTCATGAATAATCTGATAAATAGTTATATAAACCAACAGATATAACTCAGGGTTTTGTAGTTGAGCAGTTGATTTGTTTTACGTCATCATTTCCATTTCTTTAGCATGCAACTTTCCGGTTAAATCATGAAATGACAATGTTGAGTATTCCTTATCATGAGTAAGCAGTAGAACATAATTCTCCCACTTTTCTGGTAAAGCGTCTAGAAATTTCTCCTTCAACTCATCTTCTGTCTTCTCTATTTTAACCACTTTCATTTCACTTATTAGATGTGAAAATCTGGATACAAGAGCAGGATAAATTTCATTCTCATAGTGTTGAATATTTTCAAATTCTTTGTTCAGCACTTTTCGTCTACTCTTTTTGTATTGATCATTGCCTTCGCATCTAGCAGATAATGCATCCCATAATTGTTTGGTCTTCTTGCAAGTGCTGAATTGATGTAACCACTCAGTAGGCAAAGCCATTGTAAGTTAACCATATACTTTTTGCTCAAGTTCATAGCTTTTTCTTTCAGCAGCACCAAAATTTTGAATTTCCTTAAAATCTCCTTCATCGGTTGGATACATGTAAAGCTTCCGTATTGGAATCCATAAATGGATATCATTTGTGCTGATGTAAGCAGAAAACCGTTGTTTCCAATTTTGATAATCTTCCAACCTTAACAACTTGGGAACTTTCTGACTTGTTCCAATTTCATTGTCAAAATTGAGCATGGTTTGTATAGTGGATTCCATAGAAGCAAATGCATGAAAACCAGACATTGTCACTGAAAATGATACTTCAAAAACTTTAAACTCAAAAACAAAGGTCTTCCAAGCGGATTTTGGGTACCAAAATGGAGGGTACTGGCTGTTAGGCGAGTAAAAGTATAGATCTCTCCGAGACGGTCGTTTTGGCTGGTATTGGGTTCTGTAACTCTTAACGGTTCTCAAGTTACGTCAGTTTTATTGAACACAACTTTTATGCCAGCGGACCAAGTAGCGGACCAAAATAACCAGCGTACCAATGACCTCCAGCGGACCAACTACGTACCAACAACCGGACCAGAATAATCAGCATACCAGTGAACTCAGCGTACTGCCTTGGTACGGCGTAACCCTCAGCATACCAACCAGTAACCGTCGCGTACCACGGTTGAAGATTGCCTTGCGTACTAGGTAGCGTACCAATCATCATACCAGTTACTGGATGAAGATTGCCTTGTGTACCAAAAGGCGTACCAATGTGTTCATCCGGCGTACCATGACATTTTCAACTGATTTTTCAGAATTTGGCTGTTTTGAGCTGGAATTTGTAACAGTAAGTTACAAAAACACACTAGGAACGTTTAGAAATCAAGTTTAGCAGCAGAAACACTCGGAATTGTGAAAATTTGATGAAGAAACGAGGAGAAACCCACTTTTTCTCACTAGAAATCCGAATTTGATAAAAAACACAGCAGTAGAGCAACCTGGATTGCTCTAATATCACTTGTAAGTATGTGAAACGATCTTACTACCGCATGCATTCACCAATCTAGTGAACATGAGAAGTAAATAAGAGTATTCTTATTGATCACTTGAAGATTACAAGAAGAACTCTCTGGTTACTCTCTCTAGAACACACACAGTAAAAGTGAAGAATGACAGAACTTCTAAGCTATCATTCTAACACACGGTATTTATATTATCAACATTTAGCCTAGCGTACCAACTGGCGGACCATTGGTACGGCCGTACCAATGGTACGATGGACCAGCATGGTACGGACCATGGTATGTTGACACTAAGACTCATACAATAACACGCTCACTTAGATACAATACACGAGACACTCTATAGCATAGGAATATGTTCTAACAGGAAAGAAAAATTTAAAGAAGATACTATCAACATATCTGAAGAAATTAACATAGCTCTTCAAAGGATACCATCCGTAAACACCAGTGCTGATGAAAGTAAGATCAAGAACCTGTCCATAGAACTAATAAGCAAGAAAAGGATCCTTGAAGAAGTGGGTAGAAGTCAAATAAAAAAAGCTCAGGAGATAACAAAACGTGTCAGAAACAACCTAACGAGGAATCAAATGACTACTACAAATCCTGACATCAAACACTCCTTCCAAGAAGATAAGGTGTGAGAAATTGAAAGAGAATGGAAACAGAAGCAAATAAAGAAAAAGGAGAACAGAAAACTATCACAATCTCTACTCAATCACCTTCAAAGAAAGCGAAAGCTTAAGATGAAGAATCAGCTGAAAAGAAGAGGAGGAAGAATAACTTAAAAGAAAAATTCAAAAGCATGCAAACCTCCAGTCTAATCTTCAGAAGGTATGCATCCTCCTCCTCCTCCTCCATCTTCATAAGAAACTGCTAAGAAGGCTGCTCCCCCACAACCCCTACCTCTGGAGCAACAAAAGAAACTTCTAAGCCCAAAATACAGATACAAAATCAATTATCTTCATTAGCAAGATCATTCACATCTGGATCCGCTTTTGAAGATGACTATACTAAGAAACAAAACATGCAACAAATAATCTGAGAAGAAGTAAGAGAGCTGCAGGAAAGACTGGTGAAGAAAGAAGAGGACAGACCACCAATGAGTCATCTCTCAAGAAAAGTGTTTGATAGAACCTTCAGAAATCCACAAGAGGACTTAATCTACACAATGCCCATCATAATAGATTTTGTGAGCATTAAAGCTCAACCAATGTAGAAACATCTTTGGGTAGATCACTTTAACCAATATCTGGTCAAAACACTTAATGGAAGCACAAGGGAATTCACGAACAATGATCTTGACAGAATGAAACCCATTCAGTTGATATCTTTCCTAAGATACTTTTCAAAACAATATTCAAAGACTGAAAGGGCGAGCACAACTATATAAAAAGGAATAGAATCTGGAAAAAGAATGATCAGAAGGAAAGCACAAGTCGACATTCAACTTGCCAAAGACATGGACACTCTACTGTTCCTGAAAAAGAAAAATAAAAATATTCCTCCTGGAATCACATGGAGAGCATCTGGAACAGCTATACTTGGCCAAAATCCTTGACTCTGCTTCAGTGAACATAAGGAAGAAAGAAGAATTTTCAAACTTGAAGAAAAACATAAGTGAATACTCCACTTTCAACCGTCCTTAACCACATTATTCGCTTGCAACTTGCTAGTACTTCCTATAAATAGTAAGCGTACTTCACCAAAGATGGCAAGACAACAAGAAAATAATTCATAATCTTCTCAAAGAATCTAAACCTTTCTCCCATAGAAAAGTTCTTTCTGTTGATATTGTTATACTATAAGCTCCTGTAAACCGTTATTTACATTTGAGATATACAAAAAAACCTTATTTATGAATTGTTCTCTTCCAATTTGATGTACTTTTCGCAACATGTTTATCTTGTTTAAATTAAATTGAGCCAATCTTGTTTTAAGTTATTATGTGATGATCATCATCATATTAGATGTTTAGATGAATATGTTGTTGATTTTTTATGTGCTGGAATTTCTATCTTGAATTTGTTCATGTATTATATTAATTTTTCTTGCACCACGAGGGCTGCTCTAAGCTGGTATGTAGTATTAAGTTTTAAAAGTTTCATCATGATGAGTAACAATGAAAATCTTGGCTAAAAACTTGATTTCTAAATGTATTGGTAAAGTTGGATTTTTGACAGAATCTGCCATAATTTTTAGGCATTTTGCATAGGTCATAACTCGGTCCATTTTGATCCACTGAACGCGATTCTTTTTTAATATGAATATTTATTGTCTTATATTTCTTTTGGCTACTCATACACGTTCTATTTTCATCATTTGGTCATTCAATCTGTTGTCACAAATTTCGTGTGCAAATATGTTTTGTATTTAAGGACAAGAACTTGTGTCATGATAAAGTGCATGCTATGATAGCTTTTGATATGGTCTCATTGAATGAAAATGTTTTATATATAATAAGTCAATGATCTGGAGGGTTTGGTAATTTAAAACAAATTTTCGTTCAAGTTGTACGCTTTCAAAGTCGACACTTGTGTTTTTCCCCAACTACACTAGTTCAGATTTTTGTCCTATTCAGACAAGCATAACCCTGTCAATTTTTAAGGGAATTGGGTGATTTTTTTTTCAAATTAAATTTTTAACTCTTAGCTTTCTGTTGGCTATTTTTTCACTTGCTAATTCCACAGTCTAGGCACTGATCATGTTAATGCAAGATCAGGGTGCAAACATCCATGCTCCAGACACGTGTTTCTTAATTCCATGTCATGAGCTTTGTATGTTAGTATTTGAACTTGGTATAAAACATGAAAGATACTTGGTTTAGTTATATATGAATACCTGTAAATTTTCTTGAGCTAAAGCCAAACTTAGGTCGGGTTACAAACTGAATTAGTTAGACACATGATTCCATTGTTTAATACGTAATGACATGTTATTGCATGAGTAGTTTTGTATTGTGTTTATATACTTGTATATGTGTTGAACCTATTTAGGCCCTATAAAGCATGAAACCATACACCAATATAAGGTCCTAAGTCTCTCACCCCAGTGGGAATGACAAAACTATGCAAAGTCACCCTGCCGAATTTATGCTGTATTTAGTGTGGTCGGTAGTTTTACATGAGCTTTATCGTATGTGTGTTATACTTGACTTTTGTATTTCAGTAGCATGTCTTAGGACTGTAAATGTATGCATAGTAGAAATAGGACCTACGTCTCTACATGAAATATACGTTTAGCATTGCTAACGCCTTTGATCAACCATCGTATCATCACGTCAGTACGTCGGTTCGCATCTTACTTGCTATGTGTTATGTCATAGCTAGGCAACTTAGTAACTACTAGTTTTAGTTAAACAACTCATCCTAGCGGCATCCTATAATCACAAAGACCACATTCAATTGTTAGGTCAATGTAACAGCGCACGCATGTTCAAGTGCAGTAACTGTAGCAGTGCAACCAATGGTGAGTTTCACAACCTCGTTTCGCTACATCCGGTTTTGGATGGTGGCACACAAATTATTTCTCGATACATCTAGGTTAGGATGTTAACACACTAATATTTAGGTTACATCCGGTTTACGGTGGTAACGACTTTTAGTTGTTTGTTGAAATAATTATCCGCTTTATATCACATTCTCACTTAAATTCTTACCCACTAAAAGAATTGGACCGTTAATAGTTGAATAGCAAGGTGATATTGAGTAGTACTACTAGGGTCTGACAAACCCAACTTAGTGGGCATGAGATGCACCACCCGACTGGCGCTCGAACTGAGAACAATGTTAGCCTATACGTACCGTGATCAGGTAGACACGAGGAAGGTAAAACGCGTAGGTCAATCCTGTGTGCATTAGTCAACTTCGGTTGCAAACGTTTTGGTGACATGAGCCTAGGCTAGCTACCCCAACATGGATTTTACTTGTAACTTCCACCACAAATTATGAATAAAACTATTGGATTCATTTGCAGTTGCATATACTATATGTATACACTACCTATGTGAAATCAAGAACACTAGTTGACACTTGCTCTTATGCATGCTTTACAGGTCGCTAGCAGTTATCGGTTATGGATGCGTATGTTTGGCTATCTCTTAAAACTTTTGGGAAACTTTTGTCTATTGTGTTTTCATTTATAACTTATACTTTACATATGATTTTCATAATGGTGTCCTTGTTTTGCTCAAACTATTTATTATGCTTCCGCTAACATTTAAAACTCTGGTTTAACTTAATCTTGCTTTGGAATTCGTTCATGCTTTGGAATTCGTTCATGACTCGGGTCCTGGTCTAGTTCACACCCCATAGGGTAATACCCCGTTAGTGGAAATTTGGGTTGTGACAGATTGGTATTAGAGCCATTGGTTGAAGCGAACTAGGAAATTTAAAAAAAAAGGTATTTTGTAGACTGTAATTGTTTTTCAATCATTAGTTACAAGCTTTCCCAAAAACAATTTTTCGCGTGCCAAGAAAGATACTCACATGATTTATTTTATTTTTATTTGTGTTTGTCTGGGAAAACTTGCAGTATGGCACCATCTGACAATACGAGAGGAAAGGCGATTGCGAAGGAACAGGAGTCGTCACACAACCCACTTCTGCCCAAGAAGTGGGTCGAGTACATAGATGAAGACTATTGGGCGGAGTACCACCTCACTTTCAACCCAGATAAACCCCTGGATTGGCGTTGCTTGACGCCAACGGCATTTCTCTTCCTGAAGTGGTATCACGTCCCAAGATATGGGGACAACTCGCTCGTGTTACCCTTTACCCCTGAACGGGTTACAACTGGTTTGGTGGTTACTTGGGATGACACACAGGGTGAAGTCAAGTCGCTACGCGACATTGAGCGCAGGATAGATGAAGCCAACTATGCAACTAGGGAGGAACTGGAGGCTGTGAATGGCCATCATTACAGCTTAGCTCAAGGGGTGGTTACCCTTCGAGATCAAGCTCAGGTGCCTGCCCTTCAACTTCAGGGAGCCCCTACTGCTACTGCACCTGGTCCGGTTATGGCACAACCAGAAAAGGAGGATCTGAGGAGGATCCTGAAGAAGAACCTTTCGAAGACGAACCCTTCGAGGAGGAACCTATGGAGGAAGAAGATGGTCAAGAGGAAGAACCTACAGTAATCGACCCATGAAGTTTCACCATTTCATGCCTTATTTTACTTCTTGTTCTATTTTCCCAGGATAAACAAAAAACTGGATATTTAGTTTGTTTCAAACAATTTTAAATATTGGAATAGATTGTGATTGGGCTTGAATTTTAATAACGTATATTATAATTCTTCATATTTAGTTGTGTTCTAAAATTTATTGTTGTTAAAATAGTTGTATGGACAATTATATCATGTTTAATGAATTTAATATTGGATATATTACTCAATGGCTTGTTTACATGGGTAATCAGAATCATGCCACCCAGAAGGATCAACAACAACAACAACCAGCCGAATCTCACAGCTGCCCAGATCCATATCTAATCAACCAGGGAGTCACAGCAGCATTGGCGGCGGCCTGAAACCCACACAACAATAACAATGGGCCAAACCAATGCAACGTTCAAGTCATTCATGGGATGCAAGTCGATGATGTTCAAAGGAAGTGAAGGCACAGTTAGACTGCAAAGATGGTCGGAAAAATATAAAAAAGTGTTCACCATGTATAACGCACAGCAAGGGACCGGATGATGTTTGCCACGGCCACCATAGAAGATTTCACCCTAACTTTGTGGAATGCACGGGAACAAATGTTAGTATTCGATGCTGCCAACGCTATGGCTTGGCAGAAGTTCAAAGAAATTATCATGGAGGAATACTATCCTCACGATCAAGTCAAAAGTTTGAAAATCGAGTTTCAAAACACGAAGATGATTGGTTCGAAAGTAAAGGAATACACCGCTCATTACCACAAGTATGCAGTGTTATGTCCCATAATGGTTGATGCTGATTACAAAAGAATCGAGAGGTATATGGATGGACTGATTCCACAAGTTCGGGGAATGGTGACATCTTCGAACCCCGCCTGTCACACCCCCAAAAATTTCCACGCGCAATAACGCACTGCAGGGAGCGTGACAAACCAGGATCGCAGTCCATTAGTTACACCAAACGACCCATAATTAATAAAAGGTTATATATTTCATTGAAATATAATTATAGAGTTTAACAAATGTGAAAGCATAAACAAAAAAATTAGTATTTAAATAAAATATTATCATTCGAAATAACGTAACTTGTATAGAAAAACAGAATAGGGTTTTAAAGGCTTATGCATGCATACTCGTGATACTCGAACACCTGTGACTTGAGAGAAACATGTTTGAAAGAAAGTGTCAACCAAAGGTTGGGGAATTCATATGTTTTGATATTCATAGTCAAGTTTTACGCCTATGGACACAACAGTTTAAAGTCCATAGATAAGTTGTAAGGTTTTTCTATATTTCCATATCGTATGTAGCTAGCCTAAAGTTCATGTCACTAGATAGTTCGCAACCGAAGTTGAATAATTAGTTGTAGGAATAATCCTTACGTGTTTTGCCTTTCCCGTGTCCCACCAGAAACAACGGTACGTTTAGGCTAATATTGCTCTCAGTCCTACCGCCAGTCGGGTGGTGCATCACGTGCCCGCTGAGAAGGGTTTGTCAAACCCCAGTAGTACTACTTAACATTACCTCACTATTCACTATTAACGGTTCGATTTGTAAGGACTTAGTTGTTGGTGTCAAGCAAATCTAGTACATGTCATATGTTGGAAATATAAAAGTTTTCTAAAAACAGTAAGAAATTTTGTATGTTCTGTCCCCCAAAAGAAAAGAGTAAAATGGAGACGTGAAACTCACCTTTGGGTGCACAACAATTCCAGATAGTTAACAACAGCAAGTAGCAAATAACGAGTCTTGTATATCTTACCAAGCACCTAACGAGCATAATAATATAAGTGTGTGTGTTCGACTAAACACGATCAAATCTAACGTAAATGACGAAAACGAATGATTTGTGAAGTCCAGAACGATTTGTGGATGACACGTTTGCCAAATCCGAGCGATTATTGAAATAACGCAAAATATAATATTTACTAATATTATATGCTTGGAAAATCAAGAAATCAAAGCATAATATATATATATATATATATATATATATATATATATATAGGAAAAGGATCATTGGAAAACCAATTATGTATTGGAAAACCAGAAAACCCTTTTGAACCAATCAGATAATTCCTTCTATTTTAAATTATTTCTTTTATTAAAAGGGTATTAAGGTAAATTATCATAAACTATTTTAGGAAACCATATTTTTTAATTATCACCATAACTACCATTCCTATTAACTAGCTATCCTATTAAACAACTATTAAAACTCCCAGATCCATGTTCATCGATCCTTCATCATCTCTTCATCAAATTCTTCCGGTCAAACCCTAAATTCCTTGACGAAATTAATTCCGATCAAGACTTTTTAATCGATTACAATCGCTGACTAGTTCATCAATTGTACATCGATTTGTATTCAACATTCGTCCATCGATTCTACATCGATTTGTATTCATCATTCGTACATCGATTGTATCGATTCGTACATCATTTGTATTCAACATTCATACATTAATTGTATATCGACTCGTGTTCATTTGTATTCAACATTCATACATTAATTGTATATCGATTCGAGTTCATCGATTGTACATCGATTTAGAGTTTGATTACGTATGCGTATGATGCGTACGACGGCACAAACCCACTTAACGCCCCTGACAGAAAGAAGAAACTCGGACGAAGAACACGATGATGATGTAGAAGAAGAAGAAGACATGTTACAACACTGTAATTTATTTTAGATATTGGTATGTTTACAACAGTGTAATCGTTACAGTATTGTAATGTTTTTGACAGATTGTTTTGTATACAAAACTGAAGATGTGTAGAAAATTACATCATTGTAACATGTTGGTATTACATATCTGAAAAAGCAGACCAACAAATATATGTATAGAAAATCCTTACAGTATTGTAATGTTTTTGACAGATTGTTCTGTATACAAAACTGAAGATGTGTAGAAAATTACATTGTTGTAACATGTTGGTATTACATATCTGAAAAAGCAGACCAGCAAATATATGTATAGAAAATGTTATTACAAAAACTGAAGATGTGTAGAAAATTACATTGTTGTAACATGTTGGTATTACGATTTATTAACGAACCTGCTGATCAACATTTTTTTCCTTTCGTAAATTCAGTTTTTTTATTTCTAAATTTGTTACAACTGTGTAACAATCGTTACTCTGGTGATGAACTAGTGATCAACGATTTTTTTTTCTTTTATAAATTTGGTTTTTTTTTTAAACAAATTTGGTCTGAAATTTGAAATTAAAGTAGAGAGAGAGAGAGATTTTAGAAAATAGAAGATTGGAGAGAGAAATTGATTAAAACATTTATTAATAAATATATCATTTGTCTATTATGCCCTTCATTAAAGCCACCAAATTTACCATCTTGCCCTTATTTGATCTTAACCATTGAATTAAAATCAATGGTTAAGAAAGGGTTTTCCAGGTTTTCCAGAAAAAAATGGTTTTCTACGGATCCTCACCCTATATATATATATATATAGAGGAGAGTTAGGCTACATCAACCAAATTCCCTACATCACTACATCAACCTTCTTTTCCACAAAAAAACACCAAAAAACACTCCCTAACAATTTTTTTTTTTTTGAAAACACTATACCTCTAATCGCTATGTTAGCTTCCTAGAACACTCTTTTTTTTTTAATTTTTGTGGTGTTTTTTTTTGGTGTTTTTTTTCGGTTTTTTTTTTCAAAAAAACACCAAAAAAAAACTTTTTTGTTAATTAATTTTTTTTTTCTAAAAACACCATTCTTCTAGACGCACCAAAACACACATTTTTTTAAATTTTTTTTATTTTTTTTATTTTTTGTATTTTTTTAGCGTTTTTTTTTAAATAATAAAAAAGCCATAAAAATTAAAAAAAAAAGGTGTTCCAGAAAGAAGATATATCGATTTGACTTATGATGTTTTTTAATTTTTTTTTTTAACAGAAAGTGTTTTTTTTTTTAAAAAGGGGGGTTTGATGTAGATGATGTATGGATTTTGGTTGATGTATTTTACCTCAACTCATATATATATATATATATATATATATAACCAAATGCACAATTGCATAAGTAGATAATTTACAAAATAGATAACGTTTATTCATATACGTAGATTTTTATATAAATGCAACGGTTATTAAAACGTTCGTTTTATATTTTCTAAATACGTATATTTATATATTTTCTAAATATGTATTCTTTTATAAATCACCATCAAATAACCAAAAAATTTATATAAAATCAATTTATATAAACCAATGGGATAACGAGCACGATAACGACATCCACGAAATCCTACGGGTCCAAAATAAAACAAAGAACGATGGATGATAGGTTTTGAGTTAAGAAAAGATTTAAAAACAAAAAAAAATAAATAACCAAACTGGAGGTCACAAATTTCGAACCTATGACCTTTCGTTCGAATTCCTAAGCTCTAAGCACTGGGTCAGCGGCCAGCTTGTGTAGAAATCTCGACTAGAATGTTTATATACATAAGCAGTGACAGGAATCGGTTTTTGAAAAAAAAAATTTAAAAAACTCTGGGGCTAGGGAGGTTCGAACATGCGACCTTGATGACGAAATAACAAGCCTTGGCCATTCGGCCAAGACCCTTAACACTTTCTTAATCCAACCGAAAAATATATAACACATACCCAGACGCTGTCATCCTCTTTATTTAAAGTCCGGTGATCAGAATTATATTCCGGTCATCGGAAAAACGTGAAACATGAACTCGATACACATAAATGATGCGACTAACATATAGGAACGCTTACCTCGAGTCGGAACTAGAATTCATTGTGTTTTTTTATGCCGAATCGAAACCCGAATGAAACTCGAACTTTGGAATGAACTGTGATGCTCCGCCGGTTGCTGCTACGTTCGCGATTACACTGGGTGTCTAGTGGTGGTTCACGATGGTCCATGGTGGTGTGGACGGTGGTAGGATGGTTAGAATTTTTTTAGTTCTGCCATGGTTTTCCTTTGCTTCGGTTGGGAGAAACGACAGAAAGAGAGGTGTTGTCGTGGTTACAAAAATGATGGAGCGAAGGTATTAGGTGGATTAAATAATCGGTCGCTGGGTGAAACAGAAAAGAAAATCATGTCGGATTCAATGCAGGGACGATGATCAGTCTTGACGGTTTCCACTAGTCTTCGAATCAACTTTGGAAAAATGGCACCGCTGGTCCCTCCCTAGACTACAACTATGGCACAAAGTTTGCACAATTAAATAACCAGCCCCCACGACTTTTGTTGAATGAAATAGAGTTTGGGAAATGACGTAACATATTGCTCAGAGTCTACAAAAGGTTAACGAACTGTAACGGAGTTAACGGAAATCGATTAACAAGAATGTGTCAAAATATATTTCACGTGACGTTTACAAAACGGAAACTATAGATAATCACATAAAACAATAAATAATAACCCATAATTATTTATTTTAGGTTCACATAAAATCATAGATTTGAGTCTATACTTGTATGTTTAAACCCACATGAAATCATAAACCAATATGTATAATTACTTGACACGTTGTCACATAAAATCATAGAATAACGTGTGGATTTATATATAAATGTATCACATAAAATCATACCTTAACTTGTCACATGAAATGAAAAAATGTTCACATGAAATCAAAACATATGATTTACATAAAATCATAGAATATCAAACGTCTAGACTTCAAGTGCATGCTCGTATAGTGATGGTTACACAAACCCTAGTTGCTATGGTCAACACAAGTCAAACATATAAATGTTCACACAACATTTAATACAGTTTACGTAAATGTTCTCACAACATTTATGCCAGATTAAGTTTATATAAATCAGGGAAAAAACATGAAAAGATGGATTGTCACAGTATCCCCTTGTTGAAGAATTTTCGTCCCGAAAATTGAATAACATGGTGAACAAGTTGGTCACAAATGAAATCAATTTTTTTCCAGTCGTCCCATCATCCCCTTGTTGAAAAATTTTCGTCTCAAAATTTAAGTTGATAATAACTGATTCAAGAATCGAATTGACGGTAACGTGTCGAAAGAATCTAGGTTCCCTACTCTAAAAGGAGTCAAGAATGTGTGCCCAATGTTGAGAAGACGTCAAATGTTCAAGAATTTTGAAAATAATTAAATTCGTAGGCATATGAAACTATTTTCTTATTTAGCGTTCTCCTATGAGAATAGTTGAACAAATGTAATATAGGAATCGCGTTGCGTGACCAGGCTGAACAGAGTGACACGATAACATACATATCTGAAATCAAAATTTCAATACGAAGAAAAAAATCATAATACATCTGAGTACTCTGCAGCTATTGTACCCAATGCTGGAAGTTAGATTTTCATTTCATGTCTGGTTTTCAGTTAAGGCATTCGCATCCGCCAATAACCCAGATGATTCGAAGAGAAAGGAATTTAAGCATGTGGAAGTTGTGTGTCATGTCAATCGGTATTTATCTAATAGACTCGTTGTTTAAAGAAAATACAAAGATCCAAATTTGCCTGACAATTAGCAAGTAAAATAGGATGACTTCAGACTGATCAAGTTAACACGAGGACCCATTTATTGATTTAGTACTTTATGGAGTTATGACAAATTAAGTTCACATAATTCATAATAACATTGAAATTCGAAATTCATATTTCATGAAATAACGGTTCTGATAGCATACGAGTTACTGTGAAGATTCCTTTTAAAGGTTGATGCGGTCAAAGCGTACTAGCATGAAATCTATCATGAAGGTTTTACCATACAAGGCATACAATTGTTCGTACATCTGATATACTATCATACAATACCAGCATGGCATATCTCGAGCATATAAGTTCATAAACTAACCAACACAACCCATACGATGCAAAGTTGACATGGCAACTTCACACAGTCTTGTCATTCCCACCGAGATATGAGACTTAGGACCTTGTATGGTGTATGGTTTTCATACTCAATCAAGTTAATACATTCATGACATGTCATTTTCTGGTTCTTAACACGTTTGATACACATAACTAAGCATGCAATTTTATGCAACTCATGTTTAAACTATTACCTCAATAATTAATCAGTTTCTATACCCTAAACATAGGATTAGATTCTTAAATTTAGCATGCATAATCACTTATGTTTTGTAAACATTTCTCATGAGAAGATCAAAAGAAAACAAACAATTTATCATGGTTAAAATGGTTCAACAGTTGCTCACATACTAAAACATAACTGGTAACACACTGATTTTGTGACAAAAGGATTGAGGTCTAAAGAGAAATCCAATCAAGAGCCCACTTCCATATAAAAGGTAACACATAACAGCTTGTTTTAGAAAAGAATTTCTAAATTATGTTAAGAATTATTCAAGAGATCACATACACAATTAGGTTAAAATTCAAGTTGGAGTCTAGTACCATGCATCATATCATCATGCACATTAGATTTCTAACGAATCCAAAAATTTAGAGTGAAGATACAACAAAATAAAAGTGTAACTATGATGTGCCGAATATCAAAAAGTGATCTGCAGGATTACGTATGGCGTCAAGCATGAGCATAGAAAATAGAGAAAAAGCCTCAACGGCTTAGTTTGTGAATTCGAGTAAGCAAGGGGATAACAAGCTTATGATAATCGCAACTACACATTCCAAGATGGCATGTGAGTTGAAATTGGCACTGGTAAAGTAGCAGCAGGCAGGATGCAAATAACGTAATAGATAGTATAAAATTCAGAGACAAATATATAGTGTGCTTGACAGGATTTGGCAAGGAATTTGTGTAATTAGATATCAAAATGAACGTGTCAACGGTTTTACAATCCAATAGAGTAAACGTCTCGTTAGGAAAGTCTTCATTGTTTAAGCTCACCAGTGTGCCCAATCTCCTTGGTGTTTTCACGCTTCATGCGTCATGCTTCCTTCCTTGTCAAAACATCGGTTTAAATCGTCTTTAAAAGTAAGTTAAAGTGCAAAAGTGTTATTAAAGGGTGTTTGCAAAACATAAACATCGGGATGTTCAAAAGTGGTTTTGGCTTGGGTTGCCTGTACATATGCGTATTTGCTAGGGTTCAGTGCAGGTTTACCGCGGGTCAAAAGATCAAATCGGGTGTTCCGTAGAAAAGGATCGGGGATATCACCTTAGTGAATGCTAGAGAGTTTATAAAAATAAGGCAGTCGACCCAAAAGTAGTGTCCCTTACACAAAAGTCGATCTATTTCTTAACACATGCTTCTAAAAGTTAGAGTTGTTCATTCAATCATGCGGTTTTTCATTCATAAGAGGAAAAATCTCAGGTTATAAAATGTTGATGTTCATCTGAGTCAGAAATCACGTAGGAGAGTTTTCTAAAATCATGGAGTTTGATTATGTCAGGCATGTCTCTTTTGGTAGAAATATGTAAGGGATATCTGTAATCTCGGAGAAGATAACATTAAGCAGTTTTGTCGAGGACCTAGTCCCGTTAGATGGAGTTTCTCAAGATGAGGCTCTTGTGTATGACTCTAAAGTCAATCATTGGTCCAGTACTGGTCCCACATTCAACGTGCCACCAATTTTTATATATAGGGTGTACCGCAGCTAACCCACCACACTACAAACACTTTGAAGGCGTACCGGCTACCCATCGTTACTAGATATTAGTCAAACCACATTGTATATTTCATCAAAAATAGTGGACGTCAAGTTTCTCCCAACGTTAGAATACAAAAGGGGCAAGAGATTAAACCACAATACTTTGTGAAAAAAAAAGTGTAGGTGTTTCCATTCACTAGACCAGTAAGACGCATATGGTTTTGTCATTCTAGTGAAGATCGTCGAGAGTTTGGCATGCGCATTGCGCGTATCATAACGCTTCAGATTTGAGGCGATCCAAATTTAAAATACGCCATTTGGTTTAAGTTCAAGCTGGGGTTCATCAATGAAAGTTTCCTAAAAAGTATGATGAGGATCCGGGTACCCGAAATTTATCGATAGTTTTTTTATGACAAAAGCGTAAATAAATATACAAAATGTATGAATAACTTGGGGCACTCGATGCATAAGAAGGAAAAATACAAGGTCGATGGTACAATTAACTGTAGATAACAAGAAGTTCATGCTCGTTGTGTGTAATAGAGTTTCCATAAAAGGCTTTGTATTATTACTGCGATAAAGGCACAAGGTAGTCTCATCATTATGTGTGTTAACTAGTTGAAATGCTAACCAAAAGTGTAATTCTTTCCAGTTCCAAAGCTTGAAACCTTACCCAGGGCATGAAGGATTACAAAAGCACGAGTCATAAACGGTTCAAATCATGCAGACAAGAGTCAATAGTACAGGTTCAGAAGGTCAATCAGAATAGTCATTGCGTTAAACCTGGAAGTCATTAATTCGAGAAAAAAAAATCAGGAAGGCTACTCACAAGCACTACCCCCATTAGAGATCAATATGCTTGTTGTGGGGTAGGCAGCTTGTACTATCGTGATGATGTTGTTGGCAACGAGTTTTGGTTCGCACAAGAAAATCGGGGAGTATGAATCTTCAGAGGGTAACTTCACAAGAGGTTTCAGCTAAGAAATATTTTCCAGTGCTCGCGATACATGATTTATCCAATTCGTTCATCCAATATTGCCAGGTTATTCGCCTGGTTAAGGTTTATCCAAGTTGTCCCTCGGATGCGAAAGTTTCCAGAGTTGGTATGGTAGGTGATGTCGCAAAAGTAGAATTACGATCTAAGACGAGTTCAAACCAGTCAAGGGTTTCATCGAGAGTATTCTTAGTTAAAGAGAACTTGTCATGAAATAGACGAGTAAAACGGTGTCCTACTAGGACCAACATTTGAAATATGCTTCAAAAGAGTTCACAAATGGACTAGAATCCAATAGTAAAGGGGAAAAATCAAGCTTGATAACGTTTACAAAGATAGATGGATTCAACCATCCGGTTGAGCTGTAACACCCGTATACAATTTGATGCCAAACTTAACAATTTACATCGTTAAAAATTGGTCCCAGAAAATTTTTATACAAAACATATGATTTAACAATCATAAAATACCATCATTGTGGTTCCCATTTACGTAATATACTAGTAATGAGTTTGACATCCTAAAGGGTTCATTAACTTGTACATAAGTTCCTTTTACCGCAATACAGGACGGGTCGTTCGTTCTTTGGGTGATCGGTTCTTCAATCGTCTTGATGAGCATCCCCGTAGACTTTTCCTTTACCTGCAATTTACTAACTTTCCATAGTGAGTTTCTATTGCTTACATGAATAAACATCATTAACAATGAAGAAAACAATCAAAATAAAAAATGCAGCTTATAGGCGTATCGCCTAAAATGACAGAAGTTCTAGGCAATACGCTTATACATGTAGGCGTATCGCCTACTGAATCATATGCTCCAAGAGATACGCTTGGAGCTGGTTTTCCAGGGATTTGGCCAATTCCGGCCAGTTCCATACTTAGCCAAAATTTTGGCTTTCTTCCCCTGTTTTCTACCAGATTTCATCAGCTGGTTTTTCCACCATTTTTCAAGTGTTTTAACACTCACAACACATTTTCAAAACATGTTTACATGCATATTAACATACCTCAACTAAATCAAATTCATGTTTTGCACTAACGGGTTCAATCGACCCGTTTAACCTGTTAGGACACCCATTACCTTAAGGCTAACGCTTTGCCCCAATGTGCAAGTTGATCTTACTATAACCCATTGGCATACATCAAATATCATTCAATTCCATGAGTCAAATACATTCTTTTAACCTGCACGGATTCTATGCACTTCGTGTGCTTGTTACTATTGGTAATAACATCGTTTTATAAAGGGTTATGATCCTAAACTCATGTGGCAACCTATTAAAGCATCAATTAACTTTTAGGGAGTCACTATCAATTCATTCGATCAATTTGGGTTATTGTACCCGTTTGACCCATTAAAGCGGGTCCTTGCCTTTGGTGTCTCCCAATGCCTCATTTGAGCACAATTTTAGCATTGAGGGTCTATGGTTCTATAAGCCATTTATGATCCTTCTTTACCTGTCATTCGTTATATGATTCCTCCGAATCTTACTTATGGTTAAATTTAGTCATTGGAGAACCTTTTGGCAATTAGGCTTCATGGTTCCTTGAACCATTCATCACCCAGTTAGAATAGCTCATGGTTTATTCCATTTGTATGTAATTTACTCATTTTCATAAACTAATACATGTAACATAATAAATGTTACCTTTTATATTCTACCTGTAGGCGTCATGCCCTAACGGGTTTCTTGTCATGCTTTGCATGATTGCTTTGATACACATTCAACTGAATGAAACACTTTTATTTGTACTTACCTTGCATCCATATGAGCACTCCCACCTTCATTTTATCCGGTTGACACATCCGATTGCAAGCTTCACCTAGCTAGCTCATCAAGACCAACTATCATATAATATCCATAAAATGGTTAAGTTAGTTTCCATAACATACCTCTTACATTTTCATAGATTTAACTATCTCATTGATCATTATTTCATAACTTTGGTAAGTTTGACTTTTAAAAGTCAAACTACCCATTTGAGCATATTTTTGACATTACCCTTTAGCTAGGTAATCCATTACACTTCTAGCACATTATTAGATTAGTATCCAATTAGAATATAGCATCATGCATCTTTTTCATATTTTCATACAATCCTACACGAATTGCAAGTATCTAAACATCATCATAAGCTTTTCAATTCTATGACTAATAACATCACCTACTATGCTTCATGATCTCATTATTCATAATTTAGATCAATATAACATCAACTAGTCATCATATATATGCTATAAGATACATGAGCAATTCAACTCTTCCATCCTTACAAGATTCAAAATTTTAGAAAAAATGAATTCTTGTACCATATTTTCCAGCAATGCTGTTGTAATGGTCCTTTTTGACCCCTCTACGAATTTTTCTAGTATTCCATGTTCAAAGATGAAAGGTAGTACACTGAAAGACCTTTCTAGGCGTATATGGTACACCTTCTAACGATGTTACTATGATTTTATACATCATTTTTAAAAACTAACAGCAGCTACATTTATTTCCAAACAGCTTGCTGGAAAATTAAATGGTCATATTAACGTGTAGTTTTGACCCCATTATAAGTCAGATTCAGTTTAAAGTGTTCAAACACTAAACATAGTATTCACAACAAGCTTTTCGATCGTATATCATACATCCCAAACAGACATACGAGTGATCTTATACGACCCTTACAAAACAGCCTTGCAACAAGATTCTTATCATTTTTATGGTTTTACATTATTTCATTTAACACATTTAACAAGCATGAATTTCACATATTATGCACATTCTTGTTTCATGATCCTTAGTAGTGTAACATTCATACATTTAGTCATGAATTCAAGCATAAGAGTTCATATTGGCATTACATCGAACACCTTGTGGGCACCCAATTGTAGGTTCGTGATTTCCACCTATTAGTCATTCCAACATACCAATTTAACATCAATTAGGTGGAATCCCTTCCACCCATCATCATACATTCAATTTATCATATATCATACTTGTATTTACATCATATTCTACCCCTTTTACACAACTTTTGGGTAGCTAACTAACATATAAATCCATCTATTGAACTAGGTGGTTTAACCCCAAGTTTCACCTCAATCTTTGTTCCTACAAGTAGTAACATGCTTCTAACAACACAAAACACATACATCATTCATAAATTTCCCGATTCAAGGCTCTAATTTTCGAGACCTATACATGCAACACATTGGGTCTTTACTTACTTGTCTTGAATTGGGGGTTGTAGGAGGGATTAATCACTTCTAATTTCTAGTGTATGCACTAAAAGTCGCATCCTTGATCTTGCTTGAACTGGATTTCGATTTTAGAGAGTTTGAGAGGGCTGGGATCGCACCAGGGAAGGAGACATCGATCTCCAGCCCCTTCCCCACCTCTTTTGTTTATTAAAATTTAGCCTTCTGGCAGAACCAGTCCCTCATGTTTGATTTTAGTTTTTAATCCACCCTAAACACTTCACAAGTTTTACCCATAACTTTGAGGTTTATTTAAAATAGACCTCATTTTATCTATCTTATACTGTAACCTCATGTTTACATAAATGGTTGAGTTATGGACTAACGTTCCGTCTCATTAATTTACGAATAAAATATTGGTTCGGGTTTCGGGTTGTTACAGAGCCCAACATGGTTGACATTCATATTTGTTGGGGTTTAAGATAAGAGGTTGTATCCGTTATAACCATTAACTTGCCATGTACGATTCTCCATGACTTCCATACACTACAAATTACATTTACGTGTGCACCCATAACTGTATATGGTCACCCTAGTTCCTCTTACCACACCTATCAAGTATGGTGGAGTACATATGAGATATCCTCGGAGTGGGTATCAAGAATGTGTTCACTAACACAAGGTTATCTTGACCAGAGTTCGTTAGAGAGACAAGCTTCGAGAATAAAATGTTCACTTTAGTTGGATTGACCCACTCGAAGCGAGTCAGTGTTAGAGCATATTCCTATGCTACAATGTGTCTTGTGTATTGTATCTAGATTAGAGTGAGTCTGTGAGTTGTAGTGGCAATATCAATGGTGCCGTACCATATGGTACGCCGTACCATTTGGTACACCCGTACCAAATGGTCCGCCAGTTGGTACGCAGGCCAGTTTGTCACTAACTATAAATACCATGTGTTAGAATGATAGCTTAACACTTCTGTCATTTCTACATCTTTACTGTGTGAATTCTAAAGAGAGAAACTAGAGAGTCTTCATTGTAATCTCAAGTGATTCAATACGAATTCTGTTATTTATATCTCGTATTCATTACATTGATCAAAGCATGCAGTAGTAAGATCGTATCTCAGTTTTACAAGTGGTATCAGAGCATTTGGTTGCTCTACTACTGTGTTTTTGATCAATTTTCGGATTTTTAGAGTGAGAAAGTGTGGGTTTTCTTTGTTTTTCATCAAATTTTTCCAATTCCGGGTGTTTCCGAGGTAAAAAATGATTTTCGAGTGTTCCTAGTGAGTTTTCGCACCTTTCTGAAGCAAATTCCAGTCCAAATTGTCAAAATTCGTGAAAATCCGTCGAATTCAGCGTGGTACGCTTCTGGTCCGCCTCAAGAACATCTGGTCCGCTGCTGGTCCGCCAGGCAATCTTCATCGAGATTCTGGTCCGCTGAATCTGGTCCGCTAGGCAATCTTCAAGTCTGGTCCGTGGCAGTTATTTTGGTCCGCCGTACCATTTTGGTCCGCCGTACCAATTCTGGTCCGCTGAATCTGGTCCACTGGCAGATTCTGAAAGTGTCACAACTTTTGCATCGTAAATCGCTACGAAAGCCATAAGTACTCAAATCAATCGTCTCGACGAGCTCTACATTGTTCGTTCAAAGTTGATTTTCAAAATCAAATTCTAACATCTTCGTTTTTTATTTCAAAGTTTTTGAAGTCTCATTTTCATGGAAAAATGTCTGATTTTCAAGCATTTGCGGCTATGCAAAGCACAGTACAAGCTATGCTCAAATTTGATAATGAAATAGGAACAAGTCAGAAAGTTCCTAAGCTGTTAAAGTTGGAAGATTATCAAAATTGGAAGCAACGATTTTCTGCATATATCAGCACAAATGATATTGATTTATGAATTCCAATTTGAAAGAAAATGGAGAGTATAAGGAACTTCAAGATTTTGATGGTGATGAAAGAAAAAGTTATGAACGTGAACAAAAGGTTTATGGTTATCTTACCATGGCTTTACCTACCGAGTTGTTGCATCAATTCAGCACATGCAAGAAAGCTAAACAGTTGTGGGATGCTCTATCTGCTCGATGTGAAGGAAATGACCAATATAAGAAGAGCAGACGAAAAGTGTTGAATAAGGAATTTGAAAATTTTCAACAGTATGAATAAAGAAAATATTTCAGCCCATGTTTCAAGGATTTCACATTTGATTAGTGAGATGAAAGTGGTTAAAATTGAAAAGACTGAGGAGGAATTAAAAGAGAAATTGATGGAAGCATTACCAGAAAAGTGGGAAAATTATGTGTTGTTGCTTACTTATGAAAAAGAATATTCTGAATTATCATTTCATGATTTAACTGGAAAGCTTCAAGCTAGAGAAATGGAAATGATAAATATCAAATAAATCAACTGCTTAACTGCAGAATCCAGAATTGTATCATGGTGAAAATTCTGCAAGTATCAATGCAAAGTCTAAATCATCTAGTTTTGGCTCATCAAGTCCACCTCAAACAGTGTTTGTTGCTGGTCATGGATCAGGAAATTCTGAAAATTCATCAAGAGGGTGTAATTTCACTGTTCCAAATAATTCGAGTCAAATTTCATTTTCTGCAAAAACACCTGATGAACATTTGGCATTGATTTCGGCTTTATTATCTTCATATTATGGATTGTTGAATGGTGGTTTGACAACATCTAATCTGATTGAAGAAGATTTTGATCAGATCGATCCGGATAATCTTGAACAAATGGATATTAATTGGCAACTTGCAATGCTAGCTCAACGAGTCAAAAGATTCAAGAAGACCGGATTTCAAAGTTTAAATTAGGATGGCAAGGTTGGCATAGATAAATCGAAGGAAAAATGTTTCAGATGTTCTGAATTTGGACATTTCGCTCGTGAATGTTCAAAATCAACTGCTTCTTCATCAAAGTCTCCAACAGCTTTAGTTTCTCAAGTTGATAAACAA
Source organism: Deinandra increscens subsp. villosa (assembly GCA_039602395.1). NCBI lineage: Eukaryota > Viridiplantae > Streptophyta > Magnoliopsida > Asterales > Asteraceae > Deinandra > Deinandra increscens. The sequence goes on along the minus strand of JBCNJP010000027.1, from coordinate 89,645,950 downwards.
TATAACTGGGGGCGCCGGGGCGCACTTCTGATGATTCACATTCAATTTCTTTAACAGCTATTACTTCGAAAGATGGTTATGATTGGGCTGCCGACTGCAATGATGAGTCTGCATGGACTGCCTCATCTGCAATGATTGCTTAAATTCTACATAGTGATGTTGAAGAAGAAGTAACTGATTCTGAAATAAGTGGTTCTAAAAATAATGGCTATGAATTGGTTTGTGAATTTTGTTCTCAGAAAGACAAAGGGCTTGCTAAAAGAAAATGAGTTACTGGTTATTGAAAATAAAAAGAAGATAAAAGAATTGGCAAATGCACAAAAGAAGTTGGAAGAGGTAATTCAAGAATTGTTCTCTCAAAAAGCAAAGTTTTCAGATTTTCAGGAAGAGGTTGTTGAGAAAGAATTGAAATTTCAAAGTCTTGAAAAAGAGTTTGAACAGATAATTATAAAATTATTTGAAGAAAATGTTAACTTAGTCAAGGAAGTTGAGAAATGGAAGGCAGAAGATGAGGATGCTCAAATGATTTTAATAATTTGTTTGAAAAGTCCAAGATTAAACTTGATTTACTTTCCAAGGCTTCTGATGACCCGGTTGCTAAAATTGAAGCATATCAGCTTGATATAGAGAAGTTGTTAGATAAGAATTGAGAAATGGCAAGAGTGAACAAATTGTAAAATGCAAACTTGGATATTCAGTAAAGTAATGAAGATAATTTGAAGAAAGAATTAGTTGCTGGATTAGATGAGTTGAGGTTGCAAAAGTATGAAACTCATAAAGTGGCAAAGAAGTTGATTGCAATGGAAAAAGAGTTGGCTGAAGCTCAACAAAGAATTTCTGATTTAAAGATTGAAGTCATTGATTCAAAACGTCTTTTGAACAATGTTACTAATTCTCAATCTTTTACAAGTTTTCTAGCCACAAATGATAATTTTGAGAAGATGTTTAACAAAACAGTTTCACCACCACGAAGTCTCAAAGAAGGTGTTAATGATTTGAAGGAAAAAGAAGAAACTGGTGATTATTCTGAATTTGTTGATAAGAAATCTCATGGGGGAAAGGTTGTGAAGTCACAGAAAGATCAGAAAGATGAAACGGTTGTGTCTGCTTCTACCTCTACTGAAGACGAGAAATCAGCAAGTTCAACTGAGAAGACTGCTATTGTTGAAAGGATTTTCTATGACCAAGAGAATGTTAAAGCAGTGAAAGCTGAGTTTTCGCGTCTTGCAAAGAACGGACATAAATCTTCTGCTTCTGAAGAAAAGGTTTCGGGTAAACATGTTGGGTTGGGTTTCAAGACCAAGAATGTTAAAGTTGATGGGTCTCAAGGTTCAAAACAACAAAATTTGAAGCAAGTCAAGCTGAAACAAGTCAAGAAAGATGTTTTTAAAGCTGACAAGGTTCAACCCGAGAGGTTTTACAAACTCAAGGGTTCGGAACAAATATTTTCTGATAAAGAATTTCCACTACATTGTGTGGATGCTCAGAAAATTGCCGAAGTTTTTATCAATAATGTTGATCTGAAGAGCAAGAAACCACAAGTTGCTAAATATTCTTCTGGAGGTTCAAATTTTACTCCAAAAAGCCCGACTTCAAAATGGGTTCATGATCATCAGTATCTGGTATGTGATTCTTTCTATGATCATTTTGGAGATATTAATTGTTGTGAAGCGTTGCAGAGACCAAAGAGGAAGCATGTAAACAATCGTTCGTGTTACAATTGCCAACAAAAAGGGTATATGGCACAAGATTGTCATGTCACTGCTGCTTCTAGTTCAAGGAAAAGACAAGTTCCTTATGTTGGTAGATCTGCCAAATACAAATTTGTTGATGAATATGGCAAAGTATTTGATGAATTTCAACCGCCATATTTTTAAACATCCAAGAAGGTTTTTACCTAAATTTCAAAAAGATTCATCTGTCGGTTGTTCGTCACAATCTACTGTGACAGGTTCATCAGATACTGATTTACCAAAAAAAACAAATTTGGAAACCTAAAGTGGTTTCAAAAGGAAATCAGGACATTGCTCGACCGAAAAAGCGATTCGCTTCGGGTCATTTATAAACTGATGTGTTTGACCAGTGTGCAGGTACTTCTAAAAAGACCTATCGGTGATTGAAAAGTTGCTGATGGAGGAGTATTCTGCTATTTTAAGTTAAATTTAATGAGATATCAAATTTCAAAAACTGAAATTTTCTGAAAGCTAAAACTCAAAGGTATCCATGTCGAAAAGTCAATTTTCTTTTGTTAATGCATATTGTTTGTAGGTTAGGGGGAGAAAATTGAAAATACCAAAAATAGTGTGTTTGTGTTTTTGTTAAAATGAAAATCGAAAATAGAATTTTCATTTTAAGGGGGAGAAAAAGAGAAAAATACAAAAACATGGAAAAAATTAAAAAATACAAAAACATTGAAAAATGAGAAATTGTATCCAACATGATTGGAAATGATGGTACATTGTCTTATGTGTCTGACTCATGGATAAAATAGATGAAAAAGCTATAAGATCATTGTTTGATGTGCTTGGTAGACTCGGCATCAAATCAGAAAGTATTCAAATGTGATATTCATTAAATACTAATGCTTAACCAAGTGGACAACATCTTAAAGCATGTCTCAAGATATTGAAAAGATATGTGAAAAAGAAAAATTAGAAGTCACTGTGTATACATGTGTTCATTTTGCAAAGATTTAAACTTGTTTGATTTTCCTTATTTTGTCAAACGATCGGACTTTCTCTGCTTGTCCACAAGACCGACCTGATCGTTGTTCGTTTGACGTTCTGCTTTATTTTCTTTTGTGTTTCGTATAACTCATCGGACTTTCTCTGCGTATACGGAAGTATCAACCTGATTGTTGTTGAGTTATACAATTTTAACTTGTTTTATTTCCTTATTTTGTTAAATCCGAGGCCTTATCTGCGTATCGAAAGATCGACCTTAAGGTAGACGATTTAACATTCTTATTTCTTTTTGCATGGAACACACTTGACTATATCATAAATACAATCATTATGTGATTAAATCACAAATGAAATCACAAAGTATGATATAAAAAGCAAATGCATATCAGAGTATGTCTGATAGTGTGGGGTACACTGGTCAAAGCAAATCTAATCAATACAATAACATATCCAGATGTTATGAGTATGATTGTGCCTGTGTTTAAGATGGACAAATTATACCAGTAATCGACTTGACTTATGTGTTGAAGTAAGTGAAATTGAAGTGTAGTTTAGCATGTTATGTTCAATATGATCCTAAGTTGTGATCTTTCTCGCAAAAGACAAAAATAGTGTCTGATTCTGTATTGCCTTTATATTTCATATCTGAAAATTCCAAAAAGATTTTAGGTGGTTTTTAGCATAAACTTAGAAAAATCAAAAAGATTTTTGGTGTGTTTTGATTCAAAGTTTCAAAAAGCCAAAAAGATATTGTTTCTTATTTGTTTTCGACCGATCGACATGTGATGTGAAATCAAAATTCAAATCTAAATCTTGGATTCTCGATGAGAAGTTTTGCACCAAGATTAAATTAATTTTCAAAAAAAAAGGAAACCGCATTTCTGTCTTCTGAAATTACAGGTTATGTGTGTCAAGACTTAAGCATGGTGAAAGGGGGAGTTTGATATATCTTTCACAAGTGGATCGTGAAGATCAAAGATGATTCAAGAGTGATCCAGCCATGCAAGCTCTATTTCTGACAAGATTTCAAATCAAAGATCGGATGCAGCAATGTTGAAGACTAAAGACTGAAGTTTAGTTAGAGAATAGATACACTACACGTTAAGGGGGAGTTTGTTAGAGCATATTCCTATGCTACAATGTGTCTCGTGTATTGTATCTAGATTAGAGTGAGTTTGTGAGTTGTAGTGGTAATATCAATGGTGTCGTACCATATGGTACGCCGTACCATTTGGTACGCCCGTACCAAATGGTCCGCCAGTTGGTACGCAGGCCAGTTTGTCACTAACTATAAATACCATGTGTTAGAATGATAGCTTAACACTTCTATCATTTCTACACCTTTATTGTGTGTGTTCTAGAGAGAGAAACCAGAGAGTCTTCATTGTAATCTCAAGTGATACAATATGAATTCTCTTATTTACATCTCGTGTTCATTACATTGATCAATGCATGCAGTAGTAAGATCGTATCTCGGTTTTACAGTCAGCCAAAATTTTAGCTCAATAGAATCTGAATAGGGTTTATCAGAACGACCCAAGCTTAGCTCGAAGTTAAAGAACAGTTACCACACATACAGATGTGATCAGAATCCGGTACATAAAGAGAGAATTTCAATTGGCCCACATTAGTCTCCGTTGAGGTTATAAGAGTTGTACTCAAGTTGTATTATTTCAACGCATAACGCGATAAGTTTAAGAAAAGGAAAGATCTTAAAAGATCAAAGCAAATGTGATAACGATCAAGGTAACAAAGACAGAAACAAGTGCCCCATGGGCAACTACTTAAATTCACACAATGTTACCACTGCTGAAGTTGGAGGATCGCACTATTAGTACGTCATGATTACGTTCCCTGAACACGAGAGTTGGGCAGTATATGCAAGGCATATAAAACAAAAACCTCCTAAGTTATGGAAAAGGTGTAAGAACAGGAAGAGATATCACACCACATTCTTAAGTAATCACTCACCCAATGTCTGGGTACTACGCCCAGTCCTTCAATTTAGAATAATCCCCGAGCAACAAATGGCTCGTCAAGAGTGAAGATGTGATCCTCTGATCTGATTCGACGACTCATCGTCCATGGATGTTAACCAAGAGATACACGACTCAGAGATGTTGAAGATGACTCTCGCCATGAGTATAAGAGAGTTGGATGATAAAACAAACGACATATTGTAGACCAAGTACGTGTTGGAATGAGTATCATGATGCATGAGAAAAACGTTTAAGTATGCAACTAATGCAAAACGATTACAGTCTAAGACCAAAATCTTAGTTCGCTGAAACCATGCGCTCTGATACCAATCTATCAGACCGCCAAAAATCCCACGCGTGATAACGCACCGCTGGGAGCGTGATAACGCACCGCTGGGAGCATGATAACGCACGCGTGATAACTCATGGCTTTTTAGGCTAATATTGCTCTCAGTCCGACCGCCAGTCGGGTGGTGCATCACGTGCCCGCTGAGAAGGGTTTGTCAAACCCCAGTAGTACTACTCAACATTACCTCACTATTCACTATTAACGGTTCGATTTGTAAGGACTTAGTTGTTGGTGGCAAGCAAATCTAGTATATGTGATATGTTGGAAATATAAAAGTTATCTAAAAATAGTAAGAAATTTTGTATGTTCTGTCCCCCAAAAGAAAAGAGTAAAATGGGGCCGTGAAACTCACCTTTGGGTGCACAGCAATTCCAGATAGTTAACAACAGCAAGTAGCAAATAACGGGTCTTGTATGTTCTACCAAGCACCTAACGAGCATGATAATATAAGTGTGTGTGTTCGACAAAAAACGATCAAATCTAATGTAAATGACGAAAACGAATGATTTGTGAAGTCCAGAACGAGTCATGGATGACACGTTTGCCAAATCTGAGCGATTATCGAAATAACGCAAAATATAATATTTACTAATATATGCTTGCAAAATCAAGAAATCAAAACATATATATATATATATATATATATATATATATATATATATATACTAGCATGGTGCCCGCGCGTCGCGGCGGCTACAATTTATAATGTGTTATTCGCCTTTTGTTCGTGCGTTAATTCGGCACGAAAACTTACATTGTCGTATTCACTTTTGTTAGCGAGATGCACCGTGACGACAACTTAAATGACTCAGATCTGAGCAATCGTTGTGCTTAACGCCCCGCCACCGCCCGTGGCATCATAACCAAGCAAAAAGAACCTTAAAAGTATAAGTCACATAAACTAATGCACTTAAATGATAGTTTTAATCAAATATGAAGGGGCTAAAATGACAGACTGTTATTCTTTTAAAACTTCACTTGGCGTGTATAAACGAGTGTAACATTTTAAAATACGCTTTCATATTGCCTCATAATAGTTTTTATAAATATTTTGTTTCAAAACCTTACATGTTTTAAACAAGTCAGTGGCAAGAATAAAAAACAAAGATGTTCATTTCAAGCAGAATGATATAACCCAACTGGAATTACATCTGGGACTTACTTCTAGATAGATAGGCGATAATAATATACAAAAGAAAAATCTATTCGTATTGCATAAAAAGCCATGAGTTATATGTATATACTAAGAAGCCCACGTGATGCGAAGACGTCGACGCTCAACCAACGTGATACCTTTTTTTATTAGCTTTCTCATGAGATATTGTATTTATGTATGTTAGTTTTATCACGTATCATCGATGTAATCTATCTAAATTACAGATCCAAATAATAATATAACATAGATCTCAATTATTGTAGCCTTCACAGATTAACTCTAAATTTTTTATTCGATGAAGATTTATATACTTTTTCTTGGAGCCCAATTATTGTAGCCTTAACAGATTAAAATGAATATAGTTAATTTTTATAAATGTATTTAAAACTTAACCACGTAATAAGTTTGTGGTTATTGAGACGATCGTGTAACATAAACTATATGCATAGACTCAACACCTTGAGTGTTCAATCCCCGCAGCAACGCGCAGGTTGAAAATCTTGTTATTAACATTCACAAAATGACAGAAATATAACAGGGAATCCATGAAGAGAACATAAATAGTTATTACTTTGTTAGAAATCACATTATAACATACGTAGTACATGATCTATTATAACATATGTAATACATGATCCATGGATGGTTCAACCTTTTTGGGAGCCCTAAGCAAGATTTAAAATTGATATTTTCTGGGGCAATGGCCATTACCCAAAAAAAAGATTTAAAAATTGGGGCCCTTTGCATAAAAGAATTTTTATTTTGCTAACGATTCAACTGAAGTGTTATCTATGATTGTTTTGATGCAAATAAAAAGACTTAATGCTGCAAAAATATGATTACATAACAGTTTAATGCAAAACAAGAAGGCAAATAAAAGAAAGGTTAACAAAACATGGAAAATTAGAAACTGGTTGTATGGGTCTTCGTAAAATCCACAAGATCTTGGTTTCACCAAAAATAACATTGCATGCATTTGGATAACAAGTAACTGAAGCAACAATATATGTTTTTGTAAATGTGAAAAAAAAAATAGATGCCATAAGCAATGTTGATGGTGTATCACGAGGCACAAATTTGAAATGATTAAACTTATGGATCTTTGGCAATTGGCAGATGGGTGTACTATTTTCCTAGCCTTGGATCTTTTCTCCATAGCCCCCTGGAAACCATAAAAATCTAAAGCAAGCTAGCATGAAGCTTATTTTAACAATGTGCAGCTAGCCAACAATCATATTTTAACAATCTACTCTTCATATTTGATAATTAATGATTTACAAATTTTGCAAATGCAACAATCTGCAAGTAAAGCTAACAATTTAATTTTCACTTCTAAAACATCATTTACCGTCAATATGATGCTATTAAGCTACAAAAAAAGCTATTAACTCCAATGTTACTGATCAAATTAACATTACATCTAGGAGTTTCAAAGTAAATCACATTTTTTATTAACTACAATATTACTGATCTCATTTCATTTACATTATTCTGACCAATGTTTTAACTAGGTCACAATGACTTCTACTATATCACATCAAAACTCATGATATTAAGCTACAAGAAAAGCTACGAAGTACTGACTACAACTACCAACTAAAACATTACGAAAATCTTAATGAAATTAGTGTCATAGACTGATTTGGTTGAAAGTTTATGTGTAGGCACAACTTTTGATCGGAGAGAAACAAACTTAAAGTAGACTCTTTTACCTTTTTGGTAAAGGGCCCTCCACCTAAAATAGGGTAATCACTTAAAAGAAAAAAGAAAGAAAATATAAATAAGAAAACAAACATAAATGGTAACTAACCTTCTAAAGAGCCTGCAGTCTATATTTAATGAAGCGTCCAGCAATCTGCAAGCATAACGACAACATAAGTGAATATTCAGACCACTTTGATACAAAATGTCAAAGAAAACAATGATAAAAGTAATTCACCACCTTTTTATTTTATGAAAACTATTTAGTTTTATTTATTTACATCATGTTGACAAACTTTTAGGTGCACATACTATTGCTACAACTGCTGCTTTTTCCTCATGGACCGGCTCTACAGTTTCCTGCCCCACTGGGGCCAGACTTGAGTATAGATCAGACTTCCTACCGGAACTGTTGGAAACGTGCCTCTAAATGGAGAGTTAAATTTCAGGTTGTCAATGGACCATAACATCCAAATGGAGACTTAAATTTCAGGTTGTCAATTGACCATAACATCCAAATGGAGACTTAAATTTCAGGTTGTCAATTAATCATAACAGTGTTGAGACTTTTTACATAAGTCATGGACCTAGTTTGTTCCACTGTTTTTACCAACTAATTAAAGTAACAAACTTTACATAAGGGGGTTGTTATGCAACTCTTTTTTATCACAATAAACATCAAACGACGTGGTTTTAGCAAAACAAAAAGGTCAAAAGTAATGTTTTTTTATAAAAATGACAGCGGCTGATCGATTTTCTATGAATCTTGGCATGTTAGAAAAATTAAAACAAACAAACTTTAAATCCTTAACCAAAGACTGTCCTGGGATGTAATTTTCAGTTCTGGGAATTCACCTTTAAGAAATACAAATGAAGGACCATTTTTTTAAAGTTTTTTAGCAGACTGAGTCCACCATAATTTGATGTTCGTGACTAAAAATGTTTATTGGAGTACATGAACTCGTGATCTGGATGACTCTTGCTGGAATTATTTTGATATAAAGAATAAACATGATTTTTAAAGGGAAGACTAAACCATATTATAACAAGGCTCGTGTGCTTTAACTTGATGGTTTTTTTTTTCATCAGATTATGCTATCAATCCAATTATGCTTCCCGAAATGATATCATTCTATTATCAACAGTATCAAATAACAAAGACAGCAGTGAGAAATCTCCACCAACAGTCCCTGACCCGGTATTAACCCAGAAAAGCCCATTTAATAAACCCAACCCATAAAGGGCCTAAACTTACATTTCAGTAGCAATTATCCCATAACAACCAGAGAGATTGTCATAGACTGAATCAGAATTCAGAAGCATAAGCAGCGAATCCACGATCATCAGCGGCGAACATGAGAAGCATAAGTAGCAACCCCCTTCTCATCTCCGTGCATTGACAGTTAAACATAATAAACCTGATCAGAAATGATAAAATATGACCCAATTTGTAAGCATCCATAAAAATTAGTTGCATTCCTAAATTCAACCAACACATTCTCAAATTGAAGGGGAGACCATCACATGTCCTACTTGCACAGTCCACTGAATGGTACATAGAAGCAAATCAACAGAAACTTTTAGCTCTTTACAACAACCAAAATATTGTTAGGGCTAACAAACTCCAAACTGAACAAAAGAACAAAAATTATAGCTCAGCAAGAACACGTTATAACACACACGTTCCAAGTTGGATTCACTACAATCATAAATCTCCATTCAACACAGATATGACGAAGATATGGTTCTAAACTGTAACCAACAAACAACACCACTTCAAAGATTCAAAAGAAAACATTGATTAGCATAAATGTACTCATGGATTTATGTAGACAACTAAAATAAGCCCTTAGGAGACAATTAAATTATGAAATCTATTAAAGAAACTTACCTTAAGAAAACTGAATCCCCAAAACGCAACTGCTAATCCAATTTGAATTTCTAGTACTTGCATCAAACTCTGATCTTAAAACCATATCTGATTTAAGATGTAAGTTAATAATCAAGAAACAAAACTTAGGTCGAAGAGTTTAAAAAGCATAAGAAAATGAGTTAACCATCCATGCAGCAAATGACACTGGGATACGACTTCTCTGTGCAAATCAGAAGATGAATGAAAGGTAATAGCATATGAATTTCGAATAGATTATACACGTAAAAAATAGATGTGAAAAACGCTAATATAACGTAATGTCGTGAGAGATGGGATGAGAGTTGGGGCTCTGAAAAACAGCTTGTACGGCGATAAACTTGAGGAAGATGCGAATCGAATTGGGAGAGGGTTTCCTTTGAGAAGCTGCAAATAGAGAAGAGGAAGACGAAACATAAACGATTTGAGAGAGGAGAGTAGTTTGAGACAGCATTGACTTCTTCGTCACATATGTGAGATCTGAGAACAAATAACCCTAAATATACATTCGAAGAAAGATATCTCAAAATGATTAAGAAAACCCTAAATTTCTGGTACCTTATGAGGACGGTAGATGAACTCCGGCAATGAACGACGGTCAGAAGAGGTAGATTGCCAAATGAGAGCCCTCTCACGAATAATTTATGCGGAGAGAGGAGAGTTTGAGAAGTATGTGGGAGAGTTTGAGTGTAGATATGAAAAGCTTATCCAAATTTCAAATTAAAGTTTTCACAATTCATCATTGCGTACAGTATGAAGATCAGAAAGAAACTGAAGAAATCTCTCAAAGAAGAGATTCTCTTTTGCTTTCACCATTTAGGATTTCTGTGTCTCTGGCCCCTTCAGATGATATTTGAAATAGGGCTAAAAATGAACAACTGGTTTGAGGCAAAAATCGGTGGCTTTCGAAGATTTTTGATAATGTGCTTGCTTGAGTTGTACATTATGCTTGTTAAATTGTACGCGTCTTAATTTTAAGACGCCTATATTACGAAAATGCCATTTTGATTAATATGTATTATACAGTAGTATAGATAAAACCAAATGCACAATTGCGTAAGTAGATAATTTACAAAATATATAACGTTTATTCATATACGTAGTTTTTTATATAAATGCAACGGTTATTAAAACGTTCGTTTTGTATTTTCTAAATACGTATATTTATATATTTTCCAAATATGTATTCTTTTATGAATCACCATCAAATAACCAAATATTTTATATAAAATCAATTTATATAAACCAATGTGATAACGAGCACGATAACGAAGTCCACAAAATCCTACGGGTCCAAAATAATACGGAGAACGATGGATGATAGGTTTTGAGTTAAGAAAAGATTTAAAAACAAAAAAAATAAAATAAAATAAAATAACCAAACTGGAGATTACAGGTTTCGAACCTGTGACCTTTCGTTCGAATTCCTAAGCCCTAGGCACTGGGTCAGCGGCCAGCTTGTGTAGAAATCTCGACCAGAATGTTTATTGTAGATACATAGTTCCTGATCGTCATGTGAAGTATCAAGTACAAGACAAGATGATACAAGTTTGTTATGATCTGAACCTTAGGCGAACTCTAAGTTCGGATCTAGACGAACTCTGTCCGAACCTGAGGTTCGGCTGGTCGTGATTTGTTTAGTATATATAGTTTTTCTTGTATTGAGATTGTAAGCTCTTGCTCATATTTCTATATGTGTACTATATGGTTCTCTGTGGTCTAGCTAATACAAAGCCATTTGTATTTACTTTCGTGTTTATTCTCGTTTTACATTGATTTCGATACGACCGAGTAGACGATCCATCGCGCACGCACTTTCAAGTGGTATCAGAGCATTAGGTTCAATCTACTGTTTTTCGAAGTTTTTAGTAAAAAACCCATGTTTTGCGAAAAATGTTACTCATTTTTTAGTTTGTTTGATCTTCTCGAGTGTGCATTTCATGAAAAATCTTCTCCTATACTGTTTCTATTAAGTTTACTTGAATTCCTGTCGAAAATCTCATCCAAAAATACTGAAAATTGCAAAATTTGAGTAAAAAATTAGTTTCGTACGTTCGAGTTCAGCTAGAGTCTGAGGTTCGGCTACATAATCGCTCCGAACTCGAGGTTCTGTTGTTTCTGTAGGTTCGGTCAGTGTTCGGCTCACGTTCGTACGAAGTTCGGCTAACGTTCGGCTATTCTTTAAGCTCGGATAAGGTTCGGTTGAAGTTCGGTCAGCCAAGTTCGGTTAAGGTTCGGAAGAGGTTCGTATCAAGTTCAGCTGAGGTTCGGGTGAACAGTAATCAGGATTTTTGGACTGGTTCACGCATATTGGCGTAACTTGAGAACCGTTAAGAGTTACGGAACCCAATATCAGCCAAACGACCGTCTCGGAAAGATCTATACTTTTACTCGCCTAACGGCTAGTACCCTCCGTTTTGGTACCCAAAATTCACTTCTAAGACCTTTGTTATTGGGTTTGAAGTTTTAGTATACAATTTTTCGAACAAGATGAGTGATTTTCAAGCGTTTGCAGCAATTCAGAATTCGGTGCAAGCTACGATGCAAACTATGATAAACTATGATAATGAAATCGGAACAAGTCAGAAAGTTCCCAAATTGCTTAAATTGGAAGATTATCATAGTTGGGTTAAACGATTTGAAGCGTACGTTGACACAAATGATATTGATATGTGGTTGTCCTTCACTGATCAATATGTCTATCCTAAGGATGAAACCGGGGAGCCAATTCTTCAAAGGAAGCTTAAATGTGAACAAAAGAAAGCATATCAAGCTAAGAAAAAGGCGTATGGTACTTTGACAATGGCATTACCTAAAGAATTGTTACATCAATTTTCTGGAAACTATACATCGAAGAGTTTATGTTGGAGTCGGTCTGCCCAAGACACATACTAGATTGATGTGGCTAGTACGTTATGATCCAAGACGGGTCATACCCAATAACGAACTAGACAAACACCCAATGGATATTTATTTAGATATGATCAATTAAATAAATATAACCTAAAGAAGATATTTAGAAATGGGTTTCTAAATAATTGCACTTATGATTAAATCATATGGATGATTTAAATTAGAGAAGTATGGTAACAATATTATTTAAGTGGTTAAATAAATTGTCACACAACATATAATAAGTTATATGTTACATTGTGTTTTAGGACATGTTACATATAAAATAACATGTTACATGGGTCATGTAAGACATGACCAAAATGTACCTTGAATGAGAACAAGACTAGATGCATTGGAGGGAAGTTCAAATGGTTTGAAACCCCATTTTCCCCCTTTTTCTCCTTGAGTCTGGCCAACCACTCATA